>VXAA01001354.1:903821-1238687 GCA_013399115.1 Anseranas semipalmata
AAAAACACGTGAAAAGAAGGCGAACCGGGCTGCGAGGCGGGGAGCAGCGCGCCCGCCGCGCCGTGCGGGAACCGAAAGCGAAATGCCCCGGGCAGCTGCCGCCTGCCGAGGCGGGCGCCCCGCGGAGCCCTGCCCGGGTCCCGGCGGCGGTGCAGCTTGTGCCGCTGGGTTCGGGGTGGTGGAGGTGGCCACAGGGAAGCGGTAGGACCAGGTGGGTTTTTAACTTTGCTGTTTGTTTTTTTTTTTTTTTTTTTAAGGAAATCGTAGCTCTCTGGAGCCAGATACTAGGAGGCCCTAGTTTGCCACCGTTAGGGATGAGGAAAACTAAGTTGGGAGCTTAGGGGAACTAGTCGGAATAATCACAACTGAGTGTCTTCTGCTTTGTCTGCCATAACCACAATCTGCTTTTACGTACAAAATTCCATGCAGTGCAAAAGAATCAGATAGTAAAAATCTAAACCTTGCTTTTAAGGCACTCTGAAGGTGAGCTGGGCTCAGCAGAGGCATTACATGTTTTTTTTTTTAAGCTAGTTTAGTTCTTGCTAAACCACCTGGTGTGGAAAATATGAACTTTCTTCACGTGTCATCTGCGCTCAAGGGGCAGAAACTCAAAACCAAAAGAAAACAACCCCTCGGTATTCGTTCAGTGTTGTTCTGATCACTGAGGCCGGTAGCTTAAACGCGAGGCTGCTGTCCCGATCCCTGCCGATTCAGTGATCTTGCGCTTCGGCGTCGGTGACATCAGAACTGTTTCCGCCCCGGCGGGCTGCAGTCCGAGGGGTGAAGGCGGGGGCAGCGGTGCAGGTATCTGTTACAGGACGAGTCGCTTACAGAAAAGATGCCTTCTAAATTTCCAGCGTGTAAAGCGAGTTCCAGCAGCTGTTTTCCTACCTGTACCGGCGGGTTACTAATACTGCTCAGCCTGGGGTTATGTGAGGTGCTCAAGTGGCATTTGAGGCTGGGAGGTACGTTTGCCTCCCTCAGCTTTCGTGCTCGTCTTTTTGGAACCGCTGTCCCTTTGTAGGAGTCTTTTCTGGTTTTGGCCAAGTTGCTAGTGGGCAGAAGCAAATAAAACTTTTGAATGCTGATGAATGGTTGTGTCCCCTATTTACAGTTGCATCGAGAAAATGTGCTAAAGTAAAGGCAAATATGGATTGGATATTGAGATTTTTATTACATAGTAAGAGGTTTAAGAAACACATTTTTCTCTTTTTCAAAGGAAATTAATAAATATAAAATTTTAATAGGATGAACAGTGAATTCTGTAGTTTCCCATAGAAAACACTCTGTAAAATGTAGTTGGTAGTTTAATTTAATTTCAACCTTAGTGAAGGCTTGTGTAGAAACACTTGTGTTTGAGCGTAAGTGCTTCACTAGCGTCACTGAAAGCCATTCGTAAATGCAGACGTGGCTTAAAGGTTTTGTGCTCTTGTGTGTTGTAGCAGAAGAGATTCTCTTGAAGATTTGTTTAAACAAAGCAAGAGTAGAAGCGGTACTGGCAGAGTTTTCAGTGATTTCAGTATTTTATGCAAGCTCATATATCAGTTGCTATTGGTAGTGGCAAATATCCCAAAGCCAGGGTGACCCTAACACGTAAGACTTAACGGGACGCTTTTCTGTTTAGGAACGTTATTGTCAGGGAGAAGATACGGATGCTTGCTCACTACAAGCAAGATGTTTTATGCCTCTCTTGGATACAGGAGGCTGTGTTTGGTGCGCTTTGGGCACTTGGTCACTGCCCTCCGATGCCGAGGATGAGTCCTGAGCAATACAGGTGCAATGTGTGCTGCAAACATTCGGAGGGGCAAGTTCAATGTAACTCTGAGTGGCTGATAAAGGAGATAACCTGTCAACATGTTAATTGCATGAGGTTTCAGAACAGGGCATTCAACCCTTCAACTGTTCTTCACTGGATGGATCATTTGCATTTATTTAAAGAAAAATCAGTCATGGAAATAATACTGGTCTATTTTTAAAGCTGGAATCTGAGAAGTATTTTAAAGTTTTAGAGTGACAACTTACATTTGCCATATGAAGTTTTAGCCAGTGTTCTGAAATCACTATCCTCTTAGGACAGCTTAAGGCCTTAGATGTTTTGTTCTAGCTCTGTAAATCATGTCATCTAGCCTTTTTAAGGGTGATGAGCAGTTGATTTAGTTATGACATTTCATGGCTTTCATTTGTAGATGGTATCTGCCTCTCCAGGCAAGATACCCCTTGCCCGTAAAAGCGAGTTCAGGAGGCACGAGGCCTCCAGGGTTGGCTTGCATTGACGGCAGGAGGTCCAGGTTTAGGCTAGCAGCGCATCTGACAGGGTTCTTAGTTTAGCACTTAGGCCGTCCCGTTCTCATGCTTTGTGTGAGTGCGCAAACTATTAGAACACGAGGAGTAAGGAGGTAATCCAGAACAGATGGAGGGCTAGCCAAAATGATTGAAAGGGCTCTTTCTTCCCCTGGTTTTGATTTTCTCTGGGAAATTAGACAGCCTTTTTGCTCTTTTAGAGGATCAAACTTTTTTCTGTCTTAAGGTGAAGTACCAACAACAATTTGTGAAACCTTTTTTTAACCTACAAATTCTTAGCTGTTTGTTTATAAATTCTGTATTGTTCAGTTGCATCAAACCCATGCTATTGCATTTGTCTTGAATACTTGATAAAAGCCTTGTGTTTCTCATTTTCTCAGAAAGCTTCACTAAACCATGCTTTTGTTTTACCAGCAGGCTTTCAAAGTAGGGCATAATTAGTCTCTTAGTTTGCATTGATGTGGTTCTTAAAGAATACAGAGGTATGAAAAATATATTTTTTTATACAGGTTAAAAAGTTACGCAGGTATGGGCGGAGCTGTGTGCATTGTAAGATCTAGATAGTAAAAAAAAAAAAAAAAAAAATCTTTTGCTCCCAGACTCTTGTGCCCACCAGACACCTACGGGAGGTGGTCACTGGAGCAGGAAGCCAGCGGGGTGTAAATTCTCTCACTTACTGAGCTTATTATCAGCTGTCTTTCCACTGTGTCCTTGATGTGCATGCTGTTCTACAAGCACAGATCCCTCTGCTGCAGAGTTGGCAGTTTAAATTCAATACAACGGTGCTCAGTGGTAGCAGCGTGAAAGGGTTATGGGAAGACCATGCCTAGGAATAAAACTGACAAGCGCTTGTTTACATTGTGTTGTAATTTGTGTCTTAAAGCTACGTATATGGAAAGTATTTTTCCTAATATACTACCTTTATTGTCTAGAACGTCTCTCTCATAAGTGTCCAGTGTTCATGTGACTCTGTAAATAATAAATGAAGAACTATCATTGAATATCTTGCCAAAAGTCTTTCAGTTTCTCCTGGCAGAACTTTGATGGGAGCTCAAGGTCTTCAAATTCAAAAGGTAACATCTCAGAATAAAGTATTTCACACAGGAGTGCTTTGCCAGCAGCAACTTCTTCCATAAATCATGCAAGTAGTACCTGAGGTTCCTTGGGTTACTGCAACCGGAGATGGCTGTGCCCCCAAACTATTTAAAGCTTTACGGTGCAAAATAAATCTTAGCATTCTGTTTGGAAACTAAAATACAACTGCTGTATGTATCTCGGTAGGCCTGTAACGTTCTGGCTTTTTCTTCCCTCTCTGCCTCAATCTATGCAAGCCAAGCAGGCAATTGCATTTTGTTAATTTTTCTCCTACTGTTCTCAGAGGAATCCTTCAAAGAGTTTACTTTTGTGGTGATAGAGATACAGATGGACTAGGCAATGGTCATATTTGCATCTGAAACAAAGGAGGTACTGTTCTAGCTCAAATGTCACTGCTTAGTTCTTAATCAGTAAGTCTGGGAGTAGATGGGGAGTTAGTAAGACGTCTGTAAACCTGCGCATTAACTGGTTACTGTGCTTTCTTCGGTAGGACAGCAAACCCTGTTTTGCAGTTGTCTTTCTTTAATCTTCATTAGCTAAATTCGCAGCGTTGCGAGCTGCATGTCAGGCATTTAAACATGCAGTCACAAGCACACTGGGCTGTTTCATTCTTAGGGGGAAAAGGGGAAATGGCTAGAGCAGATGTCTCGAGGTGGTGGTTGGTTAGCAGGCTGTTTGGAAGGCACAGAAGAGCCTTTGGGGCAGCGGATATAAGAGCTGTGCTGCTGCAGAGGCCATCAGAGTGACAGTCGTGTTTCAGAGGGCTTGTAAGAGGAAGGATGAATATATAAAGCGAATAGATTGCTGTGACTTTGGCAGCGGTGCAGAAAATGGGAAGGAAGAGCTTAAGAAAATGAATTCGAGCTGGGCAACTGAATTTAGAGCCAACAGAGTGATGATGAAATGAGGGAAGTAGACAAAGAAGTGTGGAAAGCTGTATCTTTTGGGAAGGGTTAGATAAAACAATAGGCTGAGTGGGGAAGTGGGTTGGCAAAGGGAAGAAGGGACACAGCGAACACAAAGATGCGGAACAGAGGTTACAAAGAAAAAAGCCATCTGAAGTATTGGTTTGTACGGCAGCAGCCATCGGTTTATACAGATGAAGGAAAACTGCAGATGTTCCATTTGTAGGGAAAATTCTGAACCTAAATTGCTTTTAGTTCTTAGTTAGGGAAACTTGCAGTTTCTTCAGGAAACTAAATGCTGGTGTTTCACCAAAGGCTTTTCAAATCTCATTTGAGATTCAGAGATTTTTTTTTTTTTGCCTCGATTCAGTTAAATCATCCAACACTACTAAATCTGCCAACCTCTGCAGCAGCGCTGAGCAAGTAAGGAGCAGCAGCACCTCCGGGTAGTTCCGTGCTGCCTGTGGGCCCTCCCTTGGTGCTGGGAGGCCCAGAATTAGGCTCCAAAATGCCGTGTCCAGGTGCCACCGTGGAGCGAGATCGCAGCTCATGGGCACACTGCCGTGCGCGCCGGCTGGCCCCTCTGGGGTGCTGTTGGGTTGCTCCGGTATAAAGTTGTAAAACGCACGCATGCCGTTTCTGCCTTCCAGACCATGCTGACTGCATCCCTTAGGCAGAGTTGTTGAATGTTGCTAAAAATTTGGGTCACCGACGAGCATTGCACCAGCATCTCAGCAAAACAAACCGAGCTGTCCTATTACAAGCCGTACCCTTAGAGAGACCCGGGAGCGTTCTCTGAAGGATGGATGTACACTTTCATTTCATGTGTGTTCTCTAAAACACCTTCGCTACTTGTTAAATCAACTTGATGTATGGCTTTTGATGCGTTACATTTTATTGCTCTGGAGTTTGGAGGTCACTGGTGCTTTCGCATTTTCAGTTTCATCTTCCTGTGCTGCTTGTAGTGCTTGTGCAGCAGTGTGCAAAGTGAGAGGGGTTTAAAACGAAATGGATGTTGCAGCTAACGTGCCAATGAGAGAAGAATGATGCGTGGGAGAGAATAAGAGACCGTGGTTGTAAGAGGGCTGCTCTGTGACAAGTCATTTTTCTGTTGTTGTTGCAAGGGAGAAAATAAATTGAAGGGAAATGAGAATATATACTGGGTTGTTTAAACTAATGCTGATTAATAACAATACTTACGTTCCAGCTTTTTTCTCTGGTGATGTTTTCTTTATACTAATGCCACTGTTTATGTTACATAATCTGATTTCACAGTTTGATTTCCATGGTATTGATAATACTTCATTATTCACAGAAAATCCACTTTTTCTGGAAAATCCCTTCCTTCCCCAGTTTATTGGTGTATTTATGAGCTCAGTGGTGTGACTTCTGACAGCCTACTCCATTTTCCTGTATTACTTTCACACATTCCCGTCTATGAGTGGTGCATGACTGAGATCAGATAATGCAAAAATAATGCAATGCCTTTTGTGCTTTAATAACCAAAAAAAAAAAAGTGCTGACTCTTTTTGGAAACTTAATTTGCTTCTCATACAGGCTAGATTAACAACGGGAGCGTTTGAAGGCCTGCTGTTTCTTCATTGCTTTGTTTATCCAGATCCCCATAGGAGTTGCATCCCTGTACTTTTCCCCTACAAAACTGGAGTTCTTTTAGGGAGTCGAAGAATAGTTCTGCTTCCCAGACCCACCGTTCTCCAAATGCAGACAGAAGTTTCTAAGCTGTAGGTAGGTACCTGCTTGCTAGGAACAGGGACCAACATGCTTTCTGTGTAAACTGGTAAAAAGCTTTTGGGGTCAACTTTTAGCTGTGCAACACTGAGAAGTTTTGCTTCCTTCCTTGCCGCAGAGAAGACAGACAGCTGTATATTCAGGCTCACGAGTCGCGTGGCTGCGTTCTGGGTTTCCCATCGCTGAGGAGTTGTTGAGTACGGAATTTTGGCACAAAAGGAGTTGCGACGACTTGCATTGCGTGCCTTTTTAGGAGGTGCATGTATGTCAGGATGGCTTGCACAATGATGCTCTGTTCAAATCTTGTATCTTTTTAAGTCATGGCAATTGGAAGATTTCAGACAAAATACAGCTCTTTGAAAATCTATACTTGGAATCTCTTTGCAAAACTTAAGTTACAATTACAGCTTGTATTTGACAGAGAATCTTTTAAGCAATTCTATCTGGGCAGCAAAGAACTAGCCAGGGGAACTTGATATTCAGGCTGTCTCCATCACTCCACTACTTCCAAGAGAAAAATCAGACCTGTGCTGTCCCACTCACCAATACTTCTAACGAATGCCTTCATGCCTCTCCTTCTGCCATCCTGCTGGCTCTGTTGACTTAGGAAATCAGTACGTTTATATAATTTTGATAACTGGCTTGTTACTGAGCTATACTTTACTCTTACAATTCTGAGTCATATGCCTTGACATCTTATCGCTTTACTTGGCAGCCTTAAAATTCATAGATTGGACACGGTATCCTATTTACAGTCCTGCTTTGTCCTTGAGATGTTGCCCTGTAGTTGACTGTTACTTCAGCTATGGTCGGAAAGCAGGAAAGCACCCCGCGATGAAGATGCTCCTTTCTTCAGGTAGCTCAGGACAGTCGTGCACGTAGCTGTCCTCACTGCCCCACAGCAGAGCTGCGGACTGTGGCAGTTTCTCCCATCCTTCTCCGTGCAGCTCGTGTTTTGAGACACCGGGCACTGTTGCGGAGGCTGAAGAACGCTTGGTTCGGTTTTTGGGAGCGATTGGAGAGGAAGGGGAAGGTGTGAGAGATGGTGGTGGTGTGTTCTTCTGTGGATGTTGCAGCAGGATGTTCTGCAAAACGCTGCTGTTTCTGGCTGAGGTTTGGGGGAATCATTCTGTAGGCTGTCTCAGACCTTCAGAAGATCTGGCTGGAAGTCACACAGCCCAGTCTGTTTCGGATGGGCTTTCATTAGTCTGTTACCCGCATAGTTTGAACTTCTGCAGACTCCATCTTCTCCTAGGTGTTGTAGTTAAAGCTACTTCAAATTAGTCATTTTTTACTCTAAGCATACTGCTTAAAGAACTGGATGAAGTCCTTTTACCATCTTGCTTAGCAAGGGTCAACTTTTTCTTACCTCAGTCAGGAATAGCGTGCCTCGTCTTGATCTCTCCGAGTTGTAGTTTTTTTTCCAGAGATGGGATGATACTGAAAATTTTCTGAATTCCGTGCTCTCATTCAGCTCGTGTCTTGAAGGCTCCATCTTTGTGCTGCTGGTAGATAAGGAAAGTCGGATCATTCGGGGTCTGGAAAAAGGCAAAGAATCACGGCAGTAAAATGCTTTAGAGCATGTGTATGGCAAAGTTAGAAGAACTATTGGCGTGCTTTGCAAAGCTGTGTGCTACCAGTCTAGCGGTTCATGGAGCATGCTCGTGAGGTGTAAGCTGGTGGTTGAAGCCTCAGCGTTTGCTTCACCGTTTGCATTGCAGTTTCTTCTCATCTTCCTCAATCTTTGCAAAGTGAGCTATTGCCCGAAAACACTTTTTTTAGGATTGGTCAATTCAGGGTACGGGAAAGAGCAATTTCTTGTCTGTGAGTCTGTTTCTTTGTCTTAGATCCACCAATCCGATGACCCCACTAACGTAGTCGTTGCTGGACCGGTAAGGTGTATAGGCTGCCTTGTCCCTCTAACAGCATTAGCAGTACGTAATTGGGATTTCGTTCAAGAAAGAAGTAGATACACCAAGCTGAAGATGATTGGCTGCTCTCTTTTAACAGACAAGTCTGAGAAGGAAAACCCATTCGAATCCCCTTTCATTCTGGATTGGTGGATCTGAAGCCCAGAAACAAAGTTTCAGGTAAGAAGTCACCCTGTACTATGCCTTGCTGCTTCTGCTTAGATGAGTTTGTCCGCAAATTCAGTATCCTGCTTTAACTGCTTAATGTCCCTTAAATACTAGAAGACACCCAGCTAGCTGCTGATGTGAGTTTAGAGTAAGAAAAGGCATATTCAGTAAATACACGTGCACTTTATTAGGAAATTTCAGATCTACTCTGAAGGAAAGAGCTAGGAAGGCATGGTAGACATACCTTCTGCGGAGCTAGAAAGCAGTATCTACAGATAAAGGGGCACTGAGCAAATAGTTTACAAATCTTGCTTCTGAAAGGAGAAAGCAGCCTTATCAATGACTTTGTTGAACTTTTCAGTCAAGTTCACAAAGTAATAGCTATCTGCTCTGATTTCTAGCCATATTTTCTCGTGAGTTCATCAGAAATTTAGAGAACTTGCTCCAGTTGTTTGTGTTAGAAATTCCAGTAGCTTTACCCTGTTGAAATGCCATTTGAAATTGTGTTGTGGAGTCAGCCTTTTAAATCCTTAACGAGATTTCAACTTCTGTTAGTTGTTTTCAAAGCAGCAATGAGCCAGTTGTACGGCATGGTTTTCAAGAGGTGCTTCAGAGTTACACCAGGTTTATTTCAGAGTAGGGGAGTGTGGTTGTATTTTGAGTCATGTTACTCTGAGACTTTGAGATGAGTGTAAAGGGCTACAATATGATATCTTAAAGATAAGTTTGGGAGGTATTTGTGTGCATTAGGGAGGAAAGCCAGATCCCTGACTGATGGAGAACAAAGTTACATGCCTCAAACGTCTGGTGTGAGCGTGAGACACCTCTCCTAACAGCCAGCTTTATTGTAAGTTAGTGCTTTAATGAACTTGGCAACTTATTTCTAAAGTTAGTATGAAGCAGCTATACCTCCATTCCTTCTGATGTTAGCAATAGCACTAAGCTCCTTGAGTGCTCTCTTTTGTAGACAGCTATTAAAACAAATGTTAAGGCCTCAATATTTAATATACTGTAGAAGAAACTTATGGGTGCTGTTGATATCGTGTATTGTTTTAGCTGTGCGTTTGTTTTGCTGGTGTGGTATTTTGTGCAAAAATTATACTTGCATTTAATTGATAAATACATATATAATGAATTATTTGTGCACAGGATACTGTTGTTTCCTGGCTTGATTTTTTTGAATCTTGAATTTATTTGGTTAGGGTAGAGAAGTCTTGGGCATGCTTTTTTAGTACAATTCTTTAAAAAAAAAAAAAAAAAAAAAAGTCTGAGGGAAAATCAAAGGGAAATACTTGTTAACCTTTGTCTGACACGTTTCCTGCAGTCTCTTCTAATATCAAATTGAACTCGTCCCACATGCTGATCAGCCCATCCCTGACCCCAGAGTTACACTGGGAAACAAAATCTTCTCATGGAGTATTTGCTCTTCAGGGCGTGCCCTCTTCCAAAACGAGAGAATGGGGAGGCAGAAGTGATCTCGACATCTTTAATGATGAAAACTGAAACAAGGAAATAATTTAAAATACACTGGGGGTGGGGGAAAGGGGAAGCTTAAATGTGTACTTCTGATGATTAAGATCCCCAGTGTTATGATATTTAATATTGTATGAATTGCTTAACTGTTTGAAACATGGAACAGTCCCATCAAAGGCAGTCGTAAAGCTCAGTTGAACCTGAGTGGAAGTATATGCAGATTGGAGGCTTAGTTCTTGTCCAGGTTTTGAATCTTACATTTTTAAAAGTAAAATGTAAGTCAGCTTTCAAAGGCTATTTAAATAATCCTCTGCAACATTTGAAATACAAACACTGAGTGCGAATCTAGCATTTTATTATGTACTAAGTCTGGAATTCATATGTATTTAAACTGGTCAAGTTAAAGTGCACACTGGCCTGTCCATACTGAGTTTTTAGATCAGGTTAACGTTTTTGTTAGATTGCATTAGTCGTCATCCTTAAAAACTGAATACAGAAAAGAGTCTGAGCCAACTCTTGTAATCTTAGGCAAGTTTCATCTGTAGTTTTCTAAGTGTTCAATTTATTCACTTAAAGTTTCTGTTTCAGTTGGCAGTGCTAGGTCTCTTCAGAGTTTTGTTTTTTTTCCTTTCAGTTATGATTTACTATTAGCAGGGGTACTGCTGTCTGTAGATGTCTGTAACACCTCTGTTCCTCCTGCATAAGAGAGTAGGAAAGCCAGTTTTCTTTCAAAATGGCTTTTTTATGTAACATAGGATGTGCTAGTGCAGCAAGGAATATCATAATTCTGAAGTTTCGAAATTGTTGGAATCGGGATGTTATGTGTATGAAGGAAGTAAAGGTTAATCTTAACAATGTGTATTTTGGAAAATTTAGACTGATTTCAGTTAACACTGAAGAGTGACTATGATGTAAATATATTAGGATTTTCTTTGTAGTCTTTTGTGTCCTCCTGAAAACAAGATATTGCATCTCATGAGTCTTATTCTGATGAATAAATTATAATGGGGTAACGTTGTTGTTATATTCAAAGAAAGCATTTAATCTCTTCTCCACTGAATTCGTGTTCCTTTTGTAGCATTCATTTTGTTGTAGCAAACGCATACTTTGATCTTCAGGAGCAGAGTGGGACTGCATTATTGATCACGCTTCTGTGAATTCATTGCCCTATGTAGAAGAACTGCGTGGTAATGGAAAATAATTTATCAGATAAATTTCTCCTCATTTGTCTTGCTTTAAATTTCCTGATTTCTCACTTAGTGTTTTCCTCCAAATGCAAGAAGCTTATGTGCAGATCTTGAATGACAATTGGGAGGTTGTATCATTGAGCAATTTTTTTGTGAATGGCAATCATTTTTCTAAATAGATTTTTCTAATGCAAATGTGACTCCGCTATTGGCTTCCTATTTTTTGAATGATCTGCTAACAATAAAGGAAAAATCAAAAGCATTTTACAAGTTAAAATGAGTTTACTACTCTGATACTTATTTTCAAGAAACTCATTTTTTCTTTTGTAGTTCTTCAAAGCACAGAAATGCCAGAGCAAGGTAAATCTCTTGTACAAAGACAACTTTCTTGACCTGAGAATGTAGCCATTCTTAAAGCAGAACACATAAGTGAAACTCCGTGCATTTTGGAAATGTATTGCATGAGAGGTGCTCGCACAGCCTCCCAAATCAGACACTCAAGACTGGACGTGAGATTGCATTTTGTATGTGGAAAAGGTAGTGATGTGATGCCACCAATTCAGACTTGTATGGAGCATGTGAATATACCCATCTCTCAAGGGACAACTTGGTTTTGAAATGAAAATAAGAAGAGTGCAAAGTACTACTATTGGTCTGATATAAATTGTTTTTGGTTTAGAGTACCTCAGCAAAGATATGAAGTGTGCCAAAATGTGCAGCATAGTGAATGTATTGCCATGCCAAGCCAGGCTGTCACTTGTGGAACATGCTTATTTGTGTTACATGCATGCCCCCACACTTTATTTCCAATTAAATATTCACAATTATGAGTATACTTTGACACTTTTCCTTTTCCACTTGTTGCAAATATTCAGAGTACTTGTTCCACTGTGTAGTTGGTTCAGCACTGTTCTGCTTATTAATATTTTGAATGAATCACTTAAGGTAACAATGCCAGGTAAGATCCAGACAATATCCCAGCTAGCAAAAGGGGATGGAGCTTGCTGAGTAGTTGGCAACTATTCCCTGCTGAGTGTAAAATAATACTGAAGGCCTTTGAACAGTGTTATTGCTTTATGTTTTTTTCTGTCTTATTGTGGTTAATGCTGATTTTTGAGAAACTAAGATCTGGGCTTGATATTAAATTTGACTTGGGAGCATAAAGCTTTCATGAATAGTCATGCTGTCCTTAAGTCAAGGTTTACTTGTCAGAATACCCCTTTTTGCAGCATTAAATCTGAGTGACCAGTGGATGTGTGTCACTTCCATACACAGAGCATTTTAAGTAACAACTGTTACCCCCTGAATTTATCAGTCTTAAGGGCTAATGGAAAAGAAAAAAAATCTATCAGTTCTGTTGGTCCAGGCCTAAACCAAAGTAAACCACACAGCAGATTACAAATGTTGAATTGCATGCGAGTTCCTTACAACTAAAAGCCTGAAGAGAATTCAGAGTGAAAGTTTGTTTTTTGGTTGTACCTGACTTTGCCAGCCTGAATCTCTATTCATAGCTCTATGGAAATGCAGAGTGTGAACTAAACTTACTGAGGAGCTGGGTTGTTTTCACAAGAAAGTTGGGAAAAGCACTTCAGAATTTGGGAACTTGAATGATTTGTTAGATACTTATACTCAATTTTGATTTTGTCATAAGCTGTGTAAGAAGAAAAGCAGTGGCAGGAGGAGTGAATTCATATCATTAGTAATGCTTCTTGAAAAATGAAGTATGTTAGACAATTCATTTGTTTTTCTGTATTTCTTTTCAAAATTCAAAAATACCTCCCTTCTCCAGTCTTGAACTGTCTAGAAACTTTTCAAAAGCAAGGATATTTTTGCCTTAAGAACAGAATCTCCAAAGCTGTAAATGTACCGCACTAAAATTTGATTCCTTCAATTATCTTATGTGAGTAAAATGAATGTAATTTTGGTGGAAATTTTTGAGGTCAGAATTCTAATACTTTATAAAACTTCTGGTAATAAGGTTTGGTAGTGCTAATGCTGTCTTAACTATGACATAGCAATATTTCCATCACTCGTTATAAAATTTGTATTAGTTCCATCAGGAACACAGGCTCTAGTCCGTATGCATTTCTTGAGCTAACTTGCTGAGCATTATAGAACAATTCTTTTTTTGAGGGGTAAGAAATTGTGAATGTTTGGAGGTAAATTCTAATTTTAAATGCACTGAAACCAAAGGTTTCTGGACGTTTTACAGTGCTTTAACAAATAGAGCTTTGCACCTATGTGAAGTCCCAAGTGAACAAAAACTTCACATTATTCAGGGGCTGATGATTTTTTTAACCTTTATCCTGAAAGTTATTACCTACAAAGTTGATTATCAGAAGAACACTGCTGCATGCTTTACTATTCATATAAGAAGTTCTTAGCATCTGACCTTAAAGATTTAAAATCATATTCCTTTTTTAAGTGATATTACTTAAGATTTTGTGTTGAATGCAAATTCAAGCATTTGCATACATTTTTTTAAATTTGTTGCTTAAGATTGAAACCTAAATCTTGAAATGTAATTCCTGAGGCTGGGCTACCAAAACAGTACTTCTGTGTATAGAATAACAATAAAATTAAGGTATTAATTTTTTCAAACATAAGACATCTAGAAGGTCAGAACAATGGTTTCTCTCTTTGTCTTTATTCTTGCAGCATCATTTGCTCCTTGCTGTGAAGCTGTAGAGCCCCTCTTGCATCCGTTTGCTGCTCCCCTCCAAGTACTGCCTTCAGAGGAACACAGCAGCCTTGATATGTCACCTAAAACTCTGCAGTGAGAATTAGCTTTAAAATTTGGGTTTTGGTCTCATCTTAGCCTCCATGGTTTTGTTGTCTGCCAGTGCGACTGATGCTGGTTTAGATGTGCATTGAATTTTTATGCCCACCAGCCAGTGAATACACCCGTGTGCTTTGTGCACTGACGTGAGATTCAGTATTGCATCTCTTTTTTTCTTTAAACTTTCATTAAGATATTCCATGCTTCTGATCTCTGCTACAGAGATTTGTGGAGCAGGGATAGACTTCCTAAAGTTTGTTTTTTGCCATTGTGCATTTTTTTGTCCTAGATGACCTAGATGTTTTTCCACACAATTTTTGTCTGTGGTGTACTGAGGACTGGAACCAACATCTCTAGGACCAATACCTTGTGCAATGAGTTATGCAGTTTTCTCTTTGTTTTCCCATTCCCAGTCTTTATTTAATAGTGCTGCAGCTCACTGGGATCCTGATGAAAGGAAAGTGGAAAGTAAGGGTGTGAGTTCAGGTTCTTGTTATTCAGAAATTGAAAGTCTTAATACACTGCTGTGGTTTTATTTATGACCAGCAGCTCTTCTGCAGACAGGGTCAAGAAATAACATGTCAGTGAAGCACACAAATATTTGCACATTCCTGTTTTAGTGTGAAGTAGAATGCAATATTTAATTTGTAGTATTGTGCAACATCATTGCTACAGTTAAGTGTCCAGTGTTTTTTATAAATCCTTTTCTTCAGGGTTTCGTAATACCATGGAGAGGTTTTTGTGTGGCTTAAACTTGGCATGGAAATGGCCTCTTTGTCTAATGTGTTTTGAACTAAATTAAAAAGTTATTCTCAAATTACCCACATTTCTCTTAAGTTCTTAATATTCAGCTTATTTAGCGAAAGTAGTTCCTAAAAGCAAGCACAGTCTAATAACCTAAACCAATGATTTTTAGCTTGCGATTTGTGGGCTCCTGAAGTCTGCTGGTGGTCTGACAAAGGAACTGGAGAGTGCGTAGGTGTAGATTGATTATCCACACAGTTCTTTACATCTTACTTGAAGATCTTAGGAAAGAAGGTTGTTGTGCTTCTTGATCAATGACTTTTACTAAGTGGTGTGAGCAGAATTAGAATTTTTACTGGGCCTCTGTATTTAAAAATGCAAAAACTTATTTGGGCTTTAATAAATGCGCTGAATTTTGATGGTTCAGTGTTGCTGAAACACCATCCCATCCTATCTGTCTTTAAACATAAAAATCTTTTTTTGATGTCTTGTTGAAATTAAGATAGTTTCCCCAATATCACCGGTTGACTGTCTAGAACATTTCTGGGAACTGAATTTCAGGTGTTTGTATGAGGGAATGTCAAATTATTGCAAAGTAATCATAGACATACCGGATTAATTGGTAGCTAAGTGGAGAATCATGTTTCTTAAGCTTTAAAGAATCTCTTAATAATATAAAACTGACTTATTCTGATATTGAAGGAAAAGATAATACAATATAGCATTAATAATTTTATTTTTACCTCTGTACATAAGGTATGTGCACCCACTCATCACTTTACAAGTGCATAGTACAAAGCATCCATATTGAATGGCATGCTTTCTGTAGGATCAGAGGAGGTTTTTTTGGTGCTGCTGGGATCGTTCTTGTCTTGTTTTTGCTTTAATTTCTCTTTAGCACAGAGATGAAAGTCTTAAGTTTCTTGTGTTTTACTCATGAGACATGAAATTTAAAAAAAGGTTTTATCCTCCTCAGTTGCTCTGGGTTCCCTCCTTTCCCCCATTGCTGGCACAGTAACTGCTCTCACAGAGTCTTCACCTGCGGGTATTCTGCTTTCAGCTTTGACACGTGTGGGATTTTCTTTTAATGATTTGGTATTTTTTATAACTTAATTGGAAGCCCATGTGAAAAATATTGAAAGCCCAATTTTAGAGCTGGGTTTGTGAGCTGCCTGATGGTAATTGAATCCTTTTCTCTAACTTTATCTGATGGTTATGCAGTGTACTATTGTATCCTTAAAAGGAACTGTGAAATAATACCATTGAGCTATAAAAGGTCTGGAGAGTCTGTCTGCATTGAATTTCTCCAGCTTAAGAAATGAAACAATATTTCCAAACTTTTCCTAACTTCTAGTGTCAGCACCATGGAATGAGGTAGTTAAGCTTGGTCCTTTCTGGCTTGGGTGGTGGTACTAGTAGTAAATATTGTCAGGGTATAATTCGTCTTACAGGATACATTTAACTGATAACACCAAGGTTTGTCCCCCCAAATAACCCATTTAATCAGGATATCATGTGCCTTGACTAAGCAGAACTTGGTCTTGCAACCTGAATTTAGCTAGGTGGTGTTCCTCTTTTAAAAAAACAAAAAAACCCTGACTTTTTTTTGGTTGTGTCAGTGTCCCAGTACATAGACTGTAACCTCAAGTTAATGTAGGCCTTGCTGTCAGGATAAATAAGCACAAATTGGGAAAGGTGAGACAGCGTGGGGTGCCAGGCCTTACTTCCCAGAGCTCCCGGAGGTCCTCCTGCGGACGTGCCGCCGTGAGGAGAAGCTCCTGCGCTTCTCTTCCCCGGGCTGGCGGTGGAAGTCAAGGCCTCGCGAGCGGCCGGGCCGGGCCCGGTTGCTGAGGGAGGCCTCTCCCCCCGGAGCCCCATGGCTTTGGGCCGTGGCGGCGTGTGCTCGCCCCACGGCCAGGCTGCACGTGAGGGAAGTCAGCTCATTATCCTCGACAGGACAGAGGGCTTTACTTTCTGAAAAGGATCTTCAGTCGTTATTTTACCCTCGGCCGCTAACCTTGTGATTAATGTAGAAATGCCATAGATAAGTACCCACGTTAACGTACTAATGAGTTGCCTGCGTTGAGTGATTTGTTGTGGCATCTAACTGCTTCTTCTCTTCCTTCCTTTTTGTCACCCTGCAGTGTTCTGTGCCAAGGTCTTTGTGGCTAGGCTGCTCCAACCTGGTAGAGAGCATGTGCGCACTGAGATGCCTGCAGAGCATGCCCAGTGTCAGATGTCTCCAGGTGCCTTTCTTCTTTCTTGTTGTAAATGTTATGCGTATGCTGTTGAACATTGTTAAACTCGCAGGACTCTGTTTAATCAAATTGTTAAGTCTGCTAAATGTTTTTTGTGCATCCTTTTCTGAAATCTTCTACTTAACTGCATTGTAGGAGTGAATCTTAAGAGGGCTTTCTGTACAGTAGGTTCTTTGTGGGGGGTGGAGAGCTTTTGTGTTTTATTGCCTGCTTACTGAAGTTGTGATATTAGTAGCATAGTTGTGCATGTTGCCTGCTACGTTTTGCTTTCTCGTTTAATTTTTAAAAAAAAAAAACAACACAATGAGCTTTGCCATTTCTCTTAAATTGCAATGAACTGAATAGCCTGTAATATTTTTGTGATTTAATTTAGAAAGGATAAGCTTTTCATTTTCTACTAAGTATGATCCTGGTCACAGCCTTACATTTAGTCATTGCGCATGTTTGAATGCAGAATAGTTAGCATGGAGTCCTGGGGCTTTTTGGGTTAATGGAGGAACTTAGCATCTTAACTTTTAAGAAGTGAAGAGCAAGGGATGGGGGCTTACTCTGCATAGAAGATCGCTAAATCAAGTTCTTTGTTGTTTTTCTTCTAGCAAACTGTTAAAGTTGAGCCTGCGTAATTTAAAGATGGGGGATTTGCTTATGTTTCTTTACTGGTGTGGGAGGGATTGAAAAAGATAAATAATGAAAAGGAGATTTTGATACCAGTTAAAAGTTCTCACCTCCCAGGATATTTACCTTGGAAAGTAAATGCAGAACATGTGTAGTAACTATGTGGCACTTCCTGAAGTGTTTCTGAATGTAATGTTTTTAGCAAAGCATAATTATTATTTCATTTTAGTACTTTTTATAGCACAATAGTGTTATTCAGTGGTTTAGTCTTTCATGTGTACAAAGCGAATACTTAAGTTTTCGTTCACAAAGCAATTTCTTTTAAGCAAATTGAGTTTTGTTTGCAGTCAGTACATTTAAATTCAGACACTGGAAACATGAATGCTTGCCTTAGAGAGTAACTGTTTGTTTAAAAACCTCTCCTCTTGCATGGAAAATGTTCTGGCAAAATTAAATTTCAAAATTAAGGTTCAGATTTTCTGTAAAAATACAATCATTTTTCTGTTTGACTGCTTTGTTTTCAGTTTTGAAATACTATTTGCAGGGGAAAAAAAGTCCAAGATAAATGTAGAGATGGATAACACAGTTTTGTAGAAATTGACACTGCATCATGGCCAAATCGTGGTTATAATAAATGATTATAATCATGACCGTGCAAGTCACAGAGGTTTGGTGCCTGTCTTGGGAATATTTGTAAGCTAGTTCTCGTATAAGATCTTTCTGCTCTCTTTCCCTGATCCTCAACACACTCACCCTCTCATTGGAAAAGTAAAATAAAACTGTTTTGAATGGGAATTTTAGTTTATTTTCCCATGGGACCTAACTTGTCAATGGCCAAAGAGCATCTCAGAGTTTTTCAGCAAGCGGCCAGAGCTGTGTAAGGTGGCTGGCAGTGCTGGGAAGCGGCTGGCTGCTGGGATGGGCCGGGGGTCGTTTCCAGGCTTGTTGGAGAGCCCCGTGATGAGCTGCGAGTTCAGCGCCCGCCGCGCTGCTGCTGGAAGGCAGCTGCTGTCCTTCGGTGCAGACCCAGCGCTGCCGTCCCGCGCGCTCGTTAGCGTTATTACCCCCTTTCTGCCTGGAATTTGAATTAGTCGCTTACGCCTAGCTGTGTCGAACAGTTTGAGGACTGCTTCGGGGTAGGAGCAGTTTTGCTGTTAATAACAGTCTTTTACATGGTTGTTGTACCTCTTGGTTTCGTGGCCTCAAGCCTGGAGGAGGGCTGGCTGCTGGGCCCGTGCGCGGTGAGCTTCAGAAAGACTCGTCGGTCTGGGGGCCCCTACCAAGCTCAGGTTCCGTATTTCAGGCAAGGCATGCATGTCTTCAAATACTGGATTTGGGAGCTGGAAGGCCACTCTAATGGTATTCCATTGAAATAATGGTAAATGTCTTTATTATGAGCAGGTTTTCTTTTTCTTGAAGTATCTGTCAGCAGGTACCTAGCAGTTAGCTGGGAATTGAACGGGTGAAAGCTCAGACCAGGCTGGGCATCGGATTAATTGACGTGGGATATGTTGTATTCCAAATGGGAGAAACGGGAGAGCTGTCCTGAGCGGGTGGCTGCGTGGTGCCTGCTTGGAAAGGCCTAGGGAGGGCACTGGTGATTTTAATTCTCTGAAATGAAGGCCTTTTTATGTGTGCGTGGAGAAGTTTGATTTTTTTTGTAGAACTGCAACCAGGATTAAGAGTTTTTGAATCTTTTAGAAGCATCTGTGAGAGATATTTTAAGAAAAAAAAAGTTCTCCTTTCAGGCATGTGACTCGATGCCCCAAGGGGAACTTGGAAGTGAAAGTGGCACCAGCTGTTTTTCCCCATTTTTTTATTTTGGCACTCTGACTTGCTCTTCATTGTTTCTTAAGCCGTAAGGCCCCATTTGGAAACAGGTAGGGCATGCATACCAGGAGATCCGCGATCTGTAGTACGCATTCAGATAGTGATGATGATCAGTAGCAAGCTTAAGGGAAATAGAGAAGCCCTTCAGTGACGTGAAGAAGTTATCTGGCTGTTATCAGTTGTGTGTTGTATGTGTAGAGTTGTTAGTGATTGGACCAGAACGAGGAAGAAACCCTAGTCTTAAATCTGGAGCTTTTGCAGAATTTCTTCAGGATGCTCTGCTCAATCTCAGCCCTTCTTAGAACATTTAGGCTTTAAGAGTGGTCCGTCCGCAGCCTGGAGAAAGAAAGCAGAGATTAGATTTACCCTTGCCTTTTTTGCAATACTGTTGGAAGTCATAAAACCTAACTGGGCTCTTCTAAAATCAAGCTGTAACATTTAAGCAGATATCCCCTGATGCCAGTGGATTGGATGGCAGTATTCCAATTCTTTAGAATTAGTCATATTTTGTATTCGATATTTTTCTCATGCAGTGAAATACCTGCTTGGTTTCTGGAGTTTTCTGGACGAATATTTCCCCTCTGCTTTCTGTGAGTTGTTAGTGAATGGAGAGAGATACACGATGAAAAAAAATAAAATAAAAATCATGCCTGTTGTGGTACTTGAAGTTTGCTCTCAGTCTGATTTTCAGCATAATGAATATTGTTTGGAAATAGTCCTTGACACAGTTATTATCGCTTGTTATTGTTGTATTAAAAAGCACGTATTAAGTGCCAGTTAATAATAGTTGAAATTACTATAGATTTTGAGGGCTTATTTTTACCTACTTAATTATCTTTAATATTGTTTTTGTACCAAGGAGCTTACCATTATGAACACATTTGGATTCAAATAGCTGCTGTTTTCATCCTCTCTTTGATATGGATTTGCCAGCACGATTAAAAGCATACCGCTCTCTCATTGAGGTGTTCGTAACTTGTGTTTAGAGAAACTGGTTCTGTTACCAGTTGTGTAACGCGGCAGCGTGGAGACATCGCCTCTTGTAGCTTCAGCCTCAGGAAGCATTGCAGTGCTCTTAAATACTTTGCCATGCTAATGTGGGAAATGGCTCCAACAGCGCTGTCACGCAAAGAGGCGCCCGGTGTTCTCAGTTCTGCGAGTAAACATCTCCCGCGTAAATTGAGGACTAATCATTGAGCAGCAGAAGATAAGTACTCAAATGGCTCTCTTTGAATTATTGCATAATGTAGGATGTGATGAAATTATGCTTAGGGAACAAATTGTAAGATAGATGTAACGAAATTTATCTAGTAACCAAATACTGCTCAACCAACCGTTTTCTCCTTGTATTTGGTTACACCTTTATTGTTGTTTTTTTTTTAAGTGACCATAGTATATCTCTCCTAAAAATGCGCTCAGATTTCTCTTGCTTATCTTATTTACTCTCAACCCCCAACATGTTTTTTTCCTACACCTTTTCATTTACTGTCTGTAAAACTTTCGGCTTAATTGCGTGCAGCATCCCGCTCTTCCTCTTGCGTTCACGCAAGGTGCACGTAGCTCGGAAGCTTTAACGGAGCACGCCTCCGCTGCCGGAATGATGAACTTCTCGCCCCCAATGCCAGAAGCTGGATCTTGCCTTGTGCTCCCGGGGGCTTTCCCAGGCGTGAAGGTGCCCTGTGCTTCCTGGCACGTGAGCGTCCTGCGCTTTGCCTGGCCTTGGGCACCGCGGGATGCCCGGCTGTATGTGTTTCCCTTCGTCTGCGTGTTCGTTCTTGCACCATGTCCTGATGGTGGGCAAGCAGTAGGAAGGTGACATTGACTTAGTTCTTGCCAGTGTCGTTCCTGCTTATAGATTCAGACAGGAGTGTATTGATTTACTCTCCATAACTGGAAGCTGTCTTCGAAAAAAAAACGTGGTCTTAAAAGCCTTTTGAAGTGGCCAATTCATAATTTATTACTGTTTAGAAGAACTTACAGTTTGCAAGTGGAGCTATGGAGCATTAGGGCTTTAATATTTATTTCTTGCAATAGTATTCCCTGCAAAGGAAATTATTTTTTTTAGCAATAAGGAATCTCAGTACCATCACAGCTGAGCTAGGGCACAAAGAAGAAAGTTTAACTTATTAATAAGGCACAATTTAGCATTAACTTGCTGAAGCTTCTCTTTGTTATTCTTTTTACTAATTCTGAGTTTCTGTTAGTTGGTGTTTCTATTCAGATACCAGATAGAAGTACAAAAATGGAAACTATAACTGGAAAAAATTGTATTTGAAAACTAAGAATTCTGATTTTATTGATGTGAAAACTTCAGCATCTTTTTTTATAGCTGTGCTGTCGTTTTCATAGTACAGATTCAGACACAGACATGAAGCAGTATTCTTAAAATTACAATGAGTGCAGAAGATGCATTCTGCTAAAACCTTTTCCTACAGTGCATGAAATCACAAATTGGAAAATGATTAATAGCCTGTCACTGTGTAGTCTGCATCCTTTTGAAAGTGTTATTCTTCTATGCAGCTGTTAAAGTGAGTTGTAATAGCCAGACAACTGCTTTCCTTCTTCTGTTAGGTTTGAATCATTTATGAATACTTCTTTGACATATTTTCTGGTATTTTGCCTCAAAACAGTAGGACTGTTACCATTCCTGTTTGGAAACAGTCCAACAGATCCATTAAAAAGAAATGCGTATTGGATTCCTTTTTTTTTTTTAAAGGAACATAGCATTCTCTCCAGTACCTGTGCTTGTCCCTCTATTTTAAACAGATTTCTTTCTGAGATGGAAAGCTTTAAAACTAAGCATAGTATTTGTAGAAGCAATTAGATATCAGCACAGTATGCCTGTTGCCTTTTGTGCAGTGAGGTGGCCTGAGTTCTGAAGTCTGGAGATCTGATGTGAAAACATTCATTTTACTCCCTGTTAATCAGCAGTGGTACTTCCCAGTGTAGGTGTTTCTTCTGGTTGAAGCTAGAGCCTCCTCTAAAAATGAATATCAATTTGGACTTTTTTCAGCAGATTCTCATGTTATCTTTTTTTATTTTTTCAGTTCTTAGTATCTGTCACAGACTCTGAGGACTGATGCAACATCAATTCAGTGTTTGTTGCATATACTGCAACTGCAAGACTTTTGCAGAGGGTAACGTTGTGTTGTACCCAATTTTTGTCTTCTGCTCCATGCCTGGCCATCCTGGTGGTCTCTGCTGGGCCGTGCTCTGGTGTGTCTGTGCCTTTCTGGTTGGGGAGTGCACAAAAGCGGGCTCGGTGCCCCAGCTGTGGTCTCACCAGAGCCAAATGCAGCTCCTGCAGCAGTCTCACAGTGACAGCAGCTTGTGCAGTGCTTCCTGGTGGCACGGCCGTGATTTGGTGTGAGGTTTATAGAAGTAAATGTAAAATGCGGAGATTGTTGTTTTTTTTTTCTCCCTAAGAATGATTTATTATCTGAAGGAAAGTGTTATGATAAGCACTCTTTTCAGTCATCCTTTGTGTACCTGAGTGCTTTGTTTTATGACTTTAATTATTAACTAAGCCTGCTTTTTTGTAGGGGTGAGGAGAGACCTTCTCTTTATTGGGTCAATTCTTACTGTTTATTTTTAAGCAGAAGAGAGTGGTTACTGGCTAGATTACTTTAAGCGTTAGCCAGTGAAGTAGTATTGAGCTATGAACCACAGCTCTTCCTCTTTGGTGTCCCTAGCTGAGGAGCAGAAGTGCGTTTCCTGGTGTCAGAAGACGAGCGTATGGACCAGGGATCCGTGAGTTTCGGTTCCCGATCCCCCCCCTTGAAAAGCTGCGAGTCCAGAAGGGTTTTCACGGTGCAGCAGGCCCGCAGGTTGGCTGGACGCAGCAGCCGCTTGCCGCTGGACGCGGCCTGTGTCGAATGGGCCCGGTCGCGCTCGTCCCGCGTGTGGTGCGCGGGCAGCAGCGGGGCCTGCAGGCGGGAGGTGAGATGCGGCCGCCCGGGCCCGGCAGGTTGGGCCCTTCTGTGGGGCTCTCGGAGGGCTGCCGTCAGCTTGTTTGTGTGCTTCCTCGCTGCTGTAAGCGACTTAATACGTGAGTGCTTTTTTTCGTTTTGTTTTCAGCAGTTTTTAGTGTGCTAAGGATTGTAGGCTTCATCTCTGAGCTTCAAGCTTGCTTGAACAGAACGAGTCCCTCAGGAGCCTGGTTTTCTGTCTGAACAGCTTCTCGAGTTGCTTTACCTGTGGCTGTTAGTTGGTGGGCAGTTCTCTCGCCTTTGTTTTTTCTTCAGAAGTTGTCAGTATTCAAAAGTTAGTCATCTCAATCTATAATCTTTATGGTAGGAGGCTGTGATAGAGATCAGGAGCAAGTGATAGTTCTTCGACTCCCTGCTGTGCTGTTTCTCTAAGCTGCAGTCTGCTGCAGAAGAGACTTCTAAATGTAGAAAAAGTAATGTGAGCTTAGAGATCCGGTCCTTCCCCGTCACTTGCTAACGTACCTTTTGCTGGTGTTTCTCCATTGTACTGTTTAGAGATCACAATCTATCTTCCCTCAGACTGGGAAGGATGTGTCCCTGAGGAGGCAAGTACATTTCTCAGTGATGGATTCATGTATCAACACAAGATGCTAGACCTTGCTTCAGCAAACCCCGAGCCATGGCTTATATCTGCAACAGATAAGCATCATTTCAGGCATAAATTTATGTTCCTCGGAAAAGCTAACACGGTCACACTAAGCCTGATACATTTCACAAGTAGTGGGCAAGAGCTGTTACTCCTGATACCTCCCATGTTGCATCTGCAGAAGACTGCATCTTTGAGTGGAGAGATGTTCGCCGCACCTCCATGTGCAGGCTTTCTCAACCTCCTTTGGAAAAGACATGTTTTTTTGCTGTCTGCCCCTGTTATGGTGCGAAGAAATTTGCTAAGTAAACTGCCTTGCTCTTCAGCCTGCCTTCTAATAATGCCGTGCTTATGCTGGGGGAGAGCAAAATCTTTCTTACGAAGGGAAAGAGGAAATGCAAGGCAGTCTGTTCCAAGTACGTTTGATGCAGTCCTCTTCCTTGGAGATGGTTGCTCTATTTCGCTTCAAGGAATTTTCAAGGAAACGGGGTAAAATATGCAAATATTTCCTGCTAAGGTTGGAAATTAAATTTGTGCAGTAACTTGTCAGAGGCATCCCTTGCTTGTGGAGAATTGAGCAGCAACCTTGCCACCAGTATTAGTAATGATTTTACCAGTATAAATAGTGCTAGTCTTGATGAGAGTCGTCATCGCAAGGACATTCATTCGTTCGTTCAGCGTTAGCAGGCAGGATGTTCCCAGGTTTCTCTGGGCCTCCTTCATTTTTGTCAGACGAGTTGGTCTGGAGGTCCTTAAGGCTGTGGCGTAGGAGAGTCTTCACATGTGTGGTTTGGTTTTCATGATTCCTTGAATTGGCAGTAGAATCTAAATAAATCAAAGGGGAGGTAGCAAAGTCAAGGATATGACGGCTATCACAAACAGGACTGAGCGTATTTTACCCATCTGTCAAGTATGGAAGACGTGGTATAGCAGAGAAAGAAGGAACTATAACCAAAACCTTTTACTACTTTGCATAATATTTCTATGGCAAATAGTCATGTTTGCAAGCCCCCGCTACGAAAAGGCATTACTTTGTGGCGCAGAATGGTCGCTTGCTGCTTTGGGCAAGGTAGTTTTTGCAAGCACTTCAAAAATTTTTGTTGACTCTGTTGTCCTAGAGAAATATTGGTGGTCCTAATCCCGACCTTTTCACTTGCTTTGTAAGTACTGAATTCTGCTTGATGGCATTGTGCTCGTGCTTTTAGAGATTCTTACCTGTAGAAGCTCAACTTTTTCCTTTTGAATTTTTAAATGTTTTTCGCATTCTTCAAGTTGACCTATACTTTTTGATACAATTATTAAGCCACATTTTGGTTTAATAATTCAGCCAGGAGTGGTCTGAACTACACTTCTTAAACCTGATTTTTTGGCATCTATTCCACTCCTTATTATGTTTTTTCAATATACTGCAAATTATTTACTATGAAGTGTATGGACGCAAGCATCTTTTGATGTCTGTGGACACTTCAGCTGTTTTTCTTAGAGACTTGCAATTGAAAAATTCCTGTCAAGGAACTTGCTTGTTGTAACTGATAAATGGTGAACGTCACGGTACCAAATGTATTAGGGCCCAGCATTCAAAGAGGAGTTTAAATTTAACATAAAATATGAAAAGATCGAAGCATTTAAAAAATAAAAATAAACATTTACTAATGAATGACAGTGGAGTTTAAAATCCTCTCTTTATATGATATTCAGTAGCTCATGGTTAAATGTCCTCTTTGAAAAATCACTTGAACAAGGATGTAGTGAAGACATCTTTAGAATTGTATACGTGATTGCAGAATTTGAATGCACACTGGGACTAGTACTTTTGTCTGCTAAACTTCCAAAGATATTTGAACTAGAGGATTTATTCAAGACATATAATACCAAAAAATATTTGCTATAATGTTGCAGTAATCCAAGTACAGTTCTGTACACTTAAGCTCAGGTTGTTAGAGCAAATGTAATCTGAAAGTCTTAAGTAGATATAAAAGTCTGTGTTTTGGGAGAAATGGTAAGAACTGGGCCAAATGCCTTTGAATTCAGTGTGTGAATAGTAAAAATACAGGGTGCCTGGTGCTCCTAAGTGTCTGTAGAGATTGTTATATTAACCTGCAGTATCTATTAAATTCTACGTAAGCCATGTTAACTTCAAAGTTATCCTGCAGAGCATCTAGTTGGAGCGAAAGCCCTTTCAGATTCCAGACCAGGACATGAAGACCGTAGCTGGCACTTTGGATAATGCTGTCATTCTTCTCGGAAGTAAAAGAAGCGTACAGCAGTTTTCCTACCAAAGTGACATCGAACCCAAACGTCTTCAGCAAGCAAGGAGATGATGGCTGGCCTGCCGCAGTGGTCACAGCTTTGGCTTCCAGGCTTCGTTGCACAAGGTGCTGGTTGCAGCTGTGACCCTGCCTGTTCGGTCTGCTGCCCGTTGCAGCAGTTCACCTCTCAGCTACGCCGGTGCAGGAGGGTGTGCTGTCATGTAAAGTGAATCAGTGATGTGATAGATTAAAAATAATCTTCCGAAAAGGGGAACCTGAGACCTTGGGCAACTCTTCTCCCTGTTCTCAAATCCTTTTCTGTAGAGTCTTACAATGACAGGCTTTTTTCTGTTAATCAGCTGGAACTTGAAGTTGCAGGGAGAAGTGGTGCTGGCCTTAGAGGTCAGGAGCATTTAGACATCCATTATGTAAATCATGTGAAACCTAAATGAGGCAATTGCACATTCCTTTTAATATCTAGATAAAGTCAGCTCTTGAATGTAGGGTGTCTGGCTAACCCCAGGCAAGGCTGAGTGGATATTTGGAAAAAAATGATTTCAGTATTTTTTTTAATGTCTTTTATTACTTGAAGGCTTCTTTCTTTAGCTGAAGTTAGTATGCAGCCTTTTTTTTTTCTTTTTTTTTTTTTTTTTTTTTTTAAGAGAAGGTTTTCTCAAGGCTTTTGGTTGCTTGGGTATCAGTGATTATAAAGACACATGGAAATGGGGAATAAGCAAAAAGGTATGTTTCGGACAATTAATGAGTGATTAGGATTTCATGGATTGATACGGCTTCATTAGTTGCCAAATCTGAAATGCATTGCCGTACATCTTTGGAGGAAAAAAATAGACTTGTAATGGCACTCAATTCTTTCTTGGAGTAGCTGGCTGGTTTTAGGCTTTATTTTTATTGAATATTTCATTTTGGTGGCTTCTTTTTCGTATAATTGTGTGCAAATACGTTTCCTCACACTGTTCTGTTTTGCGAAAGACAAATACTTGAGGTTACTGAAGATGTGTATTCTGTGATTTTGAGGCTCCTCAGTGTTTTTGAGTAAACTTTTTATAACTTTTACAGCAAAAATGTTTGCATAGAAACCTCTTCAAAATGTGGTTGAAGTTCTCCTGATCCTTGGGGAGGAGCAAAAACCAAAGAACGAGAATAAATTCTGATGTAGTTCTGGTGGCCAGGGGGAGCAGGAAGAGATGCAGAGGAAAATGTGCCAGGCTCTGGTCTGAGAAAAATTAGAGGAGATACATAGGCATGCTTAGAGAATTGATTGTTTAATTGAAACTTACACTTCCAATTCTCAAATCCCCATTTATTGGTCTTTAATGGCAATGAATTTGATGCTATGGGCTTGTAGTTGTTTGGAGTTGCTTATTTTTAAATTATCCTTCAGCTACGTGTGCTTCTGTATGTAGCATTCGTCGCTCAGCCAGTTTTTGTAAGATGGAAGTGTATGTCCACGGCTCGTCTTCCTTCTCTTCCATTTTGTTGTTTTGGTTGCGTAGGTTTGAGGGCAAACGGGTTGCAGAGAACTTCTCCAGATCGGAGGGAATGAAAAGACTATAAGCACCAGAGTGTCTGTTAAATGGCAGTGGATATGGAAAAAGAATTGGTCAGATTTTAAAAAACGGCTTAGTGATCTGGATCTGTTTAACCAGCTAAAGTGTCTTTCTGATGCCCGTTAATGTCCAGTCCTTTGTACTGCTGCTTGGGCACCTTCGTGCTGGGAGTTGTCCTCGTCTGCTGTCTGGCGCGTTGAGGTAACTAAATTTGGACAGAACTGCTTTCACATGGAACCAGAAGGAGAAATCTGAGCCTAAATTCCCTCCGGGAATCTAGGAATAACCCTTGAAGTATTTTAACTTTGCACCAGGCAGTCAAGTTGCAAATACGTTTAATCTTAACATAGGCTAATGTATTTTCGATGAAGCTGAAGTCATCTAACAATGACCCGCTTACCAGCTTCATCTAAAACTTGCTTCTGGGATGCTCCTCATCCTCCCTTTACTCTGAGGAAACTTCTAACGGGGTTGATAATTGCGGTGCTGTGTTTATCCACGAACGTACCGCGGAGATAAGCGTACGGCTTGCAGCGCTCGTGCGCGGCACCGTGCAGCGCGGCACCGTGCAGCTGGAGCGGTGCCTCCCCGGCTGGGGTGCCCGGAGCTCTGGTGGAGCTGGCGCCAGGCTTTGAACGATGGAGAAGCGGTGTGCTGCGGGGATGCCGCGTTGGAGCAGGCAGCAGCGAACTGCAGCTTTCTGAGTAGTTTGCTTTCCTTCCGCACGTTGTACAAGGGAATAGGTGAGTGCATCTTAAGGGGTTTCTTTGCATCTGCTCTGGAAGGAGGAAAAGGCGTGATGGTCTGCAGCCAGCGTTTTCCAGTCGAGTGTCCATTTGTGATAGTTCTGTTGTTGTTTTTAATGGGAAATAAAAACTTTATATGGGAAATAAAAGCTAAGGGGACACTTCTGCAGGTGTTGAGACAATTTCTCAGGTAGTAAATACTACTTACTGTTTGATTATACAAAAAAAAGAAACTTTGACGTATCTAATTCTCCTAAATGCCTAACAAAATCCAATTATGTTGTGTAAATTGTGTGGACACAAGTGGTCTGAGCAAATATGTAGTATAGGACAAGTGGCTGTGCTGCAGTGGAAGCTCTGAAAACTTGCTGCATTTACGTCCGTAGTTCCAGCGAGTTCGTTGCACAGATGACACGAGGTGAAGTTTCCCTCGAGTCTTAACTGTGCAGAAGGAAAGCTGACTTCATGCTGCATTAAGGTTGGAAGCTCTGGGAGCTCTAGTTCTAGAGCTTAGCGGTAGTATGTGAAAAAAAATTAATGAGATGAGCCACGAGCACTATCGTTAGTGCAAAAACAATAGTAGTATTCTAGCTGAGAACTTGAGGTGACTTTAAAAAGAAAAAAAGGAGAAGGGAAAAAAGGAGAAAAGAAACCAGTGTCTTGCTCCTAGCATCTGTGTACCTTTGTACAGCTGGTTTGTCATAGCCATATTTGTAATTTTTCTGAAGTAAACATTGTACTGTTAAAATTAGTATGTACAGCTGGAAAGAATTTCTTTTTCGGAGTATTAATAGTCTAGAGTTGCATAGGTTAATTCAGAAATTATTGGAGTGTTTGCTTTTAGGAATTGCAGCAATATCAATGGTAAGCCTGCTGGCTGCTCCAGTGCACTATTTAAGTTCGGAGACTTTGCTGCTCGGGCAGGAACGCGGATAGCTGACACGCTGCACACATGCAGCGCCCGCTGGGAGAGGCCGGGTGGCCATGGGGTTACAGGCATGAGACAGCTGAAAAGCGCGGCACTTGCGAGCTGAAGGCATAGCTGGACCTCCAATTGCGCTGGGAAAGGGCCGCGCAGTCCAGCCGGTTAGAAAACCAAGCCAATTTCCACCTGAAGTGAAAGCGTGCCGAGTGTACAGCAAAGTGAAGTTAGAGGAACGAGGGGAATGGGTACGGGAAGCACCAGACCAGGGGGAGGCCGGGGAGGTGCCTGGCGGAGGCTGGCGTGGGCTGCGGCGAGGCTGCCGCCGCTGCGTGTCCTTCGAGCCCAGGTTTCTGGCTCTGGTTCTGTGTGACACGGGTACGTGCTGTGCTGACGGGCAGGCGCAGGGAGAGTGGTCAATGTATGTATTTATTTAGGGCTCAACATCTTTACACGCAGAAGAACGGCTTGCGCGATGTGCAAGTCTTCAGCCTCCGTGGCTGGGGACTCGGAGTGGTGCGGGGCTGACTCATCGCATCGCTCCAGTTGCACAATTTGGTGCTCGTTGTCCTTGCAAATACAGCGCATGGAGATGGGATGGGTACGGGCAGTTTTTGATTACTGACTCTTGACTCCAGACACTCAGAAAATGAGACGAGAGCAGGGTGTGTTTGGAACAGTTACGCAAGCAGTATTGCAGACAGGATCCCACAGCACCTGTTGAGGTGAGCCCTCCCCGAAGAAGTACAGAGCTGTTGCATATTAAAAGAAGGGGACGGGGGTGGGCATGGACGACTTAAATTGTCTGACAGATCAAAAGCATCCTCCCTGTCTAATTTTAGAAATTACACCTGCTGCTGAAAACACTGGATGTCTCTTGGGATTGCAGTAATTATATTTTTTTTTCTAGTGCTGTCTGTTCACTGGGTGAAAATGCATGCATACTGGAAAATGGCTGGTAATTTGAACAAGACGAGCAGTTAGTTTTTTGGTTTTAGTTACAACCTAAATTGACTGCTAATTTAATCAGTAAACCAAGTTTTTATACTAATCTATATGAAAACCTGTATTATGCTATTTCTGAAGTTTTAAAAGCCAGCAGAGTGGTTTTGCTTTTACAGTTCAGCAGCAGTTGTGCTTTGCAGGCTGGGGTATGAATTACCAAATTCACTGCTCTGCCGGGTAGTTTCAGACCCCGTTTCCTGCCTGTTAAAAGGGTATGCCATCACCAGAGGATATGCCATCACCAGGAGCTCCGTGGTGGAGTCAGAGCCCTTGCTTAGTGTTTCGTGGAGTTGGATCAGAACAGTAGTTCTGAACTTCTCATTATTTCAGTGGAATTTAATTTTGAAAACAAGTGATGCAGTTTAGTCCTCTGTGGGCACGGCCGACGTTGGCTTCTGAAATTAACAACGTTAGGGCAGCCATGCTAAATATTAAGAGCTATGCAGTTATGTATTTACTGAAGATCAGCTAATTAATTTTGCACTGAGGTAAGGCAAAGGCTGATACTTTAGAAACAAAGTTAAGATGGTGCTGCTAATTGCCAGTCATCAAAGCATTCCTGATCAAACAGGATAACCTGTTCTATGCATTTTTAGTGTTTAATATCTGTTTCTATTCTTTCAAACCTGCAAAATAACTGTTTTAGAGCATTTAAATGAAGAATGACTTGAGATTTTCTTTCTCCGAGAAGAGAGAGGAGCAGGCGACTTGGTTCCTGGGGGCTCTTACTGAGCAGGGCAGAACTTCCAAAAACTTAGGTCCCTGGGAGGCATAACCATGGCTGTGTTAAAGCATTAGGTATCTTTTAAAAATGTCATGTCTACAACTTGTGGTCAAACTAGTGTTTGTTTTTAGATGGTTATCCAATTTGTGTTTAAAGTGTCTGCTGGTACTGAATCTTCCTGCAAGCTTTCTGGTGGTTAGTCAGAGGCTAAGTAAAAACAGCGCTTTATTTTCAGTGTGAGGGTTTTCTTCTAATTTTGCCTTCAGCTGTTAGATCTTGGTAGACTCTCTTAGTATTTCAAGTATATTTTTGGTTGAACTTCTAGCAATAACTACACTAAAATAAAACCTGGCAACTGGGAGGCCAGCTAGCTGGGTAAGAACTGAAGTCTATTGAGCTCGATTTGTGCAGATACCTAAGGTTTACATAAATAGTTTAAGCTGAAACAAGCAATTGTTAATACAGATGCCAAATATAAATATCACCACGATCAGCAGAATTAACTTGCAATCTAGTTGAAGCCCTTCAAGTTGGACTCGATAAACCTTACAGATTTGCTTTCAAAGTCCTTTATAGTGACTGTGGGCAATGGATTAAGAGTTTTCTCTACCATCAAATATTTTCAGAAACTCTTTATTTGGAAAATTATTTGGCAATGGGCTCCATTTTCTGCTTTTCTCAAAAGACTTTTTCATAAAGGTATGGCTTGATTATCTCACTAAATTAAAAAAAGAAGTACAAAACAAAACAGATTTTTATGCTCTTACAGGTTTAGTGGAGAAGTGGTGTATGGAACCGTTTACTAGGGCAGCCTGAGGTTAAACCTGTAGCTGGGGGTGTGCTGGTGCTGTCTGCTTCGTGAAGCCAAGCATCTTTATTGCCCTGATTTGAGTAACTGCCCCTAACTTTTTATGCTTACTCTGTTGATACAGGAATCTTTTATATCCCTCCTCCCTATATAGCCTATGGCTATGCTTGCAAATAATTTTTTTGAGGTTGAGTCTCTGCAGTTATTAGGAGAAGCACGTTTTGTCAGTGGCTGCCTATTTCTGACCTGCAATTTGGAACCACCGTAGTATTTTTGCATTTCTCTGCAGAAGAGTATCTGCAGATTTGGAGAGATGTGATAAGAGATTTTGTCCTTGATGCTGATTCGCATTTTGTGCGGTTTAGATTAGTGGTTCTCCAGTTTCATTTAGTATTTGTGCTACAGGATGTTTTACTAAGAGTCTCTCAGTAGTTAAAAGAAGAAAATTTGTTCCTATCCCTGATCAAGTATCACGATGTTGTTAATAAACACTGTTTAACAGGTTCCTGGATTAGAAAATAGTGACCATTACTTCCTAAGGAGGGACTTGCATTCATTTAAAGTACTTTAAACCATTTGGGGGGGCTGGCTATATTAAAAGCAAGAAGCCATGAGAGACACATACTCATCACTTTTAGATGGTAAAGATGGTTCCTGGTTTTCTTCCTAATCCCCTCCCTGATGTGGTCCAGCTGTCACATCAGATGGTGGATTCCTCTCCTCCTCTGGTGATGTGTAATTAGTACCTTCAGCAGTCCTGGTGCCGGCAGAGCTGGTTTCAGAAGGCAGTTTGAGCCTACAGAGCGCCAGCTTAACCTTCTGCCTGTGACTTCCAGATATCCAAGTATGTACTGGCTACTTCTTACCATCTCTTCAACTTCTGTAAAGTCAAATGTAGGCATGGTTTGCTCAAGGAAATCAGAGCCTGTTTAGCTGGAACTGTTGTGATCAGTTTTGTTCATCTTGTAATTTTAACTGTTACTTCCTGATCATCTTTTCCGGTGAGTGGGAACTTTATCGAAAATGAGGTTTTTAAAGACTTAGTTTAGAAATTAGCTCAGATTGGAATTCCTGGTGTAACGGTGGGGGGGATAAAGGCTGTTGTAGGCTCTCACTTTCCATTTCCTTATGGCTGAAAACATAATGCTTGAAGGCTGCTATTCCTTTTCCAAGGAAGCACAGCTACTGTCTAGTTTTGTCTAAAGCTGTGACTCCATCCTTCGGTGCGGAAGAGTTTCTTACTGAAGAGTCTTAGCAATGTTATCTGCCTCGCTGGGTGCTACTCCAGCTAATTGTGTCTTGTCCCACTTCACAGGATTATTGCCATCACTTCTGTAATTGCTCTGTCGATACTAGAACTAAAACTGGGTTAAAGAACAAAGCTGCACCATGCTGTTGATGTTCAGAGTCAATTAAGTGTCTAAAGGCACTCCCAAATCCAGAAGCATGGTGCAAACCTGAGTTCTACCTGCCTATAGCTAACACAACTCTGGTAGAAACCTCCCTGTCTGGTAGGCAGCACAGACAGGTTAGATTTCTGCTAGAAAAGATGCAGCTTTTTTCATGTATTTCAGGAGTGAGACCTGCCTTGCAGGCTGAGTGCCGTTCGTCTCCAGAAAAACTTAGGTGCTTTTGCACCTGGTGTCACACAGTCATACGTCTGGGGACCTGTCATCCTGGAAAGACACCAGAGTTTGACTTGCTAACAGAGATCTAAGGATCATAATTGACACTGATTTATGAAGTTTTATAATACCTACATTTTTTTCCCTTTGGGGAACACTGACGGTTGTTTTTATTTTGGAAACTTTGTGGAATCGGGCCTCCTGAGGAGATGAGCTTTATGTAATTATGCTGCTCATCAGTACTTCTTTCTTCCCATGTAGCTTTTGAACCTGTTTGCCATGTCCATCTGCATCTCACAGAAGGGTGGAAATCACAGGGACATGAGGAATTGTGGAGCAGAAAGGCTAAAGAAAGGTGGAAGTTATTGCGGAGCTGGAGGAAGAATATAGGATGCATGTCTTCAGGAAACAGGCTTTTAAAATGCTACAGCTTGTAGAGCAATTCCTAAACTTTACTGCCATTGCTGGCTTTACTGTTAGTGAAAATGGAGGCAGAGGCTGTTCGTGGTGTAACTTCATGCAGTTGAGTGTAACCGTAGGGCAGTGGCGAAATATCTCTGCTTAGACCCATTGTTACCGCGTTGCTCTCGCTGCCTTTCCTGATAGGGGATGGAGAGTGCTTATTCCAGGCTGACTAATTACGGAATGACAGCTGGTTTGAAATATCATTCTACTTTTGCAAGAGCTATGAGTAAGTTAACAAGAATTTCTGGAAAAAAATGAACTTAGAAGCAGGATTAATTGACAATATTTAGAAGCTAAGCTTCCATTGTGAGAAGCTGCTGGGCTCTTGTGGCCGTGGGGAGAGCAAATCCCGCCTGTTCGTTCCGAGTCCGCAAGCACAGCTCAGCCCTGTTACGGGGCTCGTGGCCTTGCCGGGGGCTGAATGGGAGCTCACCGTCTGCATCGGGTCTCAAAATGGGGAAATGGGGAGCAGTCGGCGTTAAAGCCACCTTAAAGCTACTTGGGAAAGCTGTGGAGGAGGCCAGCACAGTAGCTGTATGTCCAGGGTGCGTGGGGTAAGCAACCAGGCACAGGGTGAGAGCAGGGAACAGCATAATGAGCAGAGTTGAACTTGTCGATGCCTGTCTTCCTTCTTGCCCAACAGCTGGAGGCCTTCCCAAGCGAGGACCAGTGACACCAGCTGTTAGGGATTTTGAAACTCTTCTTTTGACAAGTACTGTGGGTGTACAGGACAGATTAGAGTTGTCTAATTGCTTCTTCCAGACAACAGGACAGTTTCTACCTTGTCACCTTTTATTCTTCAGTTAGTAGGCTTCAGTGCTTTGGAGATGCGTTAGTCTGTGTACAGTGTGTAAATCCCGTGTGAATTAGGATGTACGTGATCTGGGGAATAACCAAAAAAGTTAAATGTTGTGCAAGACAGAAGTAGAATTTATTAGGAAGAGGAGGTGTAATAGGAAAGACAAGCCATATATTTGGGAGTAGAAGGGGTAAGAATGAAGGATTAAAACCTTCAAGCTCTAAAACAGACCAAGAAATTTGGAGTAAGTTTAGGCTGGGAAAAGAAAAACAAACAAAATGAACACTGTAGTAGATAGCATTAAATTAACACAGCTATCTACTTCCCAGGCAAATGCAATCTCAATAAGCACAAAGTTAAATTTCCAGCTAAAAATCAGTCCCTGTAGTCCTCACATTCATGGCCCAGATGTCAGAAGGACATGGAAATACCTTTCAGCAGCACTACTGCGTGTGCCAGGTAGGCTGTTTGGGGAACAAAGACGCTGTCCTCTTAGTCAAGGCTATGCTCTGACCCTCTGAAAGTGAAGGGACAAATGGAGAGGGGCAGGAGAAATGTGGTCTGCCTATTTCTCCGCTACAGCAGTGGATGTGCCGAGGATACAGCATCCCTAACAGCCTGCTACCCAGTTTTCTTGGCCCAAGCAGCATCAGAGCCACAGTAGAACTCAGTAGGAGCGGGCTGAAGACAAGAACTTGCTCTGTAGTCAGCAGCATAGTGTGGAAGTCTGAACATCTTGGTCGAGTTTGTCTTGCACGCTTTGCATTGCAGCGCTGCTCTGCTATAGCTTTACTGTGTGTTCCTAGAATGAAAAGGCATAGCATCTAGGATGCTGTTCTTAGCCTGCATCCCAGGAAAAGTTAACAGTGATCTCTGAGATGTTTCCCAGTGAAGAAGCAGAAGAAAGCAACAGCAGAAACTCACCATGACCTACCAAAGGAAAGATAGGTTGAGGTTCAATTGCTATAATGTGGGATTTCTGCTGAATACACAGACCCAAGCCATGAATGTTAATGGGAAATTTTAAGGTTTGATACTCTCAATGAGAGTTCCTGTTCTTTGCTCTTACGTAGTGTTAGCTCACAGGATCAGTGCATGTATTTATCAACTTCAGCTGCAGAAGAGGTTGTGATGTTCCTTAGTCATTTAAGCACGTACTAATTAAAAGCATTGTTAACGTAGGAACTTTCACGTAGTGTTTCAACACACTCAGTTTTAAACTAAGAAAAATATCCAACATAATTCCCTGGAGTCGTGTTTGCTTTTCAGGCTAGATTAACTGGTGTGGCCCGTTGGGTCCCAGCAAGTCCTCAGCTGATCTGTGCTCCCTCTTGTGGCACCGTGCAGCTGGGGAGGCTCAGGGGCACATCAGTGCTGGTGCTGGGCTGTGAGTAATGGGAATGGTCCTCAAGAGACCGTAATTTTGAAAACGTGGAAACGTGGAAAGCATGGCTTACTTTCCCAGCATCACTGTTCTGTGTATGTCCAGAAGCAATAAAACATGCGTATCTGTGGAGTAACAAAAATACCTTTACTGCCCTCTCCCAGACTTGTACTTGGCCTCGATGTGTGCGCATCAGAAGCAGATGGACCTGAGTTTCCCATCACCCGGTGGCCATGGTTTTATTATGAAATCTTTCCTCTATTTGAGGCATGCTTTTTCATATCCCACTGCAAGGCAGGAAGGGGTTCAAGGTGAACTTCAGAAACAGCACTGTAGGCAAGTGGTGGGACAAGGCTTGCCTATAGGAATAATACCATTAATTTTTCTTTTCAAGTTTGCTGGTTTTGGTGTGGTACATTCCTAATAAGAGAAAGAGGAGGAGATGAAGTGACAGTGTTTTCTGATGTGGAACGGTGTTTTGGGTTGGGAATGTAGTTGTTAAGGGGTTAATCCATTATCAGATGGCAAGAGTAAAGCAGTTGTGTGACTTATTTCATCGTGCGTTTCACTTGAGTGTATCGTTCCTCTTTCTGCTGAGACAGCTGATAGAGGGGGAAGAAGGATTAAAAAATATATATAGGCAATATTTTCGACATTCTGGTTTCGGTGATAGCCACCTGCCGGTTACTGGCGCCTCGTAGCTGTGAGTGATGGGGAGGGCAGGGCTGGTGGGAAGCTGACCGAGCAGTAATCGCCTGGGTGCGGAGGACCCGTGAGCAGGTAGAAATAAATGGCACTTGTGGTATCGACAGCAAAAGTGGGCAGGTAATAACAATAAAATAAAAGAACGAAAGATTTTGAAAAAGTGCTGCCTAAAAGAAATATTTGTGGGTGATTGTTTATAGAAATTCTTGCATCTGTTCTTCTTGAACAAAAGGCAAGAGACCAAGGAGTAGGGAGGAGCAGTTGTGATGTAGGGAGGGCACGGTAATTAAGTCAGGGTGAAGAAAGATGGTGACTGCTGGGGGTCATGGGACACAGGGTGGCTGCAGACTGCAGAAACATTCTGCGGAGAGCGATCCCTCCTCTTGTGGGGAGCTAGGTCTGGAAGGAATTCATCCTCTGTTGCATGTTATCAGCATATTGTGATTTTTTTATTTTCAACTAGATGTGTGCAACTTTACTTTGGCAGAAAATGCTAGTTGATTACTTTGATAGGTTTAATTACTTTGGCCTGAGTAGGATGCAAGTGAATTTATTTCCCACTGAGAAAAGTGTTGAAAGGCTGCATGAAAACCTGTCAAAGGAAATTCAAGAGTGGTTGGGGAGTTATCTTTACAGTAAACGTATTTGATAAACGTGTCAGTTAAATGGGGAATTTATTTACAATATGCAGGTTTTGTGGCCAGGAATCTTTGATAATTCCATTCACTGGGAAAATTAATTTTACCTCTTCAATTGATTTGCTTTTTCATAATGCTTGTACAGCGAGGAATTGCCATAGTATGAAAATAGAAAATTGAAATCATAATTCCATTTTTTCTAGAACACGTCAGTAATGGAGGATCAGAATGAAGATGAGTCTCCAAAGAAAAATACCCTATGGCAGGTACGTCTAACTTGCGCATAGGAAGAGAGTTGGCATGATTTTCTATGTTCCTGCTTTTGAGAAATTTCCAAATACTTGTCTGCAGATGCATAATCATCTTTATATGTAGTTGACTCTATCATCCTAAAATTAGCTCAGTATTCGAGCGAAGGATGACACCAATGAATAATACTTGAGAAATGACTAGATCTTCTTTGATTTTGTGGTTTGTGCTGCCCTTGAAATGAAACCTATGATTCTGCTTCAAAGGATACTTGAGAATACAGTTCCACCTTTCTGAGCAGGTGACCGTCATTTCGAAGGAAGAATTCAACACCTTCACGTAGCAAGGAGTTGCAACTGGTTTGCTTTGGAATATGTAGGAGAGCTGGTGATCGTTCCCCAAGAGCCCATTTGGTCTCATGAAGGGCTCAGAAGAGCCTGGCGTGAATCTTTGATTCTCTTTACTGATAAGTAGCAAGCCCTGGGGTGTTCTTCTGTAGCATCCTTATTTGTAGCTAAAGCTCCCAGGACTTTAATTATATTTGATATGGATGTCCCAAACGTTGACACGAGCTGTTTTTCAAGAACAAAACAAGCGTTGCTGCTTGACATCATGTAATTCTTGGGCTTTGTTTGTGGGCAAATGGTGCAACACTGATACGGGGTCTTGATTTTTTTTTTTTTTTAAACTAATTAGTGAAATAATAGCCAGCTTTTGTATGTATGTGAACGTGTTATTTTAACTGCTGAAGCCTACGTAAATCCTTTGTGGAGGCAAGCTGCAAAGTGCAGCAAGCTGCCATGTGCAGTGCAAACCACTGCTTTAGTCTGGAAAAGTTTGTTCTAAAAAAAGTTAAGTTCCTTGCTGTTAATATGGTGTAAGAGGTAAGAGAATTCAAGTCTTTCAGCATAGCAAGTAACTTCTAATTATGAGCAAGGGCCTTTTGCTCGGCTTTATCTGGGAAAGATGAGATGTATATGGCATAGCTTGTAGCTTTAGAAATGTTTAAAGTTCAATTCTGTTGAGTATGTCTTTGTATCCTCTCACATTTTCTTCCTGGAGAGAGTTCTTACAGAGCTGTTCCTATTCTTGTTCATATTTAAGTACTGATATTTCTTTTCTAAAAACAGATAAGTAATGGAACTTCATCTGTGATTGTCTCAAGAAAAAGACCATCGGAAGGAAACTACGAAAAGGAAAAAGACTTGTGTATTAAATATTTTGACCAGTGGTCTGAATCAGATCAAGTTGAATTTGTGGAACACCTTATTTCACGAATGTGTCACTATCAGCATGGACATATTAACTCTTACTTGAAGCCCATGTTACAACGGGACTTCATCACTGCGTTACCAGGTAAATTAATGTTTGTTTTACAAGAAGTGCATTTATAAATGCATTTGATAATACTTCAGGTGTATGCAAACTTTTCTGAATGTCCTCCAGAGTTGGATCATCTCCTATAAAGAATGTGATGTTTCCTAGTCTAAAGAAGTGCAGGAGGGCAGCTGAAGTCATTCACTTCTGTGATTAATTGAATTGGCCACTGGATGCCAGTGTTGTTCCACGCAAAAGTAGTCGAGTAGCATATCCTGAAGGATAGTTTGTGTTTAAATGGGATCTGAGCTGTCGTAGAATTTGTATGCATGGAAGCTCTGATCTAGCTTTCTTTCATATGAACCCCCTAGGTGTAGAAAATACTGTATAGGTGGTTTTCATTTGAGAAGTCCTTATAACATTTTAGTTTTGTCCTGAGTTTCCCAAATCTTGAATGAAAAGCTGCCTGCTCAGATAAATGAATCTGGTTTGTCTGATCTTGTTACTGACTGAAGAGCAAAAGCAATTGTGGATTTTTATTGTGTAGTCCACCTATGATTCCTTTCTTCAATTGTTCAGAACCTCTTCTGCCACAGATCAATGTAAATCTTTATCAAATAGTTTGAATATGAAATATGTTCTTGTGCTTATGCAATACTCTTTTCTTCAAAAATATGGAGCAGTGATAACTAGATATATAGAATCTTTAGCTTTTAATCTCCTGGAAAGCTGTATATTTTTTTCCCATTAATTTCTGAAAGGAATTGATTGCATCTTTGGATTTCTTCTGATAGGGAAAATAATCCATTTGAAATCATTCTTTGAAAGGTAAATGTGTGGACATAGTTCTCAGAGTGGGAAGTAAGCATCAAATAAGTGGTCAAAATGTTCTGTTTGCCACTGGCAGTAAAATAGCACAGATTCACACCTGCAGTCAGTCTGTGGGTGTTATCCCAGGAATGCCAAGCCACAGCAGTGAGCAGCGAGAGTGGATGAGGAGGTGAGACAAATGGAAAAGGACTGGAAGCTGGTAATTTGGTGAGCACAGGGACAGGTGAGGTTCCGTCAAAGGCTGTTGATGGTTTTCTAGCCATTGCTGTGCTTTGGTAGTCTCTTGTGTGCGGACTTTTCTGGTATCTGGTGACAGAATGCTGCAATTTTGTTTTTTAATATTGCAGCTGTCTTAACTTGGATGCAGTGGGTTTCTGTTTTCTATAGTGCTGCTATATTTAAAAAAAAAAAAAAAAGGGAGAAATGCAGCTTTCGTAGGTGGTGATGGGATTTCAGCTCATCTGTCAAGTATGATTGAAACGAAATTCAGAGTAGTCGGAGGGATAAAGTAGGGGAATGAAGACTATGGGATGGGACACAAAGCAGTATGGAATCTCAGGTGTGCTCTATTTTCTTTTTTTTTCTAAAAAGAAAAAAAGGGGCATAGAATATGAATGGAGGTTATGAAAGGGCGGAAGCAGCCTTATCCCTCACATCTTCATTTCATGGAAGTTATGTTATAGAAGACTTAGCTTATCTAGCCACGCACATAAAAATGTGCTCCTCATTTTGGCTGGGGAGCTGTCTCCTTTAGGTAGCATGGATGTTTCTTCCAGCCTGCTTTTCTCTTAATATTGAATTTTGATTTCTCTAGAGGAATATGTGAGATGTAACTAAAAAAAATAAGGTGAAACAGACTATATGTACTTCAATTATAATTTTGTTTGCTTTTATTTTACACCTCAAGGCAGATATCATGGAATCGTACAGTTCTTTTGTATTATATTTGTATTCCTAAGAAATCTTTGGGAGCTTCATAAGCCGACAGTTATTTTTACTGCATTTGTATATATATAACAGATACATATTTGTTTACAACTTTTGTTGTTTTGAAGATGTAGATACTGGGAACTGCTCTCATTTCCTATAATCAACCTTTTTTAAGGGTAATGTTTTAAAGCTGCTAGTCTTCCTAGTCACTGGAAACTTTTCCTGGCTGTGGGGATGGTCTGCTGAGCATTTTTTTTAGGGTGATGTTACCCGGTAACTTTTGTTTTTAAGCAGCACCTTATTTTGGTAGTTGGTTGCCTTATGTATTAGATACTGGGTTGTAAATAGAAACTATATGGAAATGTGAAGGGAAGTTTTGTAACAGGTTTAAATGTCTTTTATCTGAGTATCAAAATGTAAAAATGAAGTTGCTAGATTACAACATGAATTACAGAAGCCACCATTCCTGCTTAATCAGACAAGTGTTTTTGAAAAGGGTGAATATAAAACTTCATTAATTGCCATTTAGCCAGCTGAAATTTAATTGCATACATTTTTGATTAAAAAAATATTTTTCATAATAGCAAAATCTAAAATGGAGCAGCATGTTCACAGTGTACACAACAGTTTATTTCAAAAAAAAAATAGTGTCTGAACTCAGCGTGTCTGAGACAGCTGCTGCAGTTGAGTGATAATTATGAGTCAGTTTTACAGATTGTTTGTGCTTTGCATAGCATTGAGAGGTTCTGATTTAGTAATGTGAAAAAATATTTACACTAAAACACCTTCTATATAATAAAACAGTTGTGCAGATTTTTATAAGGTGCGTCGCACTGTACATCTGGGTGCTCCAAGTGGCTTTTGTGGTGTCTTCCACTCAGCTGGGACGTGTGTACTCAAAGGCAGACCTGTCCATCAGAAGTTGTCTAGATTGAAGATGTCCTAACCACTGATAAGTTTACCTGCCAAAAAAAAAAAAGCCCACAAAAACTTCTTAACCTGTTTTCCTGCTCAATTTGCAGGCTTTTTCACCTTTCAGCCATGCATGGCTGCTAGACCGGGTACTTTTGGAGAAACAAATTACTTAATTTTTTTAAACTATAAATCAACTATTGCACTTATCAAAGTGAGTTTGATTATTGTGATTCTGAACTCAATTCTTGACTACAGATTCCTCCTTTCTTGAAAACAGTGGGATATTTTTGACCTCTGCACCTCTCCTTTTTCCTGGGACAGCTCTTCAGCAGTTTTGAAGGGAGAAGGGTTTTCTTTTCAGTCCCGTGGAGACATATACTTTTGCTGGAGACAATTTGCTCTTTTCAAAGTTTTGACTTTCCCCGTTAATTGTTTCGTTTTGCTTATGTTTAGCACTACCTGTGACACTCCAGAAGAATAACTTCTTAAAATTACTAAATTACACATGAGATCACAAAACCCCCAAGGTTTCTTCATGGCGTTAAGTGGCTGCTCTTTCTCAAGGTTTCACAGGGTAGAAAATTCAGTTTCCCAGAACGCCTGATAGAAGCAAAGATTTCCTAACTTCTGTGCTGCAACTGCTGCTGGTCAGGATGCTGAGCAGGGATCTGCCTTGCATGCAGGCACCAGATTTCATACATCTGAAATGTATTTTCAGAGAATAATTATGCACGTTGCCTTTTGTCTTACTTCAAGTCTTCGGTATTTAAATGTAAATTCCATGTTGCTCATATTTATTAATTAATTGAGTTGCAGTAGGATGTGCAAGTTTCTGTGAAAGCAGAAGTAGGGAGACAGACAATAATTCTTTGCTTAACATAAGGCACGAGGAAGACTGAATTTGAACATGGGGTGTTTCTGTATAAATTTACCCAAGAACTTAATCTGACACAATTGAAATCAATCCCATGTTAGGCTAACATCACATTAAGCATAAATGAAGCACTACCTTTTAAAAGATAGTTCCACTTGTCTTAAGCAGAATTCCTGCTTTAAACTGAAATAGTTTTTGCTTGCTACTGTCCTGCTGATTTTTATACCTGCGAGAATGCAGGAAAAATGGAAAATGTCTGTGGTATCTGGCTTCCCTTTGCTTCAGTGGAAAAAGGGATAATTCTGGTATGCTTTGCTGCAAGCAGTGGTAGAATGTTTAGTCTGGGGGCTCTCCCCCTGCAGGTTGGGCTGTGCTTGGGCTCTTGCCTTTGGGGCTGATTGCAAGCATGGCATGTGGCTTGTGCGCCACCGGCCATTGCAGGTGGCGTGGATCCGCCCTGATGGGCCCCAGGGTGGCTTGGAAGCCCGTAGGCACCGCTCCTCCGGGGCTGCCAGCCCTATTTCCTCTGGCGTGTCACAAGCTGCGCTCAGAGGGCAGCGGTGCACGATGGACAATACGACCACAACCATAGCGTGTGGCCGCCGCTGCGCTTTCAGTCTCTTAATTGTCTTTAAGATGTTAATCTTAATATTCCTTGCATGGTCTCATCCAAATTGTGCCCTTTCCTTAAACAACTCGACCCTCGAGCACAACCTTGTCACCTGCGATTAGGAAAGAGTCCCTGTCGTATGCGCTTTGTGTGTTACAGCTGTAAGAGAGCCGTACGTTGTGTCAGGCAAGTAAAACCCTGCCAGGGTTCTTTTGAAATGTCTCTCTAAAATAATAAAAGTCTGTGCAGTTGCACGATCTAAGTGACTGTTTTGTATCTGATGTTAGTTGGTTTTACAGAGCTGACATCCCACATTTGGGTTGCATTTTCATACAAAGTGATATTTACACACTGAGCTTTGAAATCCCCGTGGATTTTAATTGTTTTAATTTATTTTTGAAATTCAACCAAACCTTCATCTGGTACCTATAATCAACAACAGCTGTAATTTTTCACCATTTTCTACAAAACTGCAAAAGCTCTTGACGAGGCATAAGACTTGGGAGTAATGTTTTTCTTTGTTTGATAAGTATACCAATAAATGCTAGATTCATTTTACTAAGGAAAATTCATAGGCTGTAGTACCTGTTTCAAAAACTGTTTTTAAAAGTCAGTGAACATTTAGTTTTAATGTAAAATAAGTATTTGTAGCCACTTCAGACCTTAATGTGTCTTAAACTGAAGTCCTATGTGTTGTCTGAAATAATTACGATAGGCCCATCTAAGTAGCAGTGCATTGAACTGGTTCCTGCTTTGTTGCTCAGGATAAATATTTTACTTGACATGTTTTTGATGTGGGCAATTTACATCTGTACGTCTTTGCAAGTACTGCAACTTGAAAGAGCAGACTTGGTGGCAAGCATTTGTATATTTGTGCTCAGTATGCAACTTTCAAGGCTCTGCATATTCATAGAAGATTGCTGTATTTTAACGACATCAGAAAATGCTTGTTTCTGACCTTTAAAAATCTATTTTTAACTCTGACCAGTGTTATACAGAATTGTAAAAATTACGCATCTGTTAATGAAGGGTTTCTACCTAGGAATTTGCTGTTGATCCTTAAAACTCAATGAAATACGGGCTTCGTAATAAACAGGTTGTATGCGTTGAAAGCAGTCACAGGTTGGTACGTGCACGTAGGTACGTTATTGCTGTTGTGAGGATTTGGTAGCTGCTTGCAGCTAGCTTTTATTAAAAACCTTGGTTTAGTTCAATGCAAAATTAATGAGTGTTTGGTACTAGGATTGCACCACACACGAGAGTCTGCAAAAGCCTTGGGCTCGCGAAGTGAGTTCTAGCAAGCCAAACACTTGATGCTTGCTTTTAGGCTCCCCAGGCTCTAGGTCTCACTGTTCCATAGAGCATCCATTTGCTGAGAGGCAGTCAAGTCTAACTCTTCTTGAGGGCATTCTAACCCATAGAAAACAGAAGTCTTATTAGGAAGGAAGACTTTCTGCGTATCTTAAGTTGATTTGGCGACTTACTCTCCTTAGAAACCACATTGTAGCCATCTCTAAATGTTTGGTATGTTACAGCGAAATGCTGCCCATAAAACTGAATTTTGAGAAGGACCTGGGTCTTAGCCCGGTTCTTCTGAGCTGTGCACGTGCAACAGAAAGCCAGCAAGCACGGCCGAACGCCCGGTGCCCTGGAGCACGTTCTGTCGCACCGCGTCCTGCAGCGTAGGAGCGGCACTGGCTCGGGATGCTGAAGACAGCCGTGCGGTGGCACGAGGAATGCTGGATCTCTCTGACCCGAGGCCCTGGGATTAATGGCTCCAGCAGCGGTTTGCCAGCTCTTCTCCTGTGCCCCACGACGTCTGTGGACAGCAAATAAACGACAGCATTTGAGCCCCCCAGGAAAGGCTGCGTTTTTGGAGGAACTGTTGGTCATTCCGGCTGCATCTTGAGATCACCGTGCTGGCCAGCTTCTCTGTAGCTTACCATCATCTTGACTTATTGACTGCTAGAAAACACACTTCAACTTTTGAGTACCTTAAAGTAGGCTTAATAGCGTGGTAACGATCATTTTTCTCTACTTAATGAGCTTGCATTTGTCTCCTTAATTTGGTTGCGTTTCCGGACTTTGCAACATGAGGTGGATCTGGATCCAGATTTTCACAACTGTTTTTCGAAGGATCATTACTGCCCTTTCAAATGCAGTTGTTTGAAGACTGAACAATTGTATTTCTGCTTTGTCATCTATCATTTTTCTTGATCGGCTCTGCGCAGCTGCATTTAATGTGGAGAACCATCCTTTTGAAAAAACAGTATTTCACCAGGAAAAGAAAACTAAAAGCAATTGAACTTGAGAAGCTGATGAATGTACGCATCGTATTACTCGAGCATCATGTTTGGTTTTAGATAGGAAATCACAAAACTGTGGGCTTCAACAATCTTATATTTGCCTAGTGCTAAAAGGCGTTAAGACAGAAAGCAAGCCGTGGCGTTTGCTCTCTGCCATCGTGACTATGATCCAAATACTCTTTTGTAGTCTCAAATTAGCAATCTAAGTCAAATTCTTCTGAAACTGCCTAAATGACACACACGTTATTACTCACACAAAGGATTGCAAATACAAAGTATGGATTTCTGATACAGGAATGTGCTGTGTGCTGCATATGAAGCTCCTAAAGTACTTACACTTGATTCTAAAACACTTGCCTGCCATTGAGAAAGAAGTGATACTGCCTTCCTAACTCTGAAAGGCATCTCGGTTCCACTCCTGAGCAGATCTAGACCTGGTTGGTGTTTTCTGGAAGATCCTCTGGGTGTGTTAGAGCAGGGCTCAGGGGAAAAGCCTGCCTTTGAGTTCAGAGGATGCTTTGCAGTGCAGCTTTTTTACTGGGTTGGTTACTGGTAACTTTACAGCTCCTTGGAGTTCTCATCTCTCTGATTGGAGGGATAATTATTTAGTTTGTTGCCAGGAGATGGCAGTAACAGATAAACTTTTAAGGTATTATTGTGTATGAACATCACCCGAACATCTTACATTTATCTGTTGCTATCTCCCTTGGGAATTGTGACTGCATCTGGCACGTTCCTGATCTTTGTTTCAAAGATTGCTCAGAACAGTAAGCGAAGTGTTAACATGGATACCTTATCCCATAAGCTTTCTTATCAAGTATATGGTTGAATAAAGTGCAGAGTTATGGTTCACTTAGATGTTTTTAGCTAATTAGTATTAAATTCTCCTATTTAAGAATGCTAGAATGCATGTGTGATGATTTTTTTAACTAAGTTATGCTAATCAGGCAAAATGACACTTAAGTCTAGAACTGGAAAAGCCTCCAGCAGCTGGGTAGTTGTTTGGCATGGATCCTGCTCTCCCATCTTTATGATGACTAGAGATAAATAGCAGTGGTTTGACCAAAGCGTGCCTGCTAAGGACAGCTGTTCCCTTGGCTGTACAGCTAGTTTATTTGATGAACTTTGCATGATTTTTGTTCATTCACCTGCAATCTTTCAGATGCACGAGTACAGAATTTCACACCTTAAAGGTGCAGATGATGAAACATCTGCCTGTTGTCAGCGTGTCAAGTTCCACTGGCTTTTTTGGAACCCAGACATAGCTGAAGTGGTTTTTTTTTCTAACGAAGAGGAATTAAGGTCATCTGAAGAGGTTTGCCTTGGGTGGATCTGCTCTTCTGCCATGCTGCAGCTGATTAAAAATGTCTTTCACACGGAAGAGACAGGACAGCATCCTTGCATCTCCGGGATAGCTGGAAGGTGACAGCCAGTGCTCGTCTTTCTCCTGTGTTGTACAGAAATACTGTTGACGGCACTGTTTACCTTCTTTTAAAAACTCTGGATCTGCTGATTCAGCTGTGACCTACTTCTGTGTCCCTTCCGACATCTTCCAAACTTTGCAGTGATTCATTTTTATATTTAATTACTAAGCTTGAAACATGGTAGCCTGGTACTGGTTACACTAAACGATCAGTTCTGTAATTTCTTGGCATTTCTTAGTCTCTTATTACCTGACGATTTCCCTGAACATCCTTGTGTGAGGCAAATCGTTAGTGCACCTTTAGCCCTGCTCCACGGTACACACGCTGGGAGCACAGTGGAGCTTCGTAGTTCGGGAGAGGGAGAGGAGGGTGCTGTACGCACGGGTGTTGTGCAATGGCAATTGAAAGAGAAATGGTGCAGTGAAGTGGGAGCCCCAAGCTCTGTTAATGCGTACACAAACCGCAGGGTCCTGCTCCGCTGATAGCGCTTGCAGTTCCAGTGCTTAATTGCCGTATCCTCTGCACTGTTTGCTTTGGGAACTACAATGCTTCTCGTAGAAAATTGTCCTCTTCCTTTTTAAAATGTAATGTGCTGGGAAAATAAGTGGCTGAGTGTTGTGTGATTATAGCACTATAGCTGTACCGGTTGTTTCCTCGGTATGGGCTGATCCTACGGTGCTGAACATGACGATTCTGTACTTAGGTCTACAATAACCACTAGACAGGTTTCTGTTAAGATGTGGTGTGTGCCCCCTTCATCACACCTGTAACCTTCAGCATCAGAGAGCTGCTTACTCAGCAGACCTGTTTGTTTTATTTTATCTAGCTGTGTCCTCCACTTGAATTAGCTCGTCGTCTTGATACCCAGTGATTCACGTTTTTAACTCTGGAAAACGACCTTGCAATGATTATATTGCCCTGAAAAACCTTGAGAATGCTGTCAAATCGCAGTAACTTAACTATATTCTAAGTAAACAGTGTTCAGAATGTGAAAGTTGATCTTCACTGGAAAGATTGGGGTGGGGCAGACTGGAAGACCATGTTTACAATGTGTATAAATGCTGGGGTATTTTCTTCAAGCTGCTGGTGCAGGACGTGGTGCAGCTTATAGCTGCTCCGAGATATTTATTGTTAGGAGAGGATTTGCTGTTTCAGGAGTGGTTAGGTTTGGGACCCCCTGGTTATTTGGGCCTTGCTATATTTCAGTTATTTGAATATTATTAGGACTGGCATTGAAAAACTTGTATAAACCCAATTTACTTTGGAGGAGCCTACGTCATTCTTAAAGCCTTCTTATAGTCGTCTGAATTACCCAGAAGAACTGAACAAGTGCTCTTCAGCTACATGTGTAGAGTAGTGGAGGACTGTGTGAGCACACTTTAATTCTTTACAAAAATTAACGGTAGTTTCTTTGATTTTTCAGGAGTATTTGAAGCCTAAAGTAGATCATCATGAGATAGAGTGGAAAATTAAAAAGGTCATCTCCTGCTTCAAAATATTTTTTCCTGTTTGGCCAATTGGCATATGTTATTTGCAAAAATGAAGATGTTCTATATTTCTGATTTAGTGACTTAGAGTTTTTGGGAAAGCAAAGTTACAGGTCCCTGGAAATGTTACAGACGTACCAGTGATTTCTTGTGGGACCAGTGATTCTGCAGTTGGGATATGGATAAGAAAAGTTTGTTGTTTTAAAATTAGTGCAAATACGTTATGTAAGTGGTTTCTATGTATGTATATTATTCAACTACAATCACATTTTTAAATCTAACACACTCAGCGCACGGGGGGGGTAAGGTCTAGCAAAGACCACGAGCAAATGCATGCAGTGTTCCACCTGTTCTGTGCCTCGATAGATCTGAGGCGGCAGCTTACTGGATTCATCGTCTGTATTGATGTCCTTTTTCCTTTCCACCAGTTTCAGCTTAAGCTTTTTAGCAAGTATCAGTTAACATTTATGAAATGATATGCTGCAGCCCATCGCCTTGCGTAGGCCTGGATGGATGGGTGGGACCCCAGTTCTGGTGTAGTTGTACTGCTCCTGGGGAGCAGAGTGCTTTTATATGTTAATTTAACCCTGCCATGGTATAAAGGGTCCTTAGGGCTAAGAAGCTGCTTCTGGTAGTTGGGGTCTTCATCCTAAATGTCAGTGTTTCCCCAGTCCTCTAAGTATTGCTGGTTGACCAACGTACCTTCCACTGCCTGTGCAGTTGGAGTACAAGTGTCCCCCCAGGCAGATGTTTCTGAGCCGCCTACGTATGGCCAAAGGGCGTGCATGTGGGGCAGCGCTGTTTCACTTGGGAGTTTGTTGTGCGCGTTGCTGAACTCGTTCGTTGGCCCAGTAAAGCTTGCATGGTCAGAGCAGCAGCGAGCAAGCTTGTACCTCGCCCCTTTGCCCAAGCAGATGGTGTGCCCCGAGGCTGGGAGAGCAGCAGATGAAGAATGGGTGCTAAGATAATATCTGCTGGTAGGGCTGTTTTAAATACATCGGGAAATCTTTGAAGCCAAAGTAAATTTATTTTGGACCAGCATATACGGTGCAGAAGCCGAGCCATCACGTGTCGTTATTTCAGAATTACTCGACTCCTGGTGGTCCTGAGGTTTCTTAGTTGATTCTTATGCTGGAAACAAGGACATTGACTGGACAAAAAAATAAATGCGGCATTGAATGTCACTATGTGATTTACGTAGCTTGAAGTTGTTTCACAAAAAATTATCCCTCTTGAATTTTTCTCTAGCTACAGAGAAGCATCAACCAGCTACTGGTGTAAGTCATTTGGTAATAATTTCTCTAAGCATGGAGTCTAGTGGCAGTAAACCATGAATCAGTATAATCATTTACAATTAATGAGTTCCTGTCTAATTCATTTTCATTGCTTTCTCCTGCTTAGACCAGGGTACAGGGCATGGTGTCCGTGGCATACCCAAGTTCTGAACAAAATTAAGGAGTGGACTTGTCATGTGTATATTATAGAAGGAGTTTAAATACAAAAGGGTCCTTGTGTTTGAAACTGCAAGAAAGTTTTTTTTGCAGAATCTTTGCTAATGCTTCTCCTGGAAATGCCTGCGTTTGTTCTTGTAGAGTCCCATCTTCTGCTGAGCTGAATTATCTAGCCTTATATTTAAGGGAGTAGTAAAAGAATCAACATTTAAACTTTGTATTACTGCTGCATGGCAAAGGATCTTGAGGAATATCTGCTTCTTGGACCACGTAGCCCAAAACATCCAGGATTCTGTGCTCAGAGGCAGCCAAATGCTTTCTGCTGCTGGTGCGCTGTGCTGAAATTTGGTTTGCACTCATTCTTGTTCTGTGAAAATGGGACAATCCAATATGCAGACTGTACTAGGGAGGGACTGAAGAGTTGGGTATTTTGGTGTGCCTGTTGGGATTGATTCATAACTGGTCCTTCTGTGTATGGTAGTTTAATAACCACGTTGCCCCAGTGCCTTAAATAAAGCTGTGTTACCTTTCTCTGAATGTACTGCAAAACTTGTTTAGTAGTTTACCGTGAAGTGATTGACGTTCTGATTGCCTTTATTTCTTTGTAGAGCAAGGCTTAGATCACATAGCAGAAAACATCCTTTCCTATCTTGATGCCAGATCACTCTGTGCAGCAGAGCTGGTATGTAAGGAATGGCAGAGAGTCATCTCTGAGGGAATGCTATGGAAAAAATTGATTGAAAGAATGGTACGCACAGATCCGCTATGGAAGGGACTGTCAGAAAGAAGGGGTTGGTAAGTACCTGGACAATAACTAACCTTTTACAGTGTTCTCTGTGACAAATTTACCTGATCATGAGCTCCGCCAAAAAGTAAGTTTATAGTAAATGAGTAGCGCTGCAATCCTTGCCCCTTCTGTGGACCAGTGGGGGTAGCTGCAGCGAAAGCTATCGGCTCCCTTTTCTTCTAGTGCTCTGTCCCCTTTCCTTTTGTGCACCAGTGTTTGTGCACTTGGTTTGTTATGGTAAATCTGTCTGCAGATTTGTAACTTCTGTTTTGCTAGAGCTAACATGCAGTATCAGCTAATTAAGACTAGCTACAGCATGATTGGAAGGCTTTTTCTTAAATGAAATACTTCCAATTAAACTTTTTTTTCCCCATAAAATGTAAAAATAGCTGATTGGACTTCTGAAGACCTTCTGAGACACCTTATTATGTTTGTGGCTATGGGGTTTTTCCATCCTTTGCCAGTGTCTGAAGATACGAGGTGTTCTGCTTTAGAAACCTGTTTTTCTGTGCTCTCTAGTGGCGTGCCTGAGAAATGCAAGGCACGGTGTAAGGAGCTGTGCAGGAGGAGGACACCCTGCTGGCTAAAAGCCTCACGGAGCAGAGAACCCTAATTCAGAAAACCATAAGGAAAACACCTGTTTCTTTTCAAATACAGCTGTCAAATTGAAAAGTCACAAGGGTTGTAATTTCAATACTAAAAATTATTACAAGTATTCTGTGAGAATGTGTCATAAGTTTTTTGTTATGTGCAGATTTTGAATTCCTTTACAGTTTCGCTTCTTTGTGATAAATTGAAAAATATGTTTCTGGTTCTTTCTAGGGATCAGTACCTGTTTAAAAACAGACCAACAGATGGCCCCCCAAATTCATTTTACAGGTCCTTATACCCAAAGATAATACAGGATATAGAGGTACGTGTTCTGATATGTAATATCAGCAGCAGAAATAATGTTTCATATAGTTACTGTCTCCAAGATGTTGCATGTTAGAACAATGAAGCATATATGCGTTTGTGTCGCTACCACTTTGTGAGCTCTGGCTCTTCAGAAAATGTAAAAAATACCCTCAGAAGTATGGGTATTAATGTGTTCCTTCAAAGTTTTAAGTGTTAACACTGTCCTTCTGGGATTTAAAGATATTGCAACTCTCTGGGACTGTGGATTTTACAATGACAGTTTTAGGAAGCGTACTACTCCGAGACAATTCCATATATTTCTGAATGCTCTAATATATTGGCTATACTCACTTAGAAAGTGGTCTGAGGGTTAACACTGTAAATGCCAATCGTTAAAACTGTAGCTGGTTTAACTTGTTACTTCTAAAGCTGTCACTGACACAAGTATAGCTTTCTGCAGTGTCTGGGAATCTTTTTTCACAGCTGTAGTGATTTGACGAGAAAAGTTAGTCCTACAATAATAAACTCAGTAGGGGTATCAGTGGTAAGGAGGCTGTAGAAATGACTAATCTTCTGTTAGATATAGCAGTGCTGCTTATCTTGTTGAAGAGTAACAAAGTTGGGCTCACTCTTCTAAAATGTTTCTGATAGATCAGGATCATCTTAGTATTCTGCCTACCAGCAGAAAATTGAAGTCTTGCTCAGTTTGCTGTGTACCCACCACAGAACTCTTAAGTTATACCACAGACTATAGTGTATTTATTTCAACCACGTGACAGACATGAAGTTTTGGTCTGAAATTCATTACTGGGGAAACACGTGTTTTGATGTTTAAGGCAGATGTGAACTAATGGAATCATTCTGCTATGGCAAATGTGAGCTTGTGTTGCTTGGCACTCCATAAACAAAACTATTCAGATCTCTTAACCTATCTGTAAAATGTAGCTGCTGCAAAATATAATCCAATTTTCAAATATTGCTACACAATTTATAAACATTTAAAGATACAGAACTAAGCGTTAAATGTAGCCTAGGCAAAGTAAGACCAAATCTGATATTTACTTGCAAGCTGAATGATACCCATTTTATTATTTGAAGGAAGATGTCTTTTTTTGTGTAAGGAATGACAGAGTGGTATTGCAATGATGATAAGCCCATGGGGTCTTGGCATGATATTTTCTTGTTTTCTGCAGATTTTGGCATTGTTCAGTAAAGAAAATGGGAGAAAAACAGTGTGAAAAGATGAGTTCTGAGATCATATAAAACATTGAAGGAGTTCAACATTATTCAATCCCAGATTTTTAAAGTTATTCTTTGGAAACTCATTTGTTTAGGTGTAAGTGGAACATTTGTATAGGAATTCTTCTCGTTATTAGAGGTGGAGTGTTCCTTAGAGATGTCATGAGGATTTGTAGCCTTGGAACTTTCACGATTTTCTATTTAATACTTTGATTCTTTAGTTGCTGCAGATGCACATAATAAGATGCACAGAAATGACGCTCCTGAAATGGGCAGTTCATGCTAGTAAGAAATAAGTAGGGGAAAAATAGACCAAATCCTCATGCTTCACTCATTGCCATTACTAGTACCAGTATTAAAAGTAAAAAAAATTCAGTATCTGGGAGTGGAAAAAGAGTATGCCACTAAAAACATATTGTACTAGTGAACATGTTTCTTGAAAAACTAAATTTTGTTAAAATAGACCCTCAAATTAAGAGACCTTTTGCACTGTACTGCCTGAAAAGTGCTCATGCATTCAAAATAGGTAGAAAATGCATCAGTGTTTGGAAGTCAAGAAACACAAATTTATAATACCCTTCTGAACCCTAACTTTCTTTGAGTTTCAACTCATACATTTTTATTTTTCATTATATAATGCTCATGTGGATGATGTGACAAATGTAGAATATGCAGAGTAAGGGGCTATCTCGTGTCAAGCTTTGAAATGGAGTTGGAACTGTGGAGCGTGCCGTATGTAAAACACGGCAAGCCACCAGCACTTAAAAATAGTAACGTGAGTAATGAGCGTGGGAAAAGTTGTCTTTGCTGCGGTGTATGAAGAGTAAACTGTAAGCTCCTGCCATAGTGTCTGCCCATTCCAAAGTACCGTTCAACCCAGCTACTTTTACAAATGATTTCTGTAGTTTCTATCTAGTGCTTATATCCTTAATTATGTTTAAGCATCGGTGAAACTCTTGCGTCGCCAGCTCGGAGGGAGGCAAACAGGGAGAAGCAAAATGAGGGGAAATCTCCTGTAGTCCTGTACCTGCCATCCCATGCTTGTGTCTGTAAATCCGAGGAAAAGCCTTTGGTCTTTACTGGTTGCCAATTGTTTTGGGTAGAATTTAAGGTATTGTCAACTAACCTCAAAGCTGTACGTGCCCGTGGATGCTTTTGTAGAAAAGTGAAGCCGAAAGGAGCCAGGAGCTGTCAGCTGTGGGCTCTTGCCTCTGAAACAAATGCATCTTTGTCCAGTCCTCTGGAGCGGTGGAGTCTCTCCTTGAAAATGAATGGCTGCTTCCAGAATCAGCACTGTTCGGTTTATACGGGCAGCACATTTCCCACTCCTGGTTCTTCGAAATGGCTCAACTGGAGGGGGAAGGCAGAGGGTGTTATGCCATGTCAAAGTTTGCCCTGCTTAAATGTTTCTTTCGAGCTTTCTGAAATACTGCTGTTTTGCAGGTTTCCAACCTGGAGTGGGGTTGGTGTTTTTACTAATAGCCGAGGGTCCAATAACTCATCTGCTTCCAGAAGAGTATTTGAATTTTTCTTACAAATCACCCTTTAAAGCACTTTTCACAAATTGCTTCCCTAAAGGACTGTCAAAAGAAGCTTTTAACATTGTTTAAAAATGTAGATGGTGGGTAACAATAGCAACAAAACTTAACTGTAAGATTTGGAGCACTTCCTGACTTTTTCCTCTGCTTTTTTTAAGCCTAAAGTTATACTTTCCCTCAGTTTCATCCTTTTCCCATTCCTTCATTCTTCAAAGCAATGTGCAGAAGCTCTTAAATAAAACTTTAATCTTAGCAGTGATGAAGAATTTTCTATCTCTGAATAGCAAAATGTTTTTTCTTCAAATATTTGTCCGGATCTTTAATAGGACCTTCCTGTTTCTGCCAGAGGGTCAGAGTTTAGGGAGCTAGTGATGAGCCAAAGATGCAGGCACTCTCTAGCCTCCTACCAAAGCTACCATATTAGCACTTTTATGGAGTTATGTTAGCATTTCTATAAGACATTCATCTTGTGTCTGAAGGACTTGATTTTAGTTTTTTAATCCAGTACAATCTATTTGATATAACTGAAAATCTTGTCACTAATGATTTTACCTGTGGAGGACAAAGATTAACCCAATTCTGCTGGACTTTCTAACACTGAGTTACTAACTTTCAGCAGCTGGTACTGAATGGGGTTGTGTGGGTAGAGATGAGCTCAAAGGGGAATGTCCTCCATCCTTTTGATTCACTGACAGAATTTGAAAAGTAACCCAAACACCAAATTAACAATTAGAAGGAAAATTGAGGAATGATAAATAGCAAATTTGCTTTCTTTCCCTGGGGCTCTATATGTATTTTGGGTCAAAAGTCCATGCAACCACAAAGAGTTGTTAACTGCAAGGTAGTACAGCCTATGATTTGGCAAAGTGAGGTTCCTTTGCCTCTCTGAAAATTTATTAGTGCCAGTATCTGTTTATTTCATGCCAAACACATTTTAGGAACATAATGTCACTTCTGAAATCACTGGATTTGAAAATAAGACAACATTCAGAGTTCTGAAACCAAATTCTTGGAAAGAGGTAGTTGCTCTCCACTTCCACTGTGAAGCCAAATATTTAATTAGGTTTCATTTCACAAGAGGTGGTCCAGTAATTTTAAATGTCTCCAAGTTGGATGTTGAATTGCCAAGCTGCTTTAGGAGTTTTTTTTGTTTTTTGTTTTTTTTTTTTTTAAGGGAAAAACCTGGTTTGGGGCTTATCTTAGAAAACTGAATCTGGGTTTGCAAGACTTGTTTATAGAGAGAATTTTTTGCTGCGGGGTGTCCTGTGGCTGGGTGCAGTCCCAAAGCGCTGTGGTGAAGGTCAGCTGTTTTAAGTGGATTGTGTTAATCGGCAGCGTGCCAAGATGGGAAGTTTAATACTGCTGATTCCAGAACCCCAAGTCCCTGGATTTTTTCCATATTATTTGTGAAGTATGGCCAACTATTCAGTTTTCTCTGCAGAACGAGCACAAGTATCTATTTCTTGTGATGAGTTGAGAAGACTATTTCAGAAGTGTTCCCCTTATCTTCAAGCACATGGCAAGGGCCTCATCTTGCTTCGTGGAGACTTAGGCCCACCTGATTCAGATGAGAATTAAAATGTGATTTTGCTGAAGACCTCAGGAAAGTTTGGTTTCAGGCAATCAAATAAACAGCCTGTGTTCCTCTGAATCTTGAGAAAGTTCAGATTTCAGAACTAGAACTGAAATTTTAAAGTCTTGGAAAAAAATTTGAAAAGGGGATAAAGCTGTCACCTCGAGTCACTGCCAGCACTGGGAGGTCTTTGTTTATGAATGTTCCAGTGTATTTCTGAGGAAATAGGTTTAAGTACTGTTCTAATTACAGTGCTGGAGAAACCTGTGCATGTGTGGGGAGAAGCTGGTCAGCAGTATACACCTCGGCATTCTTTCAGCCAGCCTTTGAAGTCTCTGCTCCACAGCCACTTCCAAAGGCACATCTCAAAATGAAACCGGCCAACAAAAGGAGGCTTTGAGCAGCAGAGATGGAGTTCTCGTGATGCATGGCACAGGTTTTGGCTCTCACACCTGAAAGGGCAGAAAACTGCTTTCAGGTCTCAGTGGCATGGGACAGATCCTTGGCTTGGCTTTTTTCATTCACTTTGCCCACATCACACCTGCTTTTTCACAAACAAGCAGCCAAGGCTGCTGTTTTTCTTCTGAAAAGGGATTTATTGTTCCTGTTTGAGTACTTCAAATGCCCCCATGCTCTGGTAGGGGCTGATAAGTACCTGTTTAAATATAACTGTATTTTTATGGTATTGTACGTAAAGTTATTGTCTCAAATGGAAACTAAAAGGTGCAATAATTTTGTTTTTTCAACAGCACTGTTCTTCGTCAGGCGCGTATGTAACAGACACACGTGTCATTGGAGTACTTCAGCGGAGCTCTCTGTTTTCACTGATGTTGGCTTGTATTTTTTTAAGACTTCCTCTCTAGATCTGGAAGGGATTGATTTGTTGCGTTGTTGCAACAGTCCTTTGCCTCGCACTTCAGTGTAAGCAGGAGTCCATTTAAAGTTAGTGGATTTCGACCTGAAAGCTCGAAATTTTCCTTGTGTCTCTTAAGTATGCTATACCTAGTTGATGGAAGTTGGGAATAAATGGGGATCATTTAAGAGAAAACAAGCAAGAGCCATCCGTGGGTCTTACCTTGGTCATGGCTACTTGCAGCTGCAAAGATGAGAAGGGTTTTCTTCGTTGGATGCTGCCCTTGGATCTCTTTTGGGGATTTCGTGCTTCATTTGCAGAGATGCTTGATGGAGAAGACAGACCTTTCAGGAAGTAGCAACTGCTTTGGTCATCTGCATCCTCCAGTTACAGGTTCTGCTGAATAGGAGTTGGGAGGGTTTTGGTGTTTATTCCCTCCCTGGGGAAACGAAACAGCTGTACTGATCCGATCACAGTCTCACAGCACCCCGTCTCCTGCCAGCCTCCAGTAACGGAGGCATGGGGCAGAGTGCTGGGATGCGATACAGCTACACTTCGTTCAGGTTACCTGGGGGTAACCAAAGTCTGGGATTTCCTGCCTCTGCAGTCTCTTCTGTCGCTCTCAACAAATCAGTCTGTATCGCCATCCTGGGCATTAAGACAGGTCCAATGCTAAATTATCGTTCTTTGGATCTGAAACTTCAGTTTGTCTGCCTTTTTTACCTGATTTGCCAAAGCTGCCTCTGGTGTGTGGCACCATTTTGCCACTCAGCAAGAGCGTGCTGTCTTTCTTTTATGCTTTATAAAATGGTCCGTATTATGCTGTCAGCTTTTTCCCAGGGTGACCTCCTGTATTCCTTTTGTGTCACTGGCCTTTAACGCAGTTTCTGCAAGTCTTCTGTTCTTCCTCTGTAAGAAATAAGCGTATTCCACTATTCTGATTTATCTCACTCAGCATTATAAATTTGATCTGTACTTTTTGAATGTGGCTTTAAAAAGGGTTCTGCAAAGCTGCAGCGAGACCCAGGAATGGTTTTACTCGGTGGACCTGTGAGCATCTTCATACATATTGGATCAATCAGTTGCATGCAGAGAGACAACACTTCATCAGTTTGTATTGTTCACATTTGGATCTTATCTGAGCAGCTGTAAATGATAGGAACTTAATTTTTGGATCTTGAATTCTGCCAAAAAATCATGCTTTAATTGTAACACTTGCGAGGAAAAGCTTCCCATTCCTTTTTCTCTAGAGTTACTTAGATTTTTGGACTTCACTGTTTATGGCTTTTCTTCTGGTCTTGGAGTTCATACTAAAAGTGATGTTTTATCCCAAACTGATCTGAAAGCCCGTGTGATATTTGGACTTGGACTGGCTCTCAGTAGTACACTCTTAGCTTTTTGGCCTTGCTTTAATTTCAGACTGTTCTTCACAATGTAACAATATAGCCTGCATATCCTGTGATTTCTGTAAATCAAGCCAGAAGCCCACTTTTCAGTTACTGGAAGTTTTTCATTTTTCTTTCTCTTTTTTTTTTTTTTTTTTTGTGTGTGTGAAAGTGGGCCTTTCTGCTTGTATTAAACACATGTACCCTGACCTTTAATTAAAAATAATATTAAAGTATGGCATATGTTAATAGGGATACAATCAGTCCCTGTTTCTCTATTTGTTAGTCTTGCTTCTGTGATTCGTCATGAAAATGGTTTTTACTCTTGGCTTTTCAGGTAAATATCCAAACCTGGTCAATCACTGTTTTTTAGGGAGTCTTTGCTTAGGTTTACTTTCTTGCATTCGTTTATTGTGTCACTGTTTTTTGCATCTTTCCATGTAGCATGACAACGTCTTCCATGTGATTTTTTTGTATTCTTTTAGACTTTCACTTAGCTTTGATTGTGGATAATCTCCAAAATATGAAGAATTCTTGGTTGTAGAGGAAATTCTTTTGGTGAGCAGTAGCGCCTGCATTTTCAGCATCAGTAGAACATAAATTTTCAATTTAGGCACTAAACAGTTCTCATAGGATTGACCAAGTGTCATGCAGCTCCCAGTTTTATGGCTGCTGCCTTCAACATTTCAAAGCATTATGAGAATAAAATGGAAATCTAGTCACTTCTGCTGCTGTTCTTCTGAGTACTGTAGAGTAGCGCGAATCGTGTTATTTCAGCTTTCTTACGGAGAAGGGAAAGAGAATGAATAGGGAAAGGCAATAAACCGAATGGTAAGGTAGGACAGTAAGGCACAAGATGCAGTGGTGGGAGGACTTTGCAGCTCTTGGTCTCGTCTCTTCTCACAGCAGCGCCAGTTCGTGTTCAAGATGTCAGTACATACGTTTGTATGCCCCGCTGCTCGCTTCCAAAGAAGTGTTTACTGGCTCAGGTGACAACAGGCAATGATGTCTTAGTGTGCGTGTAATTAAGTACACCGTGCCTGCAGCCATAACTCTTCAACTGAGATGTGAGCTCTGCGGAGCTTTCTGACCGCTTCATTTTCTTGTTCATCACTTCGGTTATGCGGCAGCTCTGAGGAGGTGGTGCTTCAGGAAGGGGTGTTGGCTACAGAGCCAGCACTTTGCTGCTGTATTGCTCTAGCATGGGGATTTCATGTCTGTCCTTGTGCAGTACGCTCCCTGGTGCTGCTCCAGTTCCTCTGGTGCTTGAGGTTTTTTAGCTCTTTGCAGCTCTGTGCCCACCACTGGCACTTTTGCTCCTTGCCGGTGGTTTTTGGAAGCGTTTACGCTTACAAGAAAGATGGTGGTCTTTACGTGCAGGGTTTTTATCCCTCTGCGAACTGCTGTGGAAGGAGGCTTTGCTATTGGCACATTTTGTCACCTGCTGCCGTGAGGCAGTCGTCCCTGCGTGGTCAGAAATATTGTGCTCACAATAGCAGATTGCTATTACAATGCAGACTGCTCCTGAAGACCAGTTTAAGCCTTCTGGGTAGTATGCATCACACAGCCTCTCTTCTTCAGGCCGTTACAGAGAGCAGAGAAGCTGTTTGGCTTTCACTGTCTAACAGCAGCTTGGAAACCCAACGATGCAGTCTAGGCTCTTGCCTGGATCTTGGGGATCAGTATCCTCGTTCAGGAGCTTGGTGCTTTTTTTTCCCTAACGGTTGTAGCATCTTCAGAGGATCCAGAAGAGGAAATACCTCAAAGATGCAAGGAGCCTGGTGCCACGGCCAATCTGTCATTTCATCTTTGCTTATCAAACCCTCTTAACTACGTAATGAATGAAACACTAAGTCCCCTTCACCCTGGTGACACAAGATCATCTCTTAAAGCATGTGAAGAACAAGGGTTTGGGACTTTAACTGCACTTGTAAATGCCTAATGACTCAGGAGAATCCCTATTATAGTACAAATGCGTAGGTTTCTTTTTCTTGAAAATTGTGTATTCTGAGGGAACAGTCTCCTTGCTTTTTGGGATAAAGGATGAACCCACTTTGCAATAACATTCACAAGGATAAAAATCCAGTTTTTAGCCAAGGAACCAAACACAGTGTATACTGTCAAATGAGGGGAAAAAAACGCTCTTCGTAGATTATCCTTAACACTCAAGGTCTAGTAAATATTCCAACTGTTAGTTCAGATGGATTGCATCTTTTTTACTGTGCATCCTTGTACCAGTGAACTTACCTTGGCATAGCCAAGAGTTGGCTATACCTCTGCATCTTGGGCTACTCTTTGTGGTTTTCTCTCTAAATGTGTTTTTTATCCAGTTACTCATTTCTTCAGCTGCCAAAAGGCTCTCCTGCTGTGGCAGATGCTTTGGCTTCTTGTTTGGTCTTCATCCCTTGTATGTCCACGTTTTGTTGGTTATGCAGCATTTGTCAGCTACTTGCTGCTATTTCTCTACTGAGCATTTGAAAAGCGTGAGAAACTTTCTTCTGTGCCTGTGAGCGAAGGAGACAGTGTTCTGCAGCATCTTGCTTTTAGGTGTGAAACCCAGGTTTAGTGGCTATTAACTGGGAGACTTTGAGGATCTGTAGAAAACTCAGCAGTGAGTACTGCATATATTAGTGCTAGGTTTGGTACCGTAAGCATGCAGATAAACTGGGTCTCTGAACATTGGCTCCGTGATGCTTAGAACAGTCCATGAGAAGCAGCACTTTCCTCCTCTCCCCTTGCACATGCATGCGTACCTACTCAGTGTGTACATAGCCTATTAAGATATCTCCTGGAAGGAGGTTGCAGAAGAAAACTTTTTACTAACTGTGCTATTCAGTAACAACCAGAAATTTCCTATAGCTAGAAGCTTTCATGTGGTTGCCAGTATTGTATTAAACATGTTCCTTTTTAGAGGGTCCTCCAGGTTGCCCACCCACTCAGCCGTATTTAGTCATCTAAAATAATGTTATTTCTCTATACGTACACATCTGTTTTCACTCTATTGCCAATTTAAATGCTGCTGTGTATTCTCTGTGTATTGTGGCTACTTTCCCAGCATATTGAAAATTTACGCAGTGTAAGGGGATTTTACAAGTTCTCAAAAAACATGAAGTATTTTCCCACAGTAGCCACACTATATAATGTCTAAATGAAATGACATCTACTCACAGAATTAAAATGTGCACCTGCATGTGACTTACTGCTTTATAGTGCCTTCACATACATATAAATAATACCTTAGTTTCTTTTATCTGAAGCCAGCATTTTCTTACAGTAGGCTTATTATGTAGCTTCCTATAGTGAACTTCTAAGAGTTAAGCCAGCTAGTGTCCTGAAATGTTTGGTCAGCATACTTCTACTGACTGCTGTTCTGTTTAGAAAACTGTTAAAAAAAATAAAATACTGATTTGTGGTGTTCTTAGTGTATTCTGTAGCTATTGGTAATCACTGTTACAGGAACCTGAGGTGTGAAAGTGCTCAAATGGTGTTTGAGCACTCGGCAGCTAGAGTAATCCAGCGCGGGTTATGTAAAACTGCTAATTTCAGACCTTTCCAAGAATGTTGCTTTAGGGAAACTCTCCCTTAGACGACTTCTTAGAACTGAACGTCTGAACATACGTGGTTTCTGAAGCTATTTAAATTGGCTAACTTGAATCTGTGATGCTTTATCTCCAGTGTCTTCAATGTTAGTATTGTGTTTTTAAATATCTTGCCTTCAGACCTTTAATTATATTGGTTCGTGCTATTGCTGTCTTAAATTCTCTGCTGTTTCCAAGGGTAGTCTGTCACCTCTGTCACGGCAAAGGAGTTAATGAGCTGCAGTTCTACCCTCCAAGCACAGATGATAAATCTTCAGATAAAGCTTGAGAGTCCTTCCTCCTTGGAAGCTCCATCCCGTGCTGAGCAGGTAGCACAAGGGGCAGCCTGCTGCCTTCAAAGCAGGAGTCCAGGGCTGGGCCAGTGCAGTGGCAGAGCTGAAGAGCTTAAGCCCAGTTCAGTCTGACAACCAGCAGTGCACTAGCTGGCCAGAAAAGCTGATCCCAAATGGAAAGATGACTTTCTATCTTAATTTCATTAGTTTCCCCACCAAATTGGAAGAGAATGAGAAGGGATGAATAACTTGTCAGCATGCTCTTCCAGAAGCATCTCTTGGTACTTATAATCTAGACAAATTCCCATGGCACATCAGGTTTGTATTATAACAGTGTATAATTCTCTCCAAGTTGCACAATGGGTGACAACTGGAGGAGCAGATGCATGGAAAACAGTGATAGACTGGTTTCCCCTGAAACAGATGTCTTTTCTTAGAATTGGGAGGTCATAGTTGCACTGTACTTTTGTCTTTAATTATCATTTTAGTTGTTTTCCTATCTTGGAGAGGAGAGGAAGAACTGCATGGAACAGCAGAGGTGCCTGGTATTGCTTTTAGAGTTAGGATTTGATTATAAATATGCTTTTCTAAACAAACTGACAGTTGATCAGCTTCACCCCAGGTTTCCATGCAGTATTGGGGGGCACCAGGGAAACAGTGACATATGTGCTCTGTTCTGGTGCCTGTGCTGGAAGACGGAAGGCATTCCAGCCTCTCTGGGTACTGCAGGTGTTGTCCCAGAGTTGTGTGCGTTGATTCTCTTACAGTGGTTGTCACAGACTTTCTAACCAAAATCCCCTATTTCTTAGAATCCTACATTTCTTTGAAACCAACATTGGTCTTCACACAAGTCATACAGCTGATTAAAAGATGGAAATAATTCTGGTTCTGCTATGAAATAGTTTGCCTTCTTTTAAGCTGTCAGGTCTCTTACCTTAAAATGTATTTTGGAATAAAAATGTTGAGAACTACACTTAGATTTTAAATTGAGAGGAGGATTAAAAAAAAAAAAGTAAGTTTTAGTTGATCTTTGGAAGGTTTAAGTTTTATAGTCCCTGTTCAGTTTTATTCAGGCTTTCAGGTGCTTAGAGGAAGCTTTCATGTCTCAAAATCCCTAGGATGCATAACAGCAGGTGATAGGGGTAGGGAATGGAAGGTCCAAGAACCCTGCTGACAACCTCTGTGTTGGACTCTGTGTCACTCAGGCGATGCTGAACGTGGTATCATACAAGTTCCTGGTTTAATCTTTGCTGCTTCTGTCAGATGGCCGTGTAAATACAGGAGGAAACTGAATTGTTATGAAATGTGCCTTTCTAATGGTTGCTTTGAAAATTCTCATTAAGACTGCTTGACTGTGATTTTCGCCACTAAACACAGCTTTTTGTCATGACCAAAATATGAAAGTCCTAATTCTAATTCATTGTGGTTTATGTATTTTTATGGTTGGGGGGAGACATACATATAGGTCTATATGCTTAAAATTTAAGGATGAACTTTGTAACAGTGGGAAGGATTGCATCTGTTGGAGTAATCGTGCTCAAGCACCCAGCCTTGTGCCTAACTGCCGGTTGTTTCACCCCCTGTCAGACTATAGAATCTAACTGGCGATGTGGGCGACACAATTTGCAAAGGATTCAGTGCCGCTCTGAAAACAGCAAAGGTGTCTACTGTTTACAGTATGATGATGAAAAGATAATCAGTGGCCTACGAGATAACTCCATTAAGGTAAACACTTTTTCGGTCTTTTCCATAGATTTAAATGGGTAAATCTGCTTTGGAGAGAGAGAGCTGTTTGTGTTCCCTTGATGATTTCTCTTGTCTCTTCCTGGGACAGTATTTATCTGTGCAGGGTTTATGAGGATGGGATGTTCTCTGTAGTCCTGCAAAGTCTTCACCTGTGTTTTGCTCTAGAATCTTTTCAGACTGCCAGCCAGGAAATCAGTACTGCTGGCTACAAAGAAACCTTGTTCAGAACGTGAAATCGGAGTTCACGTACGCAAATGAAGGCTGTGTGTACCGCTTACTGTCCTTAGCTGTCTTTTTTCCTTGCTCATACTTAGCTTTCATGCAAATAGGCTGCTTTCATGCTAATTGTCCCTGAGTGCCACGGCATTTCCTTTTGCAAAACAGGCTTTGAGCTTTACGTGATCATCGGTTATTTCACTGTTCTGTCAAAAACGTCCATCAAAGAGACTTCATCAAGTTAAAAGGGAGGACAGACCCCCTATGTTTGGACAAGCTATCTCCAGTTTTCTTCCTTCGTTCTCTGCAGCAGCAATGTTCAAGTCTCCTGAATCCATGTTCTTGATCTTAGTAAGCCATTTATACTTCTTATTTTTAACAGATTTGGGACAAAACTAGCTTGGAATGTTTGAAAGTATTAACAGGACATACTGGCTCAGTTCTTTGTCTGCAGTATGATGAAAGAGTCATTGTAACTGGATCTTCAGATTCTACAGTGAGGTGAGTGTTAAGTTTTTGGGGGAAAAAATAAAAAAGAGCATCAGGACTGGGAATACTTGCAATAACCTCCAAATGTCAGAAAAGCAAAGCATCACATTCAGTAATTTTTTTTCCAAATCTGTCTCATGCTTTTTAGTGTTAAGCATTTTGAAGAAACGTGACCTATAGGATTCAAAGCACAACGTAAAGTAGAATGGCTGATGGGCCAACTACATGGTGATTTCCTCCTTTAGGGTTTCTTATGTCACCTGACATAGCTTAATTATGACTTTTAGTGAAAGGAGACTTTGTATATATGGAGCACCATCTGACAGCAATTCTGACAGGTTTAAATTCCTGTGATGAATTCAGTGGTGAGAAGACATCCACCATGCAGGTGCTGCGGTACAGTTCAGTGGAAGGGCCTTGTCTCTTTCTTGGTGTCTTGTATTGATATTACCAGTGTTAATCTATGAGACTTAAGAACGGATCATAGCAGCCCTCGGTTACTATAAAATCAGTAGCGATTTTTGCTTGATGTAAGCTAGTAGGTAGCCCTGGAGGGCACTGCTTTCCAATTGCTACTGACGTGTGCTAAATCTGAATGAGTGGCATACAACTGAAAAAATCATATTGGGTGGTGTTTGTTTCGTCAGTTTATACATTGTACAGGTTCTAATCGTCCTAGAAAGAGTTGTAGAGTTGTGCCCATTGTTACACAGCCCTTTCTCTTACCAGTGGTCCCAGCTTAGGCTTTTCCTGGCCGAACTGCTCACTGCTGTTAATTATTGCTTGCAACTCTGAGAAGTGAACTCAGATACTTCCCCAGTTCCTGTCTCCCTGCCCTTCCAAAGCCCAAAGAGGTGTTAAGTAATCAGGATGGTAGCAGAGCTGTGCATGTTTGCACTGTGTACTGTACGTAGTCATCTTCCTTCATTTAGACTAAAATTCTTTTCTTTTGCAGAGTTTGGGATGTAAATACAGGTGAAGTTCTGAACACGTTGATTCATCACAATGAAGCAGTGCTTCATTTGAGGTTCAGTAATGGCTTAATGGTGACGTGCTCGAAGGACAGATCCATTGCTGTCTGGGATATGGCATCACCTACTGACATCACCCTGCGCCGGGTCTTAGTTGGCCATCGTGCTGCTGTTAACGTGGTAGACTTCGATGACAAGTATATTGTGTCAGCGTCAGGTGACAGGACCATTAAAGTAAGTTGGCAGAGCTCTCATCTAGGTCTGAACGCTCTCATCTAGGTCTGAATGCCTAATGAGCCAGAAAAGATTCTGGGTGTAACAATTTTGATCTGAATAGCCAAGGTTTTCATAAACAGTTCTGTGCCTTTTCCTTTACCGTTCGGCTAGCTGCTTCCTTGCGCTAGCTGTTAACGTCCGTGTGCACATAACTAGGCTTGTAACATTTTTGTGGCTTCTGTTGTACAATTGCAAAAAAAGTAAAGCCTACTCACTGTTTGAACTCTAGCCTCTAGATTGGTTTGTTTGTTAAATGTGGCACATTCTATGCCTTTTTCCAAATGGTATTTTTTATTTCAATTGGCAATCCTGTTCCAGATGTGAGATTTATCGGCAGTTGCCTTTCCATACCACACCTTCCCAGCAGCTAAACCAGACTTTGCCATGTTTGAAAAATTAAATGCTGTATTTGAAGACTATTACATACCAGAAGATTTGAGTTACCCGGAGCTCGTTAATATAATAAAGGCGTTTCCACCCTTCCCTCTCTAGAACCAGAGCTACCTTAGACTGTGCCAAAAAGCTCTTGGCAGTTTCATGTCCAAATACCTGCCAAAGATCCCGCTGCACTGTGTTGGAAAATGAGCCACTTTACATGGATACTTTAGATTACAACTTCAATTACAGTTCATCAGAAATGGGCAACGTTGGTCAAATAATTTAATCTTAAAGAAGCAGCAGCCACCAAACTGTTATAGGCCACAGCTTTGGTCTTCTCTTTCAAGTAGATTGCTAGCAATTTCTTTGGTAAAAAATAGGGGTTATTTTTGTGCATGGGGTAACTTCCACTTTTAAAAATGATTACTAAGACTCAAGTGCCACCAAGTTTTTGAGATTGTTTGGAGCACTGTCTGCCACTGCAGAATATTTTATATATTACCCTCCCCGTCCTTCCCCTAACCCACCCCCCAGTCTTTCTTATTGACTCGGTGCACAGTACAACAGCAGCGCCGATGGCTCTTCACTGCTGGGCCCATAGTGCCAGTCTTCCATTAACACCGCCTACCTACTCTTCGCCTGTAAAAATACTAAGCGGGTTTTCATTCTGCTGTCCAGCAAAGCTCAGCCTCAAACTTGTGTTTATGAGTTTGTAACAGTTTCTATTGAAAGTCAAAACCCTTTCTTTGAGCATAATTCTCAGAGGAACGTTCATCTCGTGTTTCACAGGTCTGGAGTACAAGTACGTGCGAGTTTGTTCGTACTCTAAATGGGCACAAGCGTGGCATTGCATGCCTGCAGTACAGGGATCGACTAGTTGTCAGTGGATCTTCTGACAATACCATTAGGTGGGTGCCAACGATCTGCTCTCGCGTGTAACAGTGTACATTCGCACACGATAACAGGATCTCCCCCTTCCTGCTGTGCTGCTGCCCTACCTGTGCAAAACATCTTTGGTATGGCTTGCCAGTAGAGCACGTGGTATGTAACTGAAATTTAGTTCAGCAAGAGAGTAAACATAACACATCCACCTGAAAAAGTGAGACTGCAGGGTTCAGAGAAAGGTAAACAAAATGATCTATTGCTGTAGTTTATCACTTTGTTTTCTACTTGGAGAGATGAGCAAGACATTGTTCACTGGTTGTCTTAGTTACTTTCTGAACCTCTAGTAATCCCCAATTTATGCAGAATAGAAAAAAAGAAGTGTATTAAGATTTCCTAAAATAATCTAGCAAGTATGCAACCTTTACTTGTATGTAATTTTGAATGACTAGATTACATTTGACATACTGCAGATGCAACGCATTTATCTCTGAATTGCATGCAAGGAATATCTCCTAGTTTTACCTGCTGCCTTTTTTAGCAAATTGTGATATTTTCCACAGAAAACCATTCAATAGCATGCTTAAATTGCTGCATGTAAGGCCTAAGGGATGGTACTGAACCTGAAGTACTCAGACTTTTTCTTCTGTTCTCTTAAGGCTATGGGACATTGAATGTGGTGCCTGTTTAAGAGTATTAGAAGGCCATGAAGAACTGGTTCGATGCATCAGGTTCGACAACAAGAGAATTGTTAGTGGAGCCTATGATGGGTATGTTTTTGAAAGCAATTTCAAAAAGTTTTACCTTAACATCTTCTGAAAGCCTTTGGGTCTTGTGTGCAGAATAAGGGTTCTCTTCTGATTTGACTGATGGATCAGTATTTAACTGAGTGGCTTCACCTTGAGCATTTCGACACAGCAGGCTGCAGTTTTAGGTAGACAAACTGCTTTTCTGGTACTCTTCATTGCACACCAAGATTATTTTATCACTCAAGTTTGACTTTTCACAGAAAATAAACTCTCGTTTGGCTGAGGTGACAGTCTAAAGTGTGCGTTCTTTTGTTTCTTCGCTCAGGAATTGCTGCTTGCCAGGTCCACATGCTCAGAGTAGTTTAGGCATTCTCTTTTCTGTGAGTTTATTTTTAGACAAAAGCATTGAAAATGTTTATTGCAAGGGTAAATATACCTTGTAGGGCTCTCAGAACTCTTCAGTGTCTATTTCTGGTAGGTTGAAGGCAGAAGCACCCCCCCCCGCCCCCATGAGCACTTCTGACTTGCTGTGCCTTGCAAGAAGTATTTTCACTGTCGAGTAGATTCAGGAAAACTTGCATCCATGTCCAAATTCTCCAGTTCTTTCTCTGTCTGATTTATACTTCAAGTGAACAGTACAGCTATTGAAAACAATTCTTGAACTGTGTTTGTCTCTAGCCTTTTATTTGGGTTTATTGTCTCACTGAGGTTGGCAATCTCAGTGTAATTCCTGTTGGATCTTTGCACTTCATCAGTAGTGCTGTGGGCTTTTGAGTTCTTCTGCAGTTCCAAAATGGCTTGTGTATACAAAAAAATAGTTAGTCTGTCTTTAATATAAACAACCCACTTGCTCCATCACAAAGACATCACTGTATTTGCTGCTAAAAAGATTAATACAAAACTATCCGTGTTTTGAGATTCAGCATTAGTATTTCATAAATTATAACATTCTGCTTGATGCTGATAAATTAGCTGAAGGAAAAATGTGGAGTTCTTACCATTGCTTTTAGATGTTTCTTCTATGCTTATACTTGAAACAACTGTTATTATAACCTTCTTATTTTACTTTATAGCAAAATTAAAGTTTGGGACTTGCAAGCTGCTCTTGACCCTCGTGCCCCAGCAAGTACATTATGCTTGCGTACATTAGTGGTATGTAAAATTAATTCATTTGGGGTTATCTGAAATCTCTTATTAGAAAGTGAGAGGCGTTTATTCCCTTATAGTGGGATAGGTGAGAAATTCAGGATGTTCTCTGCAAAGCCTAAGCTGTTTTTTATGCTAAGAATAAAGAAAAATGTATATATCACGATATTCTGAATGATTTGGATCTAAGCTTAAATGAAAAATGAAGGTCTTCTAGTTTGACTTTCTCAGATACTCTAAAAAATAAATCGTGACAGTGTGTCAAATCATTCTAGTTATTGGTGTGGTTCCCTAATATTATTGTAGTGCTAGCTTTGAATTTCCTGTTATTAAAGGGGATAGTGGGGAGGGGGAATTCTGCGAGTCTTTCCCAAACCTTTCTCCTGATCTTCTAGTTTTGGAAGGAAGAGATGTGGAAAGAGAAGGGAGGATGAGTTGAAAGGATTACCACAGGAACTCTGATCACTTCAGAGGACTATCAGAGTTCAGGCTGTTGCTTAAGCTGTATTTTTCCTTTTTAATAAGGGCTTTGGTTTATGACAGTAGACTTAAAAAAAAAAAAAANATGACATCATTGTTCTTTTCACTGAAATGTGCATGAAATTTTACTTCAGGAGTCAGTTTGACATTTGTCCAAGCTAGTAGCAACCCAAAGTTGTCTGTATATGATGGTGACTTGCTTATTCAGCTTGTGCTTGACCTTTCCAACACCTACAGAAGCGCTTATGTTGCTAGAAATGCTTCTAATTTTTCTTCATTTCGCAGTCTTTGCACGGAGATGAGACTTAACTATTCTTGTATTCCATATGAATGCGATGTATTTAGTTTTTCAGTAAAAAGTTGGTTCTTTCCATTCCGTGAGTACTGTAGCTCAGATTATAGTTTGGAGATCGGTTTGACAGCTTCAGTTAGTTCTCTAGTAAAGGTCGCAGACTCCTTTTAAATTTATTTAAAAATGGATGAGCAGGTCAAAGAGGAGAACATTTTCTGAGCCTCTTAGTGTCATTTTGAGGTTTCTTGAAGAAGCTGATGGAGCATGTACTCCTACACCTCCTTTTCTTCTGGCAGCATTTGGATGCAGTCTGTCTTTACTAGTAAGTGAGCCATAATGATCCTTTCAGCAGCGTGTCCTAGATGAAGCTGTGATGTGCTGTGTTAGGGCTGTACAAAAACTGGGTTAGCAGCAGTGTTGGATGCAAAGTGTTATGTAAGAGAAGGAGCCCTGGTAGAGTGTCAGTGCCAGCCAGCCTTCTAAACTGCTGCGTCTTGACTGATGGGCTGCTTTTGTCTTTAATAATCACAGCCTCGACATCTACAGCTGGCCCCTCTAGGGAAGATTCAGGGTTTACAAGCACTTTATTTGAAAGCTGTGTTTTGCTGAAAAAAGCTTATGTATGAAAACTGCTTTTCCTAAACTCAAGTGCAATTATAACTTAAAGGCTTCTTAACCAGCGCACAAGAATTTTAATACACCATTCTGTGTCCAGATACGTGTGTGAGTACAAACGTAATGAAATGTTATCCTCTTCTTGGCCTGCTGACTGATTTCGTATTACTCACAGGAACATTCAGGACGTGTCTTTAGACTCCAGTTTGATGAATTTCAGATCATTAGTAGTTCCCATGACGATACGATTCTGATTTGGGATTTCTTAAATGTGCCACCCAGTGCCCAGAATGAGACTCGCTCTCCATCTAGAACATACACTTACATCTCCAGATAACAGTCTGCACTTTACTACCCTCAGAAGGTAAGTCTGTCTTTTCACATATAACACATTCCTAAAATTATCCCTCCGTCTGCAGGTTGGCTTACTCAAAACAAGAAGCTGTTGTTTTCCTTAAGAAAGTAAAACCTCTTTATGCCACTTCTTGTGTTATCTAGTCTCTGCGTGGTCATGCTTCAGCTTATAAAACTTGTCACGTCATGTTTTATCCCCATGTCTTCTATAATCTCTCCTGTTGATAGCTGGGTACTTAAGGTATAATATGGAAAGCTATTATGTATTCACAACATCCTTGGAAATGGAGGGAAACTTGGTGTATTGCACAGGTACTCCAAATACCCAGTGAAATCAGGGTCTTTCAGAGTTTTTGAGGCATCTTGTTTCAAGGTGAAACCTTTGTAATGAGCATTGTAATGTGTCTGCAGTAAACTGAAAATATATATGATCTTTGGACAAATGCTCATGAGAAAGGAGCAGTTCTGTGACCACAAGTAACAGGGAAGGCTTTCAGAATTAAAAGTGACATTTTAGGCAATGTGGCAACTCAGAGCTGTCAAAAACCGTGCACATGTACTTAGCCTATTTTGTTTCCACTTTTCTGCAAGTCAGCTTCCTTTGGTTCTCTAAGCATGGTGGGTGAAAGCTCTGCTGTAGATCTGTTTGTTAGAACAGTGGATTCTTTTCCTTATGTCATCTACATTGCTGCCAACAATTGCACTTTGTGCTATAAATAGCTGTGAATGCTGGGACTTGGAAACACAGAAATTGCCTTACTAAAGCAGAGCAGTTGCCCCTTTCTCCAGTGCCCTGCCTTTGCCTGTGCTGATACTGGATGCTTCCAAGGAAGTGGATACACCGCAGCAAAAGGAATTGGGAGTAATGTTGCCACAACAGGAAGGATTTATTTTATTTAAAGTAGATAATTAGTAGTTGGCTTAAACATTGTGGGAAAAGCTTTCCCTGTCTTCGTGTGAGCGTGGATTTTCATTATCTATCTGTATGTGGCAATGAGTTCCTCTGATTTTTCCATTCCTTCTGTAGCTGCTTCTTCTGGCTAGGAAATACGTTGCCTTGTGAAGACACGCGTGGCTTCTTTGAGATGCAGGTTCTTAAAAATCACTTTCCTTTCACCTGTAAGGATTTCTCAGGAAAGTGTTGGCTGCTGTTCCTGCTATGTGAACTCCTCATTTTAAGGAGAGCCGATGTAATGTCCTCTCTGGATATGACACTTGGATCCAGTGGCTCGTTAGGTTCCACAGAGGGTCAAGGCAAAAATCTGGGCATTGCTAGACTAAGTTTCCAGTCTTTAGAACCTGTAATTAATTAATATAATTAGGCCCATGATTTAGGAAGAAGTCTTATGCTATGATGCAGAGTTAGTTCACAGAACCAGCAGTTAATGGAACCCATTTATTTCCCTTAAAACCAAAGGAAATGTGTGCATGCAGCTCTCTTGGAACATGAGCACAGTATGGTTAAATCGGCTCTCGAATTCAAACTTAAATTCTGCCCTGCTCAAATGGTAGGGAATCACCTGTATTCCCTGCATTCCCTAAAAGAGGCATTTTCCTGGGCGATAAATCCTGAAACTACCCAATCAGCCAGGTCCTCCAGCACTGCTTACCTGTCACTTCAACTTCAGAATGGTGTTCAATCCAGGGTGGCACACTGGTATTCTTGCTGTGGAAAGCTTGATGCTGTCACTGGTGGTCATGTCCCTAGGGGATTTGTCCTACTCCACTTAAGACAAAGATGCTGCCATTGGCTACTGTGCCACCTGGGTCAATACCTAGATGAACTTCTGTGTGGAAATTCCAAGGCTTCTTGAAGTTGAATGTTTGTCCCTCCCTATGGAAAACTTTTTCTCCTTTCAGAATATTTTTTCATGCCTTCTCAAGCATATAGAATAGTCTGTGTGAGAAGGTGACAATAGTTTGGGGAACAAACTTGATCTTTCTTCCAGTTCATTCACCAGTACCTTCTTCTGTTAACTTATAAGGTAAAAATTGTACTTTTGTACAAAAAAATTGCCAGAAGTGTATTTGGCAGGCTTCTCTTATTAGCTTTGATTCATGGAAAAAGCTTTACATAGCGTGTCTTAAGCTCAAAAGAAATGAGGAGTTGAATAAAATGTATATCAATTTGTTTGAACAGCAATATGCTGGTGTCTTATTTTCTTTCTTGCCACATGTGGCTCACAAGATCCACTGTCATGGAGATTTGTCGGTGAAATATGAAGAGCCTTTGGCAGTGTGTTCTTCCTTTCAAAATCTGCACACTTGACAATTTTGAACAGCTTATGTCTGACTGGTCCCATGATGCAGAACTGAAAACACACAGGCTTCCATATCCCGGGAATTGTCGGTGTTGGTAATGACAGTCCCTTAATAATTGTTTCCTATACAGGAGAGATGCTGTGATGTCTCTTTATGACAGGTTTGTCTGAATTCAGAATCCACAAAACATAAATCTACATACAATTATGGTCAAACAGCTAATATTTCATTATGACATTTAATGAAACAGTTTTATATTCTTTCAAACATTATAGTTTTCTGAATTCTGAAACAGTCCTGTGCCCTTGTATTTTTTTACAAGGCTTGCAATGTTATGCCTCTTCAAAGCGGATCATTTTTGACAGTCCTGGCAGTTGGCTGCAAAAGTTTTATTGCTTTTTGTTGAATTCCTGTTGTTTATTGTAACATGATAAAAATTGTTACCATATGATAGTCTAATATTCTTATATTAAGCACTAGGCCTTGGGCTAGGGGGAAGGGAAGTCAAGGGGGAAGTGCCTAAAGATGTTTTAACTTTCCATGGGAATTTCGTATCAGAACAGGGTAGTTCACCATAGCCCACAAAAGTGATTTTGGAAAGTGGCAAGTAAAATTGAAGTTCAGGTTTAATTACGCTAAGAATTCACACAGTCTCCAAGCTTGTAAGAGTCATGACTGGACAAGGTAAATGAAATATAAAACTTTTATTTTTTTTGTCTGTTTTCTTAAAATCCCCCGTACTAGAAGAACTGAGTGTTTGGCATTTAGCAAGATTAGCAGATGGTTCACCTGTTAGTCCCCAACAAGACGTGTAAGAAAAGTGCCACCTTATGAGTGACCCCCACCCAAAACTAGGGCCAGTGAGAATGTTGCTCTTCAGCTGAATTCAGAGCGTATTCTACAACGAAGGCAGCATCCTGGGGAGGTGTCTGGCCTTGAGGGAAACGCTTCTAGCACAGAGAATTATTTAAAGGCAAGTGCCCCCTCGGTGTGTCATGACAAGTGTTGTACTCCTCACATGTATTATGCTCTTCTAGTTTCAGCGTGGAGTACGAGTGATGGTGTGTGCCTAACCTTCTCCAGATGTCTCCAAATGTTGCTTTTGGACTCGTATGTTCTGTCAGTTCAGCTTGTCTTTTGTCTTTTCAGGGTTTCACAGTCTTGAACTACTGGATTTTGGCTACCACATGCCTGAAGATGTTGACTGACATCTAAAGTCAGAATTGGTTCTAGATGCTGTGTAGATGCAAAGCAGCACAATTCTATATCTAAATTTCTTATCTTTCCTGCTCTCAGTGGTCGTCTTTGAATTTACTACAAATTCACTGACTTCGAGTAGATGAATTTCAGAAGCCTATCCTTCCCTGCAATGAGAAATCCAAAGCTTCACATGTAAATTGTCTGTAGAACCTGAACTCAGATGGCTTGTTTTTCAGAAATAAATCAGAAGTCAAGAAAGGACTTGGCCTAATTTATATTGCTTTGCACTTTTGTCTGACTTTAAAGAAAAAACATTCTCCAATGAAATTTGGGTGCCAAACACATACCCAGAATGTACAGAGCTTTGCTTTCAAAGTCACCATTGTCCTTTAGACTTTACTCTCATGACAGATTCAGAGCCTGTTTTGTTTGATAGGAGTGTACGTTGGACTCTTAGAAATATTTCTGAATTGCTCAGTAATATTTTTGGATTACAGTTTACTTGTTTCTGCACCAATAATTTCTTTTAAATTAAAAATTACCTGTAATTCAGGCTAGGTTATCTAAACTAGTTGTATAGCACTGTCGTTTCCTTTTAACTGTGCTCTGTACTACAGCCGTCCTACGCTTCCTAATGTTTGGTATAGTAAAACCTTTCCATGTGTGCTTGCCTCATTTCAAATACTGTATAAGCATGTAGATATAATGTACATAACAGTGTAACCTCCAGGTGCTAGGAGTCAGGATTTCCTGACACTACACACTAATACAAAATGTGGTAGCACTTGGCAGCAGGATGTTCTAACTACTGGCACTGTAGGGGTTAATATGAATTGCCTAGAAATTTTCTCTGCAAAAGGAGGTTTTCAGTATTCATTAGGATTTTTTTTAATGGGAACTACATATTTTAAAATGTAATTTCTAAACTTTTTAAAAATTAAAAAAATGTTTAATTTATGTTCTGTATCTTATATTTTGTGCCGCAGTATTTACAGATGTCTTTCTTTTAACACCAGTAGGTTCTCGTGAATGCCTGCTGATGTCCTTCTTTAGCATTAGTTGGTCTGCTCAATGGAGAAGGTGCCATGGGCCAAAGTTAAATTTATTTATGTTTGATTTGTAACACTTCCTGCTGGTGGAGTGGAGGTCCCTTCAGGTCAACGTTCTGATTACCATGCTAGTTTTCTTACCTGTAGCTATCAGCTGTAACCATATCGCGATGTCCTGGTCATGGTTTCTCTTGTTAGCATGCTTTTATTTGGAAATCTCAGTAGTTCTTATGTTGTCATAGTCTCCCCTCTAATTTATGTGGTCATGTAAGCGCTACTGCATTTTTCTTATGTCAGAGTAAGACATGGACAAATGCAAACGTGAATATTTTATCTTCATTAGCCCTGTGTGATTATGCCTGTTGGTGGCTTTTCTTTAATGCTTCAGTCGAACTCTGCGTGAAATACACCTGTTTTCCTGGGGAAAATGTGTGTTGGCACAGAAATGTATTGTCATTCCTTTGATCATTGTACGTCATGTGTTTTTGTCCTCTGGCAGCACTTTCTTGGGTTTGAATTTTTCCCTTTTACAATCAGAAAGGCTAAGGGATGTCAGATTGCCGAGGGATTGATCCTGAGCTTCCCAGCAGAACAGCTGTGGTTAGATGCATCATTTCTGTGTCAAACAAGTTCAGAGAAAGCGTACATCAAGACATTACTGAAACGTTACAGAAGTGCAACTTAAGGTTCTCTCCTCTTCACCCTTCACATTGAGAGAGGTGTTGGGATCAGTGTTTAACTTAAACTCCCATTTACGTGTTACTACAACAATATTTATTTCATCAAGATGACCGAATGTGATGAAGTACGGAAGATTAAAAACGCGCTCCTAAGCGTCCATAAGATCACTTTTTGGTAAGCTTGACAGTAGTTTGTGAAAGTGTCTTACTTTACCCTTCTCATCTAATAGCTTTAATATTAAACTGTTTAAAAAGAAAAATCTGTTGCAGCCCTGAAGAAAAAAGGTATTTGTTTCTGAAGAATGGAGTCCTTTTTTAAATGCATGTGTAAGATTTAAATTCATGTTTTTCCTTGGGAGATAATGGTATTTGAACATGCGGTCTAAACTTCTTTGTGCTTTGTGTAACATAGCAGTGGACTTTTGTGATTGGCACCCAAGGAACTTGACTCCTGGGATTAATGGTAGTGATCCTGGCTGCACTCTGGACTTTGTTTTGCTAACATAATTGAGCAACTGTACATTACTGCTATATTAATGTTTCAAAGCACTGGGATAGTCTAATTCTAACTTGTAATTATGTTTGCCAATTATCTGTTTGGAAAGTTGGTGTATGAACAGCTTATTGAAACTGTTAAATTGTACAGATATCGTTCATGATCTAAAGCTTTGTACTGTGGAATGTGCTTAATAAAAAAAGTTTGAACTTAATTTGTCAAATAAATGGATCAGTAACGTCATCTAACTAAATGTTGGTATTATGCATTGGTTAATGCAAGGACACGGTGAAAAACTGAACTGAGCTAGTTCACTGATCTTGGAGAAACTTCTCTGCTTTGCTGCAGCACTTCTGTTCCATGCATCAGCAGAAACATCACAAGAATTATTTTATTAAGAATGCAGATTGACTTTTTGAAATATTACCCATTTACTTGGCTGCTACAGCAATCTGTGTTCATGCCCTGAGCCCTGTGCAGATAAAGGGTCTTCCAATACTAGCTGTGTCTTAAGAAAAACTGCTTTTCTTGGGTTTTCTTTTGCTAATGTGCAGTGACTAGGGTGAATAAATGCTTCAAAGATCTTGTGTTAGACAACCACAACAAAAAAAATCACTGGTGTATTCTGTGACAGTCACATCAGTAACAGGAAAAAGGTTGTACCTTTTTGTTATTCCTTCTATCCCCTGCTATTGCATCAGTTTTATTTGTGAGTAAACTTTGCTTTTAAATAATTTGAGAAATCATTGCTGCTGCTGTTGGGTTAATGAGTTATGACAGTTCATTTCTGAACAATCTGACCAGAACTGATATATCGTGCAGATCTGCTGGTGCCTCATCCTGTTAGCATGAGGGGACTGGCCAGGATCTTGCTGGACAGTCAAGGTGCAGGAATGAGGGCAGTGTGGTGGCCAAAACTGTTCCCATGCATGGTTTGTGGTAAACTGTTGTGGCTTTGGCCATCTTTGTGGTGAGTTGACTTTGTGTACCTACCATGGGGCTCACCAGTGATCTTCTCTTGGAAGTGTTATTTCTGGTAAGGTGTAAGTTGGATACACTAACCTGAAATGTTTTTAAAGGCACTACAAACACTGTGCTAAGAATATGAAGCAAGTTCTGGCTAAGCATTAGCAAATTCAGTATTCAGAATTTCTCTCTGTAGATTAATTTTTATTCATCTTGGCCTACTCTGACACTGGATAATAATTTTCAGAGAAACTTCGCTTTTGTTCAGACTAGCTGTACTTCACTGAGGGGAAAGCAAGTGAAAAATCTTCATGTATTTTCTGCTAGAAGTGCATTGTAAAAAGTGAAGCCTCTTTGAGCTATTTAAAGCCATTGTGAATGTCTTGCTGAATATTATCCAAATAAGCTATAAAAGCTGGAGTATAAACTTTGAGGTCAAACTTGAGAAAAAAAAAAAAATTAACCGGGGTGGGCTTTTGTTTTTTTTTTTTTTTTTTTTTTTTCTTTCTCCTTGCAATTGTATTCTCAACAGGCTCTGTTAATTCTCACTGGAGAACTTCGTACTGAAGTTGTTGAGGCACCTCTCTGCTGGGTGCTCACACTCATCCTCATATGGTTTGGGGTCCCCTTTTGACTTTTCCCTCTTACCAAAAGTTGGGAGTGGTATACTGTGCTGGGCATGATGTAACTGTGCTGCTGTCACCTGCAAGCATCAGGTGAGTAGGACAAACCTGGGACCATCTGGTCATGGTTAAGAAGAGGCTATTGAATATTCTCAGATTTCAAGGTATGAGGTAGCCTTGGATATTAAATGCACAGTAGAATTGGTTTTTTACCCTGCTTATGTTACACCAGTGGATGGTTTTGCTGTATATTGTGACTCAATGCTCTCAGGGGATGGGGGAGCTGTGGACCCCAGGCTGTTGTTAGCCATAACTGCTGGTAACCAGGTGATGGGAAAGGCTTTGTGCTGAGAAATGAGGCAGTGGGTATGTGTATGATGTCCTTAAGTGCCCTGTATTTGTGGGGGTAGCTGTGTTTTTATCCTTTAAGTTAGCCAGCTGTGTCACTATCCTCATTTGTGCTGTGTATCACTTTCTTTTGAGCAGCAGTGGGTGTGCTTGATTCAGCACAACTATGGACGTAGTTTGTAAAGAGGATTGGAGGGGCAAACTGCTTGACAGATAACTACAAATTTATATGAGAGCATTTGAGAAGTCACATCTGAAGATAGGCTTCAGTGAGCTGTGCTGTTGTGACTTTCTGGCAAGAAGACTTTTCAGTGGATCCCCTGGCTCTGGTAATCCCATGTTACCCTAATGAGGTGGCTACTTCTCTGCTAAGAGTGGCTGCTATTGCATGTCAGCAGATGCAGGAAGGTTACTCTTGGCTTTTCCACTGTGTCAGCACTGTGAGATAACAGCTTCACAGCAAACTTACTGCCTGGAGAAAAGGCTCCTGTTAAATCAGATCCAGCTCAGCCTGGGCTGGCTTTCAAGGTCAGAGCTGTGTTGATGTGCTTCATTGGGTACAAATGCACTTCAGTCAAATTAATCAGTGGAAAGCCTGGTTCAAGAACGTGGTGGGAGAGTGAGCAGTGAGATGAGTGTTTTGGGGCTGAGCAAGAGATGTTTGGGCCTGATACTATAAACTGTCCAGCCCAGAGCTTTCTCCTTGGCAGGTACAGAGCTGAGCACTCCAGGCCTGGGTTTTCTGCTTGATTTTGCTGGATCTCTCCTCTGCTGCATTGTGTGTTTTCCTTCACAGATGTCTGCTCTTCATTTACTTCTGCTTCTCACCATTTCCAGAAGCCTTTTTTTTTTTTTTTTCTTCTGAGCAGCTGTGAGATGCAGAAGATCCAAGTGTGGGGAGCGTGAGCAGCACCTCCTGGGCTTTGGGAAGGAGGGTGGTGGTTACCCAGTGGGAAAACTTGCAAAAAACAAAATAACTGCAAGGGAACAGTGTGTGCAGAGAGCACTTGGATGCAAAGAAACACCTTGCTCTCCTGTCCTGCATGACTTTGGTCATATTTCTGCAGAGCCTGATTGTGCCACATCTCCTGCTGTGGGTCATCACCTACCAGGGATGGCAGTAATTACAGCTAATGAGTTTCAGGTGTTTGCTCTTTTCTAGATCAGGGGAGGCTGCCTGGCACTGCCCCCACATGCTGGGCAGACACCAACCCTCTTTGCTAGTCTGGAGCTGGGAGTTGTTAGGCTTGGGGAAGGAAAAGGGGATGGTGTGAATATAACAGGCCTGTCCCGAAGCCTTTCCAGTTTCTGAGGTGTAAGCTGGAGGGTAAGTAACACGTGTTTCTGGAATGGATCTTTCTGGCTATGTATGGACGAACAGCTCCTTAAGCTGCCTGCTTACAACAGGTATGACCTTGTCCTCAACTGTCATAAGGAAGTTTTGCTAACCAAATGTTTTCTTAAAAAAATATAGTTACAGCTAATGATTGCCCCCAAGGCTAACTCTTTGCCAAGCTCTGCACCCCGCTGTTCCATTTACTGCCTGGAGCTCTGGTGCTCGCTCAGCCTGGGTGAGTGATTGGACCTGGTGCTGTTCAGCTCGGCCCACCATCTCTGGGGAGGTCTCTTTTCTCCCTTTGCAAGATGTTTTATTCCATGTTGTCTTGGTGCCATTTCTGTAGCCTTTATGCTACAGCAGGTCAGCAAATATGGTGCAGGGTGATAGCTGTAAAAATGCTACTTCCTAACAGAGCAAGAATTGATTATCAGCAGCAAGGTGGCCCTGGAAGTACTTGCCCTATTACAAATAACCATTTTTGAAGGATCTGTCATCTTGTGGACTGAATTAAGGGAGCACCTGGAATGTTTGTTTGGTTTTTTTTTTTTGGCCTTTCTTCCCAAAGCTTTACAACTAAGTGTGCAAATATACATGCAGGAAGCATTACAAAACCTTCCTGGGTCGAAAGAATTAGCAGATCTTATCCCTCTACTCCTTCAGGGAGCAGGGACGAGCCTGCTTGCTCCCAGGGCTGGAAGTGCCCTGATGAGAGCAAAATGATTTGGGTCAGTGTAGAGCAGATTTCCTTCAGTGTGCAGAGGTGAACTTCCCTTGGAGCCCTCCTCTGTGTGCATGCCATGTGCTTCCCAGGCAGGGCTTTAGTGGCTGTTTTCTCCCTTATTCCTATTTTTGAGTTCCCACATTCACAGTTTTGCTGGTTTAAGTCCACACGCTGGGTTGAGGGGCTGCAACTTTCAGAGCCCAGGGGTTTGTGTGGGTCAAGGCAGTTGCTCAGGTGCACAGGCAGAGCTTGGGAGAGGTTGCAGGGGGATGGAGAGGGTCACCCTGACTGGCCCTGGCTTTAGGGAAGGGAGAGCAGGAGCTGAGCACGGGTACTTGTGTCCTTGCTGCTTGAGCGAGACAACTTCTGAGTTTGAGGCTGATCTGAGGGTTTTTCAGGTTTCATAGTGCACTATTTGTGACAATGGAGGCTCAGTGCTGTGAGCCCAGCATCCCTCCTTTCACCTGACATTCTCTTTTCCCAAGATCCTCCCAGTGCAGTGACTTCTGCCAACCCCTTCCCTTGGGGACCTGCTGCGCTCTTGGTCTCTTGTGCAAATGTCCACCAGCAGCTCAGGGCCTGGGAGTGACGCAAGCAATTTTGTCCAAGGGAACAGGCTGGTAAATCTCTCTCCCAAGGAGCTGGTGGGTTCATACAGTTCAGGAGGCTTTTCCTGTGGCTACAGGCTCAGAAATGAGCTTACACCCCTATGAGAAGGATTGGATGCTCCACTTTTAATCACAGAGAGAAGAAAATGACAGATGATAGATTAAAAATGAGTAATACCAAACTGGGTACCTACCAAAGAGCAGGAGGATGTGGTGCTGAAATCCCAGCAAATGGCACAGCAGGGGATGCAGCGAGCGCTGGTGGTGTTTGTCCTCTGAAAGTTGCAGTTCAACATGGCCCAGCTCCTGGAAGGGAATCTCAGATCTGTTATTTGTACGGGTTATTTGAGGAAAGCTTTAGAAATTGTTCTGGGCATCAGATGGAAACCATCACTGAGGTGCTAAGATGATGGGTAGTTCAGGGCAGCAGCGTGGCAGTGCTGGGGAGGGAGGTGGCAGCATGTGGCCACTGCCTACCAAGGTCCACAAAGCAGAGCTGCTGGATGCTAAATTGGACCTGAATAGGCCTGGGGGTGGCAATGGGAAGGCTGGTGCTAAGTGCTTGCACACATGATGTGCTCTGAGGGCTTGGGAGGCTACAGGCGACTGGGACCTGTGATGTCTGGTCTGCAGCATTCTGGTCCACCAAAGGCTTTGGTGTCCCTATGATTTGAGTTGGTTCCCAGATGTGGGTGCTTCCTGAAGGTGCATGGGGCTGTTAATTGCATCCAGAACCCCCTTGCCCTGCCCTGTCAGCCCCTTTTCCTGTCCGCACAGTGAGTGGGAGATCTCCTGCCTCTTTTCCAAGTGACTGTCCCTTCTGTCGCTGTCTGTGCTTACACCATGCCTTTGTTCCCAGCAAAGTGCTACCTCCTTACCCCGCTCCCTCTCACCCCTTCAAACAGCAAAATTACCTGGCCAACCTCTGTCATGGCCTACTGGGGACAGCAGCACGGCTCTGCCACTCTCTCTAGCGGCCACAGCACGGACTGGTGGATCCCCATGCTTGGCACCCACCACCTTACCCGGGCAGGAGAGGTGGGTGCTGTTGGCCCTGCCTTTACCCCTGCCCACAGGAGGCAGCTGCTGCTCTCCCCTGCCAAGAGCTGCTCAGCTGCAATGCAGAGCTGCTGCTTCCATGAGTCAAAATCCTCCAGGAGGATAGGAAACAGCAATCTTCCCTTCTGGAGAAGCGAGAGGGGTGTATATTTTTGGAGGTTCTTCGAGGTACTTGCTGGAAAGACTCCACAAATAGCAGTGACTGTGTGCGCCAACAGGAGGAAGATGATGGATGGGAGAGAGCGCCTGCTCCTGGGAGATGTTTCTCCTCTGGACATGAACAAGCTGTGAAATGTTCCCACTACGTGTTTATGGATCTGCTGCACAGGCGGGCGTTGCTCAGCTCCAGCACGCTCGTGCAAAATGTGTCAGTGCAGGAATGACTTCCCTTTCAGCCGGGAGCGCAAACAAGGCGGCTGGTCTGCCAAGCACCATAAGCTGCACCCAAGCCTCCTCTAGCCAGTGTGGTAAGTCAGCCCCTGACTGGGTGGCCTTTTTTTTTTTTTTTTTTTTTTTTTTTTTCTAACACGGTTTCAATCTTAAAGAAAATTTTTTTTTATCTGCAGACAGGTCTCAGTCTGAAGTAGAAACAGCTTTCCTTGTCTGAACAATTTAAAGAATTGCAATTTCATCTGTTCCTTGGCACAGCCCAGTGCAAATAAAGTGAGATGCGTTTGTATCTCTTGACTACTTTTTTTCCACAGTCTAAAATCTTCTATTTTCTTTTCCTCCTCTTTTCCTTTGAAGGAACCTTTTGAAGGTTTTATTTTTAATTTCCAAACACATGCTCGGAAGAAAAGTTTGCTTTTTTTCTGTATGTCTTCCGCTGAGACAGACTTCTGTGTTGGAGGAGCAGGCGTGCTGGGGGACCTGGGGCTTTAGCTTTGCCAGATGAGCCTCTTGGCTTGGAGGGCAACGGGAGAAGAGGTGGTGCTGGCAGTTTTTGTTGGAGGTGATCACAGGGTGCCCATGGAGCCATGTCAGTAGCAAAGGCTGCTCATGAGCTGATGCATCCCTCTAGCAAAGCCTCTGACCTGACGCAGAGCCTCTACTGGAGCCAGTGGCATCTCTCCCAGCAGGAGTGGCTGAGCAGCACGGTTATCCCCTGCCTCCACTTTGCAGCTTGGCCCCTCTAGGGCTGGGGCTGCAGCAGCGTGGAAATTCAGTGCCTGCTACAGCCTTGCAGGTGAACTTGGTATCCCTGAGTGGTGGAGCCAGCAATGTCCATCTGTGTGACCCAGTAGCAGGCTGGTGCCAGTGATCTCTGCATTTCCAAGGACAGAGATGTCACAGATGGGACAGTTGCTGATAGAGAGATCAGGCTACGAAAGGGCCTCTGAGCAGTGGCTGAGCCCGTTTTCCTGGAGGGAAAAGTACCTCTCCCACAGCCATATTTCTGCCTTGAAGAGACCAAAGGTAAACTAGTCACCAGACTTCTGCGTTAGAAACCAGCAATGCTTTGTGGTGTGTGTAGCAAGGTATGGCTCTGGTTCTCCCCACAGCTCTGGCAGCATGGTCAAGGTTTGCCTAGTGTCAAGTACAACAGAGCTTTTGGCAGTCCTCAAATAATCACTGATCCATGTCCTCACCTGATCTGAGGATAATGCTGAAGTCTTGCTTAGAACCAAATTTTACAAACAAAGAGGAGCATTGTGCTTGGCCACAGTGTGCCCCTACTCCGTCCTGTGTGTCACTGATCTGCCATGCACAAAGCATTGGGCAGTGTGGGGCTGCCCCAGGCACAAGATGTGGCATGGCTGCATCCCCCGGGGGCTGTTAGCAGGAACAGACTCAGCTCCCCAGTGCTTTAACCTGTGCAGATGGCAGTAACACAAGTGCCTTGGAGGAGAGAGACTGGAAAAAGTTCAAGCCCTTGAAGTATTGTCTTTGTCTTTGCAGGGTTGTATTGGTTTGTTTACTACACTGCCACTCTGCATTGCATGTTTTTCAGGGTTTTCTCTCCTCCTGCCATGAGCCTTACCTTCCTTCTGTTCAATTATTTGTACTCTTTTGCCTTGAATTCTTGGGTTTCATTTGATAAACGTAAGCTTCTCAAGGGCATCACTGGAAAGCAAGTATTTAGCTGTGGGACTTGAGGTGTTGCTACAACATTGCTCTTAGCCAAGTGCCCTGGATTTTTCTCAGCTACAGATATAACGTGGTGGTCGGTCCCAGGCCAAGGTCTCCAGTGGGGACTCCTCAGACTCAAGGTTTTGGAAGGCTCTGAGCAGCAGCTGTTTTGAACGGTAGCAGGAGATTTGCAGGTCCCAAACATGGCTGGCAGCTGGCTTCTCCAGGCTTGTGGTGGCAAGACGTGGCTGCTCTAATTTGGGAATCTGAACAGTCCTTTGTGCCAGTTTTAATAAACTTGCAAATGGGAATGTTTTTGAAGGATGGATGTGTTCATGATTTAAGAAAAAAAAAAAAAAGACAAAAAGGGCTAGAATAATTCAGTCTCTTAGGGTTTCACAAGCATGTGTACTGTTTATTTTTCAAATAAGGTAGCTGGTGTTCAAAAGAGGTGGGAAAGAAGCTGCTGTGAACACTTATGCTTTTTTAAATGACAGAACAGTCTGCTTAAGAAGTCCCACATGGCTGTTAGTTTTGTTATGCAATTTCTCTGGGGAGTGCTGTGGCAAGCAGCCACAAGGCTTGTTCTCTATCTCTAGCTCCCAGCAGAGTGAACCCTTGCAGCAGTTACTCCCTATCTAGCTGCCTCTGGGACTTGCCACTGGGATGTTTTTTGCCTTCTCTAGGTAAGGCTATTCATGTATTCCATATGATGTTGGTCTGGGTCCCATCTTACCTGCATGCATTGGAAGATGCTCCAGTTGTTGCTGCCTGGGCCTTCCTGTGCTACCGGCAGTGCTCACTTGTTTCCTGCAGGTGAACAGTAATAGGGAAAAAAGGTCACAAAAGGATTCAAAATAATATCTGTTTTTTTTCTCATTGTTTTTTTTAACATCTTTAATGAAATTAATCTGTTGCTAAGGAAATACAGGAACTTTTAGGAAATATGTTTCTCTAATACAGTTGGTGAAATCATCATGTATTTAAAAAAAAAAAAAAAAAGAAGAATAAAGCTGGAGAGAGATTTCAGAATTTAAATCTTTCATCTGGAAGGAAATCCAGGAATCAGTGGAGCCAGTGCCTTCATGTACCTTTGAGCCTAGTCCTGTGAGAGGCTGGGTTTCCCATGGGAGCCTTCTGGTTAACGTGGAAAGCACATTACAGGATTGAGTTCTCAGCACTTCTTTAAGAGAATGAGTCCAGATTCATGCCCTCAGCACCTGTGTTTTTACAGCACCAACCACAACATCCCATTGGATCAAGATAAAGGTGTTAGTCCTTATTTTTAAGGTGTGTAGTGGTCTGGACTATGGATTTCTGACAACCAAAAGCTTCCAGCCTGAATTAAGCAACACAGCATCACTGGTAGCATGGAGCTCTTGACAGGATGGGTAAAGCGTGTCCGTGCACAACATGGGTCTTCCTCTGCACTGCCCTGAGAGCCTGGGGGATGCCCAGCACCAGGAGCAGAGGGGTGTCACGGACACTGCTCCTCCCTTCCTGAGTGTCGTGGAGAGCTTTGAGGCCAACTGCTCTCAAAGAAAGAGTATAGGTATAATGCAAAGAATAAATCTGGGAAAGATCCTCTTTTCCCCACCTCCAACAGTGCCTCCCCTAAAAATGCCAGGCCAGACCCAGTCCACTGGAATGCTACCCTCCCTTGTATGTGCTGCTCCACCAGAAGAAGTGGAGAGAAAAAGCACCATGTGCCAGACACAAGCTGCATTGCTTAGAGCACTGTTGAAACAGGCTGCAATCATCAGTGCAGTTTAAAACTCCCACTGACTCATCCCTTGGGAAATGCTTAAATTGCATTTTGGTTGCTCTGTCATGGCTTGATGGGGTTTTCTTGTGATCCAGGCCTAGCCTGCTGAGGAAACTGCTGTGCTTTGTGTCAATGGCAGGTTTTATTGCTGTCCTGCGTAGCGTCGGACCCCATGTTCCTGCAGCCTCGCCATGCTGCTGCCCTGGAGTGGGGTGGCCTTGGAGCATTCGTTGACTTTTCCAAGCTCCAGCTTTTCCCTGCATACTTTAAAACTTTTTTTGCTATGCTCTCTGTTCGTGAAACCAGATGCAGGTTGGTTATTAATGACATACAATCCAGGAAAAAATACTGCTATGAAAGGCAGTGTCTTCATGGTAGTTCTGTGTGCCTTCTATAGAAATACTTCTTATTTTCCAGTTTTTATTGGCATTAACATCCAGTTTGGGTTGTTATTGACAAGAGGCTGGAATTCAGGACATAAGATGATGTCAATCAGCAATAATTAACAAAATCTATAGCTAACATCCTTTTTGAATACCTAGTCACAGTTGAATGAGTATTGTAGCAGGATGAAGGACTTACTGGAATCTAGACATCTCTTGATTTAGTAGTTTGAGCTCCCTCAGTTTCCCTCAGTGTTTCTGCTGTCAGCAAATATTCAGTATGGGCCCACTAAAAGCTGTTAGCACTGGCTGAAATAGCTAAATTTTAGTCCTTAGAACATTTTCTTTTCATTTTTTTAACAAATATTCTAAATAGTAATTTAACAAGTCAAAATTACAACTGACTCAGAGAGATTTCACAGAATTTTCAATGGGTTTTATGCATCTCTGCACAACATATTTGGATGTATCTGATTCGGCATTAGAAAGGGCTGCTTTTTGTCTTCTTTGATAATTAGCTAATACTGCTTCATCTGAGCACCTTCAGCACTGTGGGAACAGTGTTTAGTTACAGCTGCATCTGGAAAGGCTTGGAGTTTGACCACCCTCTCTACCCATATCATTTTTCCTACCATCAGTCACTGCTATAAACCTGGAGCAGCCCTTGTGGTAGGGGAATCCAGTCCTGTCAGAGGAATGCAGTTTCCTGTTGTCTGTGGGATTTCTGGTATCAGCATGATGAAGCTTCTCGCCAGCAGATGAACCCAATGATCTGTCTAAATATGATGTCTCTGATTAGTTTTGCATGTGTTTGCACTCTTCGCTCTGCACTATGTTTGCGTTTCAGCGGCTCCTTAGAGGTGGCACAGGAGAATTGGTCAAGAAAAGACACTTGGGAGTATTAGCTGCACACATCGTTGACTCCAAATCCCCCAAACTGGTTTGGCAAGTGATATGCAAAGACGTTCCGCTGGCCCCTCCCCAGTGCTTGTAGGCATCCATTTATTTCGGCACATGCTCCTGGCTAGCATGCAAACCCTTGTCACAGTTTACAGCAAATGCCACGAGACTTGAGCTGGAAAAGGAAAAGTCCAAACCACCAGCATTTGGATCAAAACACAAACATTTCGCTCTTGAATGAGATTGCGCTGAGTGAGGAAGAGATGTAGGGAAGTGGCCAGGATGCTGTTGCCCCAAACCTCTACTTTCCGTTGGGTGGGATAGAAAATCCCTGTTTTTGCACGTGGACTCTCAGTTTTGCAGAGGAGTGCAGGCGTAGATGGTCAGGCCTTGATGCGTGGTCTGGCTGAGATCTGCCAAGGCCCATTTGTAGTCCCTAATCCCCATACTGGTGATTCTTGGTGTGAAACCCATGCAAGGAGTGTTCCCATCCCTCTTTGCAGCCCCTCTGGTCACAGTCCTAGACCTGGACTGTGGACAAATGAGGGATGCAGAGGGGGCATGGGCACTAGCAGCAGGGTGAGGAGCCTCTGTGTGGTCTGCCATGAGCAATGGTGGCAGGGAAGTTTGCTTCGCAGAGGTGTCTTGTCTGTTCTGGTTGCACCCATTTTTTAGCAATACCAATGTGGATCTCACTCTTCACCTCCTGGATGAAGGCAGCAATGGACAACCATGGACACTCCCCCTCTGCTGTTATGGCTTTGCCCATACAGAATGTGGAGACTGGCTTTGTGAGCGTGGGGCTCACAGTCTTCGTAGTACCTGTCCCTTACCGGGAACCTTATTTCAAAAGCTGTGCTCAGCTCTAGCTACATTGACAGCAAGGTACAAGACTCACACCATGCTGTTGGGGTCTATTCTTTCCTCTGAAAGAAGTGAGCTGTCATGCTTAACAAGGGAAGGGCGGAGAAAGCTACTACTGCCTTGGTGGTATTAGCAGGAATGATGGCACTGGGGCAGTGCTGACAGATATGACAATGAAGAAGTGTTGTCCTTGAACTCTCCATCAGAGCTTGTGCTCTGGGCTGCGTGGAGTTGAACCAGCACCTCTTGCCCTACCAATCTGCCCATCTGTGTCCTTGGGGAGGAGATACCCCCTGCACAGTTGAGCTGTCTTCAGCTGTGAGTCAAAGGCACAGTTCTGCTGGGAGGTAGGTCTCTTCCCAAACACGTGGCCATTGCCTTAGTGTCCAGACACTGTGGGCAGCAGCCTGTGCAGGCCAGGCAAAGTTGTGCCTCTCCCTGGGAGCGACTAACAGTGGTTTCCCATATGTCCCGTGTGGGGAAAGGCAGGCCAGAACTGTGAGCCTTCACCAAGTGTGGGACTTGATTAACCGGAGGCCGAGCTATCACCCACCTCTGCTTGGCTGTGATGATTGGAAGCTGCTGAACACCAGACTCTCCTCCAGGATCTGCTTCTGCCCACATGGTAGGACCGATGCTCCACAAACCGCGGTGAACTCCCTAGAAACTGCATTTCACCAGTGAATGTCCACTGAGATGGATACAAGTGAATATGAAGCACTGGAGGGCAGTGAAGAGACAACCTTCTCTCTTCAGAGCAATGATGGCTCCTGCTTCTGGGCCTGGTCAATGAATGTGCTTTAGAAGTCAAGCCGAGCGTCCTGGGAGCCACCTGAGTGCAGCCACCTCCGTATTGTTGGTCCAGAGAGATCCTGTCAAGGACAGACAATGCTTTGCTCGCTAATTGCATTTCAGGACACATAATCCTTACTTCACACTTTTTCCCAGACAATATCTTTCCATATAATCTTAATGATTCCTGCTGCAATAACAAATAGGCAGCCCTGAGAATAACTTCACACTTAATTGCTCGTGCCAAGAATCTCACCACTTGGCCCTTCTCTGGGTGTTTTCCCTCCAATCCATCTGCACAAACAGAAGTGGGCCAGTTCTGTGCCTCAGGAATGAGGAGATAAAAAGGCAATAATTTATTTTTCCACCAAAGCTAGAAGTATTTTATAGAATTTGCTAAAGTTTTTGTTTCAGGAAATTTCATCATGTCTCCAGGAAAAAAAAGCGTCTAATTGGCCTCAGATTTTCTAACTCCCTTTTCATTTTTGTAATATGAGGAGGTCTAGGTCATCTCAAGGTCACTGCAGTTAGTGTTGCTTTAGTGCACCTCTGTGGATACCTCGTTTCTGCAGCAGTTTTTGCTTTAAAAACAGCCCCAGCCTGCTGCTGTAACAGCCACTTTCTTTGGCAACCATTTGCATTCCTTTAGCATATGGAAATATTTTTTAAAACACATACCAGTGTATGCTGCTTGTAGGTGAAACTCTCCATCAGAAATGGAGCAAATGCTTCCAAACTATTTGAATGTTGTTATAAAAATAAAATTAAAAAAGCACAACAAAAATCCCTCAGCTTTTAACAGAAAGCTGCCATTTCCCATTATCTAGATTGGAATCTTAGTTAATGTCAAAATAAAATGCTGGTGGTTATCAAATTAATAAAAATGTTTTGCTTGGGAAAAAATTAATTTTACCACCCTCCCAAGACTTCCTGCTGTCTTGACATGTTGGTTTACATACTTCAGTTGGTGAGTTCATTCCAGTCTTTTAGCTTGAATTTTCTGATCTATGTGAGCAAAGCTGTGGAATCAAATCTTTTACCTTAGGAAGAATTGATTTGTGCTAGCTAGAAAATGGAACAAATGTTGAATATGTATATGCTGTAGAAACATAGTTTAAAAAAAAAAGTATACCTGAATAACCAGACTTTTCTAAACAGATAAGGCCAAAAAGGGATGGAAGAAAGGAGGTACTGTCACTGCCCATTGCTAAGGAGCTGTAGCATGGAGGAGAAGAGTAGTTCACATCTTGCAGAAAGTCCGTGGCTAGATCAGTGTCTTGTTTTAACCTCTGTGCCAACCTTGTGTACAGCAAGGCTTTCCTTTGGACGTGATCATCTCAGGTTGGAGTTATTGGGTATTTCAGTTCTACAGTTACAGCAAAGCTGATGCACTCTCCATCTAGCTTTGTCTCTTCATGTTGCTGGTGTCAAAAATGAACAAAACTTTGCAAACTTGCAAATGAAATGCCCAAACACAAATGAAAATTGGGCAGGAAAGTCTAGGCAAGCACTGCGAGGAAGGAGATGCTGACACACAGACATGCTTCCTGATCCTATCCTCAACACACAACAAAATCTTTTAAATTTTCTAGTAATGCTGAGGAAGAAGAAACTGCATAGGTCTGGGAGAGAAGTGAGAACTGGAGAAGGCTGGGCAGGTGCTGCTTAGCAGTCTGGCACGGCAAGAGCCATGGTGCATCTTCTCAAGTATGGGAAAGACTTGGTGGAAATATGAACCAACTCAAAGAGCAAGGGACAGCAGCATGCAGCTGCCAAGTAGCTCGTTTAGCTTTACTGTTTCACAGAATCACAGAATCATTTAGGTTGGAAAAGACCTCTAAGATCATCTAGTCCAACCTATAACCTAACACTACCAGCGTAAATGACATTTGTCAAATTCATGGGGATAGTTGCTGGACTGGGAAAGGACCTTAGAAGATGATGATCTTATGCTAGGTAGTTTAATTATGGGCAGGACTTGGAAACAAGATTGATGTGGAAGTAGTTGTGTTCCTGCGGGTTTTTTAGGCAAGCATGTGGTTAAGCAGAGTGCCAGCTTGGATCCTGGTACTGAGGTATCCGTGTATTTATTTGTTTTGAGGAAAAAAAAAAAAAAAAAAAAGGCTGTGTGAGAGACCCTGAGCTGCAGTTTGAATCTCTTGCTTGCTGGAGATGCACTGGTCCTTACTTCCTCCCAGCTCTGATTTCGGGTCACACCTAGCGATCCATCTGGAAATGCAATAAAGGCACAGGTTTGGGGGAGGGAGGGGGGGGGTTGTATTGTTCTTCTTGCAAAAATGTTTTCTTTTCATTCAGCAGCATCCTTATTGCTCTGTGAAAAAGCTACTGTGTGCCCACTGCCAGTGATGTCTTAAGAGAGAGTTATACTGGCCTGAAAGGCAAGAGAGGTCAAACTTTGCTTTGCTAAAGATCACATTTCAGAGAACGGAAAGGCCATAAATGCCTGCACTGGTTGTCTTGACAGGGTTAGGAAAGAAAACTGGAACAGAGTTGAGAAAATCATATATTCAGGGCAAGAGCAGCAATGAAAGCAATACCAAAATTAGCCCTGCATGACCAGCAAGGCAAATAGTGACATTTGAAGAATGAATTCACTTTTCCTTCAAAGCCACATTTACAGGGTCTGGTTTGCTGCAGAGATGGATGGTCACAGGCATGGGGTTACCAGGTGCCTGAGCTAATCTGCACATTGCGAGTAGTGTGATAATGCTGTTATGTGCAAGCATGCACTTGCTCACATTCCCTCCTCATAGCACCTTGTGCTTGATCAGTTTTTCCATGTTTTTGTATGAACTTTGGAAGATCTTGGTGAGCGGACAGGTGTTCCAGAACAGAGGGAGCAGAAGAATTATTTCTGTAGAAGAAAAACTCTTGGTCCTGTTACTGGGCAAGAAAATAGACTAGATGCCCTCTTAAATGTTACTCTCAGTGTATTTGCTAGGATGCATGCAGTCCCAAAATGTGGATATTTGCAGTTTTGAGTCCTTATGTATGAACTTCTTGCTTGTACTGGGTTTGCCTCTTCTATACTGCTCCTTCTGGGTATTCACACTTTGTACTTTGCCTAATCCCTGGGAAAAATATTAAGCCTGCAAGCATTTTCCACTAGAAATGTTGAGCTTTAGATGTGATGGGGTCCTGTTTAACATAACCTCAGGATGTAAACGTGCAAACAAAATGCCCTGGGCTGCTCAGTGACATTTTGTTGCAATGACAAATACCATCAAAGTACAACAAAAACCTGCTTGCACAGTTTGTTTTTTTGTTTGCTTGTTTGCTGTGGTTCTTTCAGAGTGCATAGTTACTTTGCGTGGATGCAAGAGGCAAAGAGAATACAGAGGTTGTATTTGTCTAATAAACCTTAAAGCAGCCTGATTTCTTGAGGAACAATGCCTAAGAGCAGTGACAGAGCAGACTCAGAGCAGAGCTTCCTTCTCCTTCTCTTTTTTCTGTGTCTTTTTTTTTAATTCTTAGCTGTTAATCTGAAATCTGACTTGTGTCAGCAATAGTCTTTTTGGGTTCTGTGTGTGCTCTGGTAACTTTTCACAAGTGAAAGCCTGGCTTTGTTAGATTGCTTCCTTGATATAAACTCTGCCACAACAGAAATTCAGATGGCAGTCGAAGGGTGAGGTAAATTTGCCAATCACGTGGAAGAGCTGGAGCAGGGGCAGACTTTCTGAGCAGCGAGAGAGAGTAGGGCCAGTGGGTAGCCTCCCCTCTCTCGGAGATGTGGGTTCTGGTTCAGTTCAGATACTCATCTGCTAGTTCATGACTTTACATGAATCATTTCATCCAGCCACAGCAGGGCCTTGATCTTGCTTAGGGGCCCTTCTTCCACAACCATATACAAAGGAAAATTTTGTAGCTATTATTGCAGGGCTTAAGTTCTCTCTCTCACAACCAGACACATGGCCTAATATCTGTTGGCAAGCTGGGAATACAAAATGAAACACCATTATATATGATCTATTTACAGCTGTATATGTGCTGGTGCTGATCCATCTGTGTTTCAGGCCATGTGCCACTTGGGGTATACTGGGAGGGAAGCCCATTTAGAAAACAAGTTTGCAGAACAAGACCTTTCTACTGATGATCTTCGATAAGATCTTTCACCCTCAAGGCTTCATTTTTCTCCATCTGATGACCACTATGAGACAATAGCAAGCCTGAAGCCAGGATATTAGCTTTGACTGGTTAGTTCCAACAGTTCAGCCCTCATTTAGGGACCAAGTTGGATAGCTGGATTTTCAGAAGGGTTCTATATGTCTGCTATCACATGCTTTTGAAAATCTGAGCAGCGTACAGGGACTGACTTTAAGCAAAGCTTTTGAAAATTGTGCCCCACTTACAGTCTGAGAGGTCTGAATCCTGCATGTCAATAAAGGCGAGCATCTTTCCAGGTGGAATTTGCCTCTTGTATCCAACTGGTTTTCTTGTGAGCATATAATGGTTTGTTTGTACCTTCTGCTTCACCCTTACCACATTTTGCTGTATTAGGCAAATAATAAAATGGACAAAGATGCCAGTAATAAATACCATATTTTTTCTGTTGGTGAGTTTCCTGCAAATACCCATTTCTGAGAGTCTGCTAGTCAGAACTGGCTGAACACTCTATACAAATGTATTTCAGCTTGCAGAGTGTCGGTGAATTATTTGCCGTGACTAGCCTTTGGCTATATACTGTGAGTTATGCAAAGTGAGTGATTAATCATGTACATTGGGTGCTTTTGTTTTGTTTTGCTTTTTCGCTCCATGACCGGATAACTGAAACAAGAGGAGTGAAATGAGGAAATTCAAGTTGCCACATAAAGACGTCCAGCATGAATGCTGTAGCCAACACACATTCATGCTGGAGCTGGCGAGACTTTTACTTCTTCCACTACCTCTATGACATTTTGGCAATTCCAGAGCCCATTGCTGAGCTTTTAACTTGTCCCATGTGACACAATCCAAATATGCTGGGCCATGTTCCTTCTCAGTTACTGCAGTGATAGAGCAGTCTTCCAGATGATATTCCTTTTTAAGGAAAATCAGTATTTTTTTGTGGAAGAACTTAGTGGACTGGATGTGTGTCTTTTTCGCTCAGCCAGTCCTGTGGTGTGGTTTGAGAAGAGCATCAGCATTCATATGACCAAGAGGGCCATCAGTTGAAGGTAAATGGGGACACGACCCTAAGGTGAGTTTTATTTTAGCTTATTCTGAGATAGTTCAAAGTCTCTACCATTGTCAGTTTTTATTACTTATGTGCATACCTTTTCATTACACGGCTCTCTTAGGTGTGTCACTGAACCTATTGCTTATAACTAGCTTGTGAGCACCTTCATAAAGAACCTCTTCCAAATGCATGTCCTCCAACTTTCTCTGTGGGTAAAGATCCTCTGCCTCCTGGTGTAGTTGATTTTTATTTTTTTGTCCCCATTTTAAACTCATGGGAAAAGATTTTGGAAAAACTTGGTATGATTTTTTGAAATCACAGTGTGTGATGATTAATTTGCAGGTCTTGCAGAACCACTTTGCAATCCAGCTATTGAATTTCAAGCAGTTCAAGTCATACCCCAAAATAAATATTTTAAAAATGATTAACTGGTTTTGAAATTTTTAGTTATGATATCTTCTATTATCTTCTTACATTGTCATTCCCAGAATAAAAGCCACATTCAACTGCAGCAGTGATCCTGGGCAGCAGGTACAATAGGAAGACAGTAAGAGACACTTTGCTTTGGCAAGCCTGTAACCAACATGCAAGGTAAAGAGTGAGGAAGAAGAGGAGCAGAGAAGCCAGCACATGCAAGTTCATTTAATTGCCCTGGTATTTCTTCAGGTACATTCAAGTCAATATTTAGATCTTTGACGCCATTTTAAATCTGGAGTAGTTTGTTGCACACTTTCATTGCACAGTTCTTAATAGTGTGTGGGCTTGTTTTATGCTTCCTTCTTTCGAACACTTGTAATGCTCTCTCTCGACCTTTAAGTATTCAGAAAGATTTGGACTGCTTGTCTGAGTTGTTTCCTTGATAGGGAAAAGAGTGGAGTCTATTTTCAAAATCTCTGTTATTTGTAAGTTATTTACACCCTTGGATGGGATTTCGATGGCAATGATGACGCTAATAACAGGTGCAGATCTATTTTCAGAGCTACAGCAAGATCAGCGCTGTCTCTCAGCACCTCCAGCCAACAGCAGTCGATTCTCTGCCCAAAGCATCCCATGACACTGCGATTCAGCGTCCTAACTTTCCCAGCGTAAAATGGGGCCCCACTGCAGAGAACATGAGCTTGGCACACAACTTGGAAATCATTTCTCTCCCATATATTCAGCCACCTGGCTCAGCTGTTGATTAAGTAGGTTGTTCTTCTCACTTACTTTTGGTGCCAATCCAACTAGGGTTGTCTTTCTGACAAAGAGAGTGAAAGAGTCCCTGTTTGCTTATCATATTTGTAAGGAATTGCTAGCATTTAGGTAGACCAGGCATATCTCCCTCATCCCTAGTGAAACCATTCACTTGTAATGAGTACATGACTGTAGGTATATTAGACAAGTGTCCTGTTCCTGCACTACGCCCCCTTGGGAACTTTCAAATGTTAGTTTCAAAATCTTGCATAGAAATGAAACATTTTGTGAAATTCCAAAGGAAGCAGAAAGCATTATTTTTACTTCAAAATGAAATAACATAACTTACCAATATCATTTTGGCTAGTCTTCAGTGCTTTACCATGTTGGTTTATACACATCCATTGCTGTTGTTACACCTGATGTTATCAAGAATACAAGCCTTTCTTTTGAGAAATGGGCTTTCTTTGTTAACTTGTCTTCTCCCTTTTGGCTTGGCTGTGAAATCATATAATAGAATCACAAAAAAATAAGATCTTTAAAATTTCATTTGCTGCACAAAACATGGAGGTCCTGATGCAATGGAGGGGAAAGATAGCTGTGAAAATATACTGTGACTATTTTAAACAGCTGGTGAAATGTGAATGTTTACCTGGACAAACCATTTTATAGTACTTTAGCTTCTCCAGTTTGGCTCCAAAGACAAACAGAAATAGAGAAAATATTAAATTATAAATGCATTCTTAAGGTAAGGTTAAAGAATAAAACTGGCAAGATGAAATCTGGCACTTCCAGGGAGCATATCCTATCCCTTGTCTAATTCCAGTGATTTGTGTGAAGCAAAGTTCCTTATGTGGGGGATTGCACAACTTTTGTGGTGTTACATGCAATTACCTTTTACTGCCTAGACAAACTGTCAGAGCATTAACCTGAGGTTTTCCATGTAATGTTCCAGATGCACATCCCCCTTGAAAAGGCCCATAATTCAGCTTATTTATAGCTGAATAAAAAAACAATGCCTCCAAATAGAAGTCAAAGTTCACAGGGATTGGCTAGTAGAGCATTTTAAAGCCTAGTTCTCAGCAGGTTGTAGGACTGGGGAGAGGCCATAATAGGATATTGAAATGTTTTTCTTTTTCAGACTTGGCAATAAATTCCTTGACATCCCGTTATAATTTTATGAGCTGGTTGAGATTGTCATATTGCATTAGCTTCTGACAAGCCTCCATGTGGGGAGACGCACAAGCCTGCATTTGTTGTCCACCTACATGCAATGCCAGAGATAAGTGGGTAGGTTTTTGTCTCATTTACCTGTGTAGGAGGAGATACTCAAAGCAACCTAGAAAACACCCAGCTGTTGTGGTGTTTTAGTGCCTATCTCAGATCCTTGAAAATCCCAATAGGAACCTTTAATGCCAGCACCAGTCCACACACAGAAATGCAGATGTGGAAGCCAAAACCAAAGGAATGAATATGTGAGCAGGAGCCCACTGTCCGGGCTAGATCAGTTGTCCTTTTTGTGGACTGATATCACATGATACTGCAGTCTATGGTGATCTGTAACCAGACCTACTCCAAGATTTCACCTGTATGAACTAACTGATTTTGCATGTTTGTTGAGAAAGCGTTAACAGTCCACCTTCCATGCCTTTTCCAGAGTGTTTTATGTGCTGCTTCCTTTCATGCAAAGTAAACAAGTAAATGGACTGAAGGGAATTTTCTAGGTGGTAGTTATATACATAACAAAAATGCACATATGACCTGTCATCTGTTTCGTTTTCCCAATGAACTGCAAAATCAACACACACAAATATGTTTATATGAACAGGCCAGAAAAACAGCTGGTTCATCAAATAAAAAAGGGCATGTTGGCTCTGTTAGGCCAAGTGTTCAACTGGATCCCCTGTATTTATAAAGTGAGAAAGTAGAGCATATTTGAAAATGCAGGTGTATAAATATTTCTGCCAGACCTGTTGGAGTATTTGAAGTCTCCCTCAAGCCGCTGCTCTGACTCACCACTTTCCAGCATGTGGGGAATGCTGCCTTGTGGGCAGCAGCGGTCCAGTTCCTGCAGCCAACATCGGCCGTGGCCTCAGGGTTGCGTTGCCCCAAGGGGGGTTTGCCGAGGAGCACCGGAGAACACCCCCAGCTCTGACCCTGTCCTGACTCTAGGAGCATGATGGAAGTGTGGCCAAGCAGCAAGTGAAATCTGGGATGGAGGCTTCATCCACAGTGGAAGCAGTAGGTTGACTCTGTGGAGGTGCTTCAGGCAGATGTGGAGCTGACCATTTGTTTCCTTGGCCTGGCATCCGTGGAAGAAGGCTGCAACCGAACTGCCAACATGGAAAAACTGTCTCAGTTCTTAAGTCTGAACTTCAAAGACAGTCATTATATTTAATGTTACAACCCCCCTAATAATCCTGAGGAGAGAGAGCAGAGCAACAACGCTGGCACTGACGCAAACTGCAGACTCAATGCAAATATTATATTAGATACTTCCCAGCTATGACTTCCTCTGGGGTGCTGTCTCTGCTGCACTTGGAAAAGTAAATCCTTTCATAATAAAACACATGTATACACATACACACACCCAGGCACACACCTGCAGAGCTGGAACGCAACAGTTGCATAACACAGGCTTTCTCAGCAAGGCTAATGCAGGAGTTCTGTCCGTTATGGAATGATCCTGTGGTGTATCCTGCAGCCAGCACAGGGTATTATGCTTATAAAAAATAAGGTTTTCAATATTTCATCTGCTTTTCTGTATGTAGCTAGAGAAAGTCCACAACTAAACAAAGCAATTATTAATAGCTTTTTCTCGGTTATAGCTTTTTTGTTGTTGTTGTTGAATGGGCCTTCTACATGGAAAGTTTGACCAAGTGATAAAAATTTTCTGAGCTGAAGGGACAGAAAGAAATAGAAGATCTATGGTAGAATTTGAAATCAGAGTAATGTTTAATAGCCTAAAGCCCTAAAACCAATCGAGCATTGTTCTTCAAACTTTACAAGCATAATCTACTTTGTCTTTGAAGAAAATCTGGCAAATTTTGTGCCCAACTGAATTTTGCAGGCAAGCTTACTGAGAGGAAGAAAGGAATTATGATATTCCACAATTAACAAAAAAAATCTTAAGCTACAAAGCTAATGATAAACTTTCATGCCAGCAATAGAAGTGTTACGTTTCTACCAAACTCTCATGCCAATGTTACTTCAGGAGCCTTGTGAGCAGCCTCTGCCACTGCACTGACTCGATTCTGTTACTAAAAGGCCAAATCTTAACCTAAGTATTTCTGAGCATAAAATTAAGTCTGCATGCAAGTGTGTCCTGGCTGAAGGCCTGAGAAGGAGCTTCGGCTCTGAAAAAATAATGTTTAAGACACGATCTTGCTTTATGGAAAACTGTGGCACAACTCCTGCTCCTTTCAAAAGGAACTGGGCTGTGCCCATAGTATTTAGGTTACATGGCCAGTAAATTGCCTTGTACTGAACTTCAGTTTAGAAATTAAAGAATATTGTTTCTTTAGTTCATGGTGAAGGAAGGAGCTCTCTGGTGCGAAAAATGCGATATTTCAGCTTGGATATTAGAGTTTAATTTCATTATTTTATTAGACTTTTCTAATTTAGTAAACTCTGTTGACATCTTAGAAGAGCTCATCCAAATTCCATTGACTCTCAACAATGGCATAACAACCTGCATTGAATCTGTTCCCGCACGTCCTGCCAGTCGTGTCTCTCCCTCGCTCATCATGACGCTAATGAAAGCCACTAGATGTCACTACTATATAGCACCAATAAAGTTAAAATAATATTTTGCTGGCAATAAATGTCCTGACTCATAAGGAAGTTGGGTTATAAAAGCCGTGGATAGTTTGGATTCCTTCCAGTTAAAAAACAAAACAAAACTTTTTTTTTTAACTAAAAATATTGGATTCAAGTTCAAAACAGTCATTTAACAAATAACATTGACTTGTATTTTAAAAGAAAAAATACTTTGAAGTTAATACCAAGTAAAGAAACATGGTCTGTGGCTCTGAGAACTGAGATGATGGGAAAAAATTATATCTGAAGGTCTACAGTGCTAAAGACGAGGCTTGACTAAATGTAGGGTTGGGGACATTCAGGAATACTCATATTCTCTTGCTCAACCAAAAGTGAGGCAAAAGGCCAGTGAAATAATAGTAACAGCAGTAATAATATTATATATTTATATGGTGCCTTTCATCTCCCAGATTTCCACACTGCAGTGTCTAGCTGACTGCAGATACAATAATCACTTCACTCACCACCGACAGGGAACCACCCTTGGCAAGGCCATGGCAGCTGTCAAACAGCACATTAGGAATTGCTGCTACAATTTGAAAGATCACGAGGGCATTTCTGAAGCAGGTAAAGTGCCTTTAAATGGGGCAGCTTTGTGTTTGTCCATATTGCTGGGGCTAATTCAAGTTCTCTGGTGTGTTTCTCCCCTCTGGAGGGGAAGGGTGTTTTGGTTTTGTTTTGTTTGTTTTAGGACTTTGGTTTTTGAAAAGTTGGCAGGTGAGCTAAACTTTTTAACTGTTCCTGGGAAGAAATGTAATGTGCCTCAAATGATCGTCTGATTATCCCTTACTGAATCCTTACACTTTTCTTTTGATGTTGCCTAGGCAAGAACCAGCCAGACCTGACACTGCCACAGGTAATGAGCATGCTGAAATCCCAATGGAGGAAGATGCAGAGAATGTACTAAATTCTGCTTGCGTGAAAAAAATGAAATACTACGAAAATCCTCAGCTGAGGTAGGGCCTCCCTGGGGTCTCTCTCTAGGGAAGCTCTTTTTTTTTTTTTTTTTTAAACACAAAGAATGCGAGGTTCTTTTGAAATGAGATGGGGCAGGGTGGCCGTGTTGCTGCTGTTGTTGTTGTTGTTGTTTTCCCCATGCGAATCTACTGCCTTTTATCTACCAGTAAGTGACACAGACATCTTCATGCAATTTGGTAACCAGTGTTACTGTGTGTTACTGCTTACTGTGTGTTCTTCTCTAATGATGCTATGTTTTAACCTTAGTTAGAATGCTTAGGTGAATAAATCTATAGTTTGGAAAGCACTTTGGGACAAAAGGTGCTGTATCACTGTAGCCTTCTATTCAATACCTAGTATCCAGAAAAAGAATCATCCAAAGACACTCACAGCCATGCACCGTAACTAAAACCGGAAGGAAAGCTAATCGGCCTCCCTCCTCATGAGTAGTACTATAGAGTTTGTATGTTCTAGGTCTAGGTAGACTCCCAGATGAAGAAGAAATGAGACAGAGAAACAAGGCAAAGGCAAGAATAACTCACTTCCCTGGCTCAAGTTACCGACAAAAGCATGAAAGCCTCAGCCCGTAGTATAAATTATGACCTATCAACTCAACCAGAGTCATAATAAGAAGGGAGGAATCAGATGAGTAAGGCAATAGGGGAAAAGCAAACACTGTGAGTAATGGCAACAAGAGGTTAGTTCCCTAGAAGTTGTTTAACCACATTAGATAGTACAGCTTAGTGACTAAGTCTGGGCCCAGTGTCTAGAGAATAAATCAAATGTTTTTTTTGTTGTTGATAAAACATTTTCTCCACAGCAGATGGATTTAATATTTCCTGGATCCATACTGTTCAAGACTTGGAGTGGGGATGCTTTTCCAGGATTGCATTATTGATGGCTTTGTTTCCAAGGGACGCAAACTCTGAGAGTTCTCCTAGGACTTGTTGCTATAAACTGTTAAGCAAGGATTTTTGTCTCTTCTTCATTTCCTCCCTCCATTTGTTGACTTAAGTGTTTGCTCCTGATCCACTACACTTCTCTGGGACAAGTTAATTCCTCCCACTCTTACTCCTATTTGCTTTTCTCCCCTTCTACCTCCATACCTCTCAGCTGTCTGGGTAGTGGGGATTTGCCTAGATTTTGCCAGGCAGGCGGTGGTGGCACTAGGTTCCCCTCTCTCACTGTGCCAGCTCCTTTCTTCTCCAACTAGCCCCCAAGCTCTTCTTTGCCCAGAGCAGGAAGAATGGCGGGACGTTCCCAAAGTGCAGTATTTTTCGGAAAGGTACCTTCCAAGATAAGCCTCTTAAAGCAGGTTCTGTGCATAGCTACATCCAGTTGGTGCATAAATACACGCAGCTGCCACAAGATCATTAGCTGAGTTGTGTTGGTTTTACATGAGTCAAACATCTGACCAGGGCTCTTGAATGAAAGAGATACAATGTTTCCGGGCTAACACCACCAAAATGCTTTTCCATGTGTGAATTGTCATTCAGCCATATTTTATCTTTTGGTTTTGTCAGATGGTACTGGATTTGCAACAGACTTGAGCAGTATAACCTTCCAGTCCTGTGAATAAGTTGTAGGGAGCTCTCTCTTCTATATTGTGAGCCTGCCAATTTAGGCTTACTGCTGACCAGTTTACGCTCTTATCAAACCTGAAATTCAGACTGTCTAGGTCAAAGAAGGCTTTTCGGCAAGTCTAGATGGGAATGTACAGTAGACCAGCCACTACAGAAACCTAGAAGTGTTGCAAGAAGGTAGTCAAAGCTAACTTGCTGATTTTATATATACATGTACATATATATATATGTATATGTATATATATGTATCTTCAAATAGACAGAATTTTAACTCCTAGACAATTGTGGAGACTGGGAAAACCCAAGGCTGGCTGTGTGCATGACAGCTGCCCTACTCTCCCAAAGAGAAATGCACCATTCCCATTCCTACCAGCTCTGACTTGGCAAGCAGTTATTTTAAATGGCAGGAGGACAGAGTGGCTGGGAAGACAGACCAGCTTTGAATGTGAAGAAAATACGTTTCCAAAATGGTCCCTGACTGGCTGTGAATCCTTCAAAACCAATCTTTACACAGAAAATATACTGACTACACATAAGTCAAGAGGAGAGCGCAGCTTCTTTATAAAGTACCCTAACAGTTTTTGTGGGACATTTACTGCTTTCCTGTTGAGACAAAGTTTGTATTATATTTTTTCATCAAAAATAGATATACAATTAAGAATCAAGTTTTTCCTACCATGCTTTTGCTGTCCTTCAATTATATGAAGGGGGGTGATGGCAAAAAATTTTGAGTAACATAAAAATTTAGCTGTCAGTGATTAGTTTTTTTTCCTTAAACTAACTCATTAAAAATAGTTGAATTTTATTTTCTTACTCAGACTGTAAATCCTTCCCCTCTGTCTATCTCTAGCCCACTTTATCTTACTCCAGCACTTCCTGCTAGGTATATGTGTTGTTATTCCACAATGACTAAGTTGTCCTGAAGTGTGTTATGGTTTAATAACAACAGGAATTAGGTTTGCTGCTACCAAAACCATTTTATTATGACACATCCAAAGACATAAAACCCTCTTGTGCAATAATAAAGGAAAAAAAAGCTCTTTCCATCCACTTGTACAAAAGAAGCCTCAAGAGATTAGTACCATAATAAGAAGAAAACAAACATGATTCAGCTTAGAAAAATGTAGCTAATATGTCTAAAGGAAAATGCAAGTACTTAATCAGACAGAGAGATTTGGGAAGCAGAATTATTGGACATGATCTGTGAGTAATGGGGAGACAGAAAATCAGATATTAAATAGATAATTGTTTTCTGATGAGATGGCACTGCCATCGTGGGATTTGGGGTACTACGTTCAGTTATATGTGTCCCCATTGGATGGGAGATATGAGGAAGATGGTGAGGATTAAACAGCCTTAAAAATAATCAGATGAGGAAGATTAAAAAAAAAGGGGGTATAATTAAAAAGAAAGCAAGTATTGAGAATTTCGCTAAGGGATGGCACAAGGAAGCGTGAAGGAGCTCAAATATATGAAAACCTTAAGAGGGAAGAGGTACTATGCAATACAACACATGAGATGGAAGCTGAAAAGTGAGAGAAAAGAAAATTTTAGGTCAACTGGAAAGAGAGGACTGTGAAACCTCTTAAGACCTCTTTTTATTTAAACTTCATTTATTTAAACCAAGTACATTAAAGTGCTGGGAAACATTAGACTAAACAACTTGATTAACATTTGGGCAGGAGGCAGGGAGAAGGGAAAAGAATGGAGAAATTAGGTCAGTCTTCTACATCTCCAATTTCAGGGCTGATTCAGTCTCATCTCACTAATGTACTGGGGGTTATCTTGTCTGAATGTCAGTGGATCAAAGGGGTTAAGTTTAGAGAAGTTTATCTGAGTTCTCCCATAGAAGTGCTGTAAACTTTTTAACTGGGGCAGCAAGGGGTTGTTGCCTCTGGAAAGCTTCCTAGTTACTCAAAAGTTTGAAACGGAGGGCATAACCTCCTCTCATCATCAGTCCTTTCAGTCTCAGGCAACTAAGAGCAGTACCCTCAAGGCTACTGTGGATGCCGAGTTAAGGCTACTGTATGTAGCCAAGGTGGAAGGTTAAATTTAGCCCTGTAGCTACCCCTGCCTCCTCCCAAGGTTACTGTATGTAACCACGGTAAAACTGCTAACATGCAGTTACCAAAGTAAGCACGAGGTTTCTTCTGTTTTGTCACTGTGCCTGCTCTGGCTAGATATCAGAGATGCAAAGACAATCTGAAGTTACATATTATTGATAATAAAGTGTTAATGGGACCTTCTCAGACCTTACAGTGAAAGGTTCATTTTGGTTCACTTTCTTATTTTCTCCAGCCTATTTGCACAGCTTTCCTTATTACACAGGGTATCAGATTAAAAAAAAAAAAATGCTAATACTTGAGAAGTTTTCTGGTTGTTTGTGACCTCTGTTTCACCTGAGTAGGAGCCACGGAGATATACAACCGAAAGTTTTCAAGAGCCTACAGAGCACGGGAACCGAGCCACATGACCTGCGAGTCTTCCGTTCAGTGGCTTTCATACAGGCCGACACTGAAGCAGACAGGAAGTGAGAGTTCACTGAGCAACAACACATCCTCATCGGTGCGCCGAGACGCAGGATGCCAGCCTGAATTCCTGACGTATTAGCATTTGAGCCATAGGCAACTGCCAATGGCTCTCTGGCCAAGCCAGGCCAAACAAAAAGTTCCTCTTGAATGTTAAAATTAGAAATAAGATATTACTCAGTTGGACATCACAATAGTAGCAGTTGCTCACACTTACTCAGAATCGTTCTAACAGGTTTAGGACTAACTCTCTCCCCTCCTTTCTAGAGGGTGCAGGTACTTGACCCAATTTTGACCCATCACAATTCTCTTCTAATGCAATTGCTATAGCACTGCGCTGTGCAGCGTCTGTAACAACGGAACAGTGATGCTTTGTTTCCTTGAACTTCTTAAGAAACAAGGGTCAATTTTGTTTTTAATGAAAAGCCCATTAACAGTGCTTTGACAATGCACTGAAACTCTCAGGTAGATGCATCTACTTCACTTACATTTATCTGGGGACAGGGATGTAAAGAAAGGGGACAAGAGACTGGGGAAAACCAGTCAGCAGAGTCTGGTGTACTATGCAGTTGTCTAGCATAACAAACAAATGACTTAGAGATGGGTAATATCCTAAAGTTTAATGTTGTTTGTAGCACAGAAAGGCTCTGTTCTCTTTGTAGCACAATAAAAATCCACTCTGCATGAATGAAAATCATCTATTATTTCCTCACATGCAGGACTTTGAGAAGAGGCAGACAGATGGACAGGCACATACCCATAGAGCACCTGGTTCCTTGTTTTGTTTTCTAGCTCTTAGTTTCACAGTTCTTTGTTTCTCCAGCATTGGTAACCACATACCTAATACTACAGATCTTTGGTGTCGAAGGCATGAGGCTCTGCAGCTTGAACTAAAAAGTTAGCCTTGAAGCTGAGACTATAATGATTTTGTGTTGTAGATGGGCTTGTCCCAATGGGAGAACTGTGACATGCACAAAAAGCAAAATTTGCTCTTCCAGAGTTCAAGTCTCCTAGTTTAGATTAATGAAAAAAGGGTGGTGCATTGCAGCAGAGCTTGGTCTGTCACTGTGGAACAATGAGCAATTAAGGCTACATTATTATCTGAACCTGGCTTGGCCAGGGCTCTCCGCAGCTGCAGCTTTGAGAGCAACATTAGAACTGGCTCTATTAGATATGACTGCAGTGGGAGTTTATGGGATGGGGAGGGGTGATTGTTAACTTGAATTGCATACTTCGGGGTTATTTTTTCTTTTATTATTGGTAATGAAATTTTTTTTCTTGCTAAAACTTAGGACTGCTCTCCAGTCAGCAGCCTGGTGTGTAGTGGGGACTACACTGCCTGCCCACCACGGTAATAGTTCTCTCATGTCATGGCTGGCATGCTTTTGTGCATGCATGATCATCATTTTTTTGCCATTGGGTGAGACTTCTAGATCAAAGAGGTTTATGAGCAGAACCTCCAATGTGTTTGAGGTTTGCCCATCACTGCACGATACTTCCCAAGAGCACATTTCCTCATTAAAAAGTAGCCAGACTTGTTCCTGACTGCATTATGGTTAGTTTTGATTCAAGGCTGCCTCCAGAATCAATGGGAGTGTGCTCTTGGAAAGTACTATACAGAGATGGGGAAACCTCAAACATTTTGGAGGTTCAGTTTGGAAACCTCTTTGGTTTGGAAGTCCACCAAAAGCATGTCATGAGATGGTTAGAAGGCTGGGTGGGGTTTACGTCTGAGGATAGAGTGCAAAAGTGAGAATTGTTTAGCTTGGAAGGAGAAAGGGCTGGAGAGTATGTGAGTGAGGTGTTTAAGAAAGATACCATGAAAACTAATCCACTCCTCAAATTAACATTGCTCCCTAATATGAGAGTAAGGGGTCAGTTAGTCAAAATGAAGCAGGGAAAATATTTCAACATGGACCATTTAACTTAGACTATTTAGAAGTCCTGATCTCTAAAGGCTGTAGGCAAGCAATGGGTACAAACAGCACAATTTAGCAGAAACAGGACTGATTTTGAGACTTGTGTGCCCCTAAGCAAAGTTTTCTCTCCTTTATGTGCCTCCCTGTCTCCTCTGTATGACTTGTTTATGAAGGTTATAAATAGAGTGGAGAATTAGTCCTAATCGTATGCTTGTAAAGCTGTTTGCTCAACAGGGCTTCAACCCTGGTGGTGCACATTAAGTTTTTCCTTAGTACCTCGATCTACCACAGGTTTTTGTGCAGCTTTCATAGAAACAGGAGGGGCAGTCTTTGGACTGTTTTCAGGCACTTAACAATGAAATTGGGTGTCTGATGGGAGTTTTGAAAGTACCTACTTGACAAAATCCTGCTAGGAATCTGGTTTCCAGCTCCTTTTGAAAATTCTGCCAGGTTAGTTATTTCCATCCCAAGAGCTTATGCACAAAAAAAAAATTCTGGTGGTCTTTCACTGTGCCTCTGAGTAATACAACAGGTTTATTAGTGCCTCCTCCTCTTCATGGTACCTTGTGGCAGTAGATATGTCAGCCCTTGAGATAGTAAAAAAGAAAGAAAGCTTAGAAAGATTGGATTATGGATAAACTTAGGAAAGAAATCCTCTCAGTTCTGGAGAGTGGCTCTTTATCCAGACCCTTCAGACTAGTGGTGGTGTGGCAGTTTACTCCAAGAACATTTCTGGGTAAAATATCTTGATGCTAAGTTTGTCTTTTTTTACTTCGTCAAAGTTCCCCTTCTGTCCTGTTCAGAAAGCTCATGATGCACTTAAAAATTTTGCCCAGCCAAAACCAGGACAGAGAAGTATCCTTAAATACTTTTTCCCTCTGTCTTCCCAGGCTGGAGCTGCTTGGCAGTCCGTAATCTAGGTGAGGCAGGACATAGGTACTCACCACAGGCAGGGGGAGGACAGTGCCAGGCAGTAGTCAGCTCTGCTGCCACTGCAAACATCTGTTTTGCCTAACCAGCTGAGAAGCCTTCAGCTGGTCATGAAAATAATATTTCTAATGCCTGGAGATGTTTCTCTTACAAACCGTTAAACACATATTACACTTTGAGGACCTAGAGTGGGGCTTCAGAACTGCAGCTGATAGAAAAATGCAGAGGCACTTTATTTATCTGAAAAGAAAGCACTAATAACAGTTTTAAAAAGTCTCCAAGGGCTGGAATAGCACTGCCCATGGGTAAAAGGGGTACAGCAACTAATCTTTTTTCCTCTAACAGGTATGAAATGGGCTTTCCTGAGATCAGGCTAATATGAAGCCCCCTGTGATTAATGTAACTCACCACTGGATGTCATTGTTTCTCTATAGGAAAGCATCAGGGACACTTTTTATTTGGCAGGAAAATTGTTTTTGTTGTTATCCCCCCCCTCCCAAAATAAAGAGCTTCACATATGGGATATTCAGGTGTTTGGCACCTTTTCCTCTTGGCTACAGCAAGATCAGGAACCAGATTACGCTGCTTGTTTTCTCAGGGTGGGGAAGGTTTACGACCTTGAGGTGAATATGGTCTATCCTAAAATTTGCAGCTATCTGGACAGATTGTCAGCTGATGTAAATTGCACTGCTCTGTTGAGTCAAAGAAGCAATGCCAATTTAAACAGGCTGAGAATCTAGCCCATCGTGCCTGCTTCTTCCCAGTCCCACTCAAATACAGCCAATCCATCCTGTTCACTCATACACCTCCTTCATGCCCTCACAACTCACCTTTTTCTTAGTGTTCTCTTACAACACCCTTATTCCTTTGTTCTCCTTTCTACCTCAGTCAACTGTTTGAAAATTTCATCCAGATTTTCGTATTAGTAATTTCTCTATGTTCTTTCTACTTCTGTTTGTATTTTCTTCAAGATTCCCCTTCCAGACGCAAATCTGGGAAGACTGCCTGAGAGCGAGATGGTCAACTGGAAAAAGAAACAAGTCATACAAACTTAGCCTAGAATCTTGTCCATTCAACTTAATATCTAGCTTGGCATTTTGGTTGTTCTGAATTCGCGTCTTATTCGACCTTGGTGTTAAATCGCTGCGCGGGCACNTGTGTTTGTGCAGGTATAGCTGTAACACAGAAAATCAAAACTCTTTAGTATTTAACAAGCAGTGTGGGATTTTACCTTGTTAGTAGTCCCTGACACGGATACAGAGAAGGTCTGGGAGGAGGTTAATGTTGGTGCAATCAGCAGCTTATCTGCTCATAAGGCTACCGTGCTTCCTGTCAATTGCTGCTGCAGATGCTCTGCGCCATCTTCCACTACATAGGGTAGATTTGCTTTATGGAGTTTGAGGAACTGAATGACAGCATTGACAGAGCATTACAGCATGGGTTCAGCTTTCTTCCTGTGAACAGTTTCCTTAGCGTCCTTCTGCCAAAGTTCAGTGTCACCAGGAGGCACTCAGGCTTGGTGGCTTACAGTCCTCTATCTCACCATCTTTCAATTACATTTCCTTATCTAGAATGAAAAGTTAATTAAGCTAGTTAATTATTCATATAGCAACAACCAAGTAAAAAGCTTTTGGCACCGTGATGACAAAGTAGACCAATTCTTTTTATCTTCTTTATATCTATTGTATGTCCATCCATTGTGTGAAGGACCTTGAAGACTGCTTTTCTGGTCGTAGATATGAGGGCCTGCAGGGTAACAGAAACCTGCTTAGCCAAATGACCTGCCATTTGTTCTTTCATAAATCTTCCTGCCCACCTTGATATACGCTGTGTTAGATACAATGCCACTTTACATTGTGCATCATCTTCCTCACAAAAGGCATACCCTAAGGTGCATGTCCAGAGTTGCATGTGTTGAGGTTAGTGATGAAGCTGATTGTGTCCTTTTTTGTACTCCTGTTACGCTGGTGAGGCAGCAAGCTGCAGGGATCCTGTGGTATGGTCTTTTCTGAAGTCACCAAAGCAGTTGGCTGTTCTGCTAGTAAAAACGCTCAACAGGGGCTAGAGACAATAATTCAAACATTTTGTTTCACTCAGGGTCTGGAAGAGCTGAAGAGGATATCATTGCTACTTGAAAAGATGGCACAGAAAATAGCAAAACAGTTCTAGGAGACAATCTTCATCCAATTCAGTACAGATTTTGGTGTCAGTGAAGACAATTTGTAACCAGAGAGCTGATGGAGCTGTTTGTGGGTTGCAGGGATTTAGGAGATCTGTGACTTAATGAAATCATGCTACTTCAGAGTGTAAGGATAGATCTTACTCTGATGAAATACAATCAAATTCTTAGTTTCCCTGCCAATAAATAAATAAATAAAAATAAAGAAAACACTCGGTGTCTTCCACAGAGAGTCTTTTGGGATTAGATAAACTGAAATCTTATTGAGTTTTAAAGTCAAAGTGTGTTATAATCTCAACTGTAGCTGTAATAACACCCCCTTCTTACCAATTAAATAGTAGTTTGTGTGGGTTTGGGATCTTACTACCTGGGGGTTAAAAACAAACACATAAAAAAATTCTAACTTGTACTCGTGTTACCTTGCCTAGTCACCAGGGCTGTAGCAGCGTGAGGTATATGCTGCTAATATCTCCCAATGGTAATTCATTTTATATCCATTTGATATTTTTCATGTTTTATATGGACGAAAGGTGTCTTTGGCAGTAAAATGACTAGAGAGCAGGGGGCTATTTGGTTTGTCTGATGGGGCAGTAACTTATGAATGCTTGATGGCTAATAGGAAGGGCTAAAGTCTCTACCTCGGAGTGCCCCTCAGAGAACACCTTGTTTAACAAACAAGCACTGTGAGCGTGTGATGTGAAACGTATTACAGATAGAGCCATCTGTGTCAGGCATCTGAAAAAAATTCATGGTCAGAACCTCCATGATGTCTGACTGGGGGTGCAGTAGGTTAACTGTTTATTTACAGGAAATATTTATTTATTTACAGGAAATATTTGAAATAGCTTTGCAGATCTGAAATCACTGGTGAAATATGTTCCAAAATGGATACAGGAGGGGCTGGACAAGATGAATTACATTTTCAGAAATAATCTAAACATACAGCAACGTGAAGCCATCTAACTGAGGTTGTTCAACAAGGAAGTAATTTAACTCAAAATTAACTTGTATTATAAGGGTTTCTCTTTGTCTCTGACATGATTTTCAATTCTGATGCCAAAATCAGTTATTTTACACAGAGAGAGTTCATTTTCTTATTTATTTTGCCAGCTGCTCTCTTTTCTCATATGCTTATATTCTTTGGCTATTACGCCAATATCTTTTGACGTAATGTGTTCAGCTCCTTGCTCATTAGGCTATTTAGGGACCATAACTAAAAAATAACTGATAAGAATGCTGAAGAGGGAAGACAGAAAATACAAAAAATACAATAGGAGATAATTTGGTCTTCGTCGTGGAAGACAATTTGCTTCTCAGCTCTACCACTGCTCAGTTCACATACTCAGAGATATTTGTATAAATATCTCCACTGAAATCAGTAAGACAGCTTGTGTGGATATGATTCAAAGTAAGGACTTTTTTCCCCTAGAGTTTTTGGTTTGTGAAAAACCAACCAACCAACCCCACTACCAGCAAAAGTTGTTGGCTCTGTCCCACATGGCTTTATGGATCAAAGTACTCAAGAAAGCAGTTTTTAAAGACAGTAATATGAAAAGAATAAAACTTCTATTTCTCCACATTTAGTCTGAACGTTGTCATTGTTTGTTATAAGATCAATCCAAAATTTTATATCTACAATGATTCTTCCCCTGTTCCTAAACACATTCGCATTGCAAATGATGTGGCAGTTAGTATTATTGCTCAATAACTGATGGTTTGCAATACTGAAGTTTCTGAAGCACATAACATACAGTTACAGGTACTTCCTAAAGCTTATCATAGGTAATAGGCACACTGCTGAGGGCTTTTAGCAGAATGTAGATGGTTTAGATATTTAACTCCAGTGAAATAAATAAGGCGTAGGCTTCTTTGCAAATCTTAGCCACCATGCCTGTACATTCAATTTGATGACTCACTGCTGTAATACATCTGCCCAGACTGGAACGTGGCAGCCATTCTGCGCTAACAACTCAACACAGCGGTTTATTTTTCTGAAGAGGAGATGTGAGGAATAACTTGTCCAATTGAAACTGCAAGGTGAGTCACAGAGGTGATGACAAGGATTAGCTTCCTGCAGCCCGGTCTCATGACTGCAGAAACATTTTAGCAAGTCTTGCAGGAGACAACTTCACAAAGAGCTGGAACATGTCTGGATAACTGTCCAGCAGGAATGCCCTTTGAGTAAAGCTAGCAGCGTTTTTTCTCTCTGACTATAAAGATGAGACTTAAAAGGCTTTCATCTGTGGCTGTGAATATTTTCAAATGAACGTCCAGGATGGAGAGCTCTTATCAATGACTTTGAAAGCACACTGGTATTCACTTAAAATAGCTTTATTATTTTCAGGTAAATGCATTACTAGGGAAGTTTAGTGTTCCTTTCTACTCCTCCAAAGTGCAAAGGAGGAGTTCATTACTTAAATACTTGTGGTCTTTCAATAGGAGTGTGATACCCGGCTCCTTTTGGGTGCCTTGATAAACGTCCCTTTACAGTCTGGCTGAAACTTGCTATGCTAGTTGAAAGCAGTTTGTTTCTTTTCACGCCCTGAAGAATCATGTAGCACAGCCAGCCTTGCATTGGTAACCAGCTCCAGAAGTGACAGCACTGCCTGCTTTACAGGAATGCCTGCTGGCCTGAATATGCTGACAAAAGGAACAACGTATCAGAGTTGCAGGTTGTTTGGGTAACAAGTTAAACAACTTCTTGTTTCCCCAAATTGTAGCTGTGATCTGGACATTTTGCAGCTGCTACTCCATTAACTAGAAGTTCATAGTATTGCCAATAAAAGATATTTAAAAAAAAATCATTTTCAACTGGTAGATTGGACTCATCTTCTTGTTCTAGAGCCTCTAAAGGGATTTTCAGTCATGTTCAGTCACATCCATGTCAAACTCAATCGCCCAGATTAAGTTTGTTCACAAGTGCCTAAAACTATTTTTTATGTCACGAGGTCTACCTAACACTTCTCAAAGCTCTGACCTAGTCATTTTGCCCTCTGGAGCTGCTATTTTGTTTTTTTTTCCAACACCTAAAAATCCAATTCTTTGAACCAAGTATTCAGTAAAAGACTCTATGACCAGTTCCCCTACACAGTATCTATCTGGGAAGGAGAGGCCAGAACAAGACAACTGCGCAAGATATCAACTTAGACAAAGCAGAAAGTAGCCCAAAATACATCAAACAGTAAATCTGACTGTGCCAGTTTCGGGGCAAAAGAACAGACTTTGATAATGATCATAAAGGGCAGTGATGCATTTCTCATAGATGAAAAAGGAACAGACACACAATGTCCCCTCTGGCTTCTTTGGAAAACCATTTAAGAGCTCTCATGTTATATGAAGAAACAGGAGAAGCAATTAGCACTGAAGCCAAACTGCAGCTCTCCATCTGAACAGTACTTCGCACAACCAGACCTGCTGAACCCCATGGTCTTATTCAAGTAAGGAAGTTGCTCAGTGTAATTAAGGATTGCTGCCATTGGACCCTGAAAACACAACAGCCTTTATCATGTAGTACCTCAAAGCCTGATGCAGGCTACAAATCAAATTCTCTGTACTCTCTCCTTTCAAAATGAAATCAGACACGTTTTCTGTTCTTCTGGGCCCAGTCTCCCATTTACAAAATATACTTTTTTGTTGAGCCAAGGAGCAACTGCTTTACTGGCAGTATTTAACGTCATAACAATAAGGAGGGGACTTTCAGCCGCTTGCATCATCCCCTCGGCCCATCCACAGTTTCAGTGAAGGTTATCCTATTAGCTCTTGCTTTGAAGGCTGACTTTGGGCCTCTGACAGCCTGGGACCTGTTTTGCAGGGCTCACTGACAGCCTGAAAAGTATGACTATGAATGTTAAGACTAGCAATGCAGAACTTTTTCACAGATAGGGTCTGTTTTTCTTTCCAATGTGATTTGATGCTACCCTGATTTGTCATTTTGGACCTCCTAGGATATCTTGATGACAAATAAACTGCAGGTGCATTGAAGGGCCACCTGCTATGTCAGGTGGGATTGATGAAAATGTCTGAAGTGCTTGCAAATTGTATCCTTTTGTTAAATCTAATGTTACATACGTGGCTGAATGTGCTATTGCACTGTGTGTGTTGAGAAGCAACAGACCTGAATAGCATATATGAGAAACGATGCACAAAGCCTGTGAGTTTATATACTCCTTTTTGGGCCAAATACCTTACTGAGGGGATTAATGTGAGTTTTAACTTCTGCAGCTGTTTCTCTGTGTTCATAAAAATTCAAAGTTCAGTCTCATGTTACGCCATGGTAAACCAGATGTACTTCATGTTTCAGGTACTGCACTGAAAATTACTCTCAGTTCACAGCAGCAAAAGCAAAAGTGCAACTGGGATGAATTTGTCTTCCCAGGAGGTTCTTTGTCCTTATCTCCGAGTCCAAAACTCCTCTGACTGCAAGATCTTCTATGATAGTAATTCCTTCCACCATTGCCAACTTTTACAGTTTAATCATAAATCTGCTGGGGCTGGATTTGTGTTAAGATGAAACGCGTCAGTCGTCACACTCTGTTCTTGCCTGCCTGGGGGAAAACCCTGTTTGGGTTGGATACCTTTTCTGCCTCCTTCTTCCAGCAAAATAGATGGGTGCTGGGGAGAGCAGGCAATACTCTGTCCATCCCCCAGGGAACGAAGAGTTGAGAGAGAGAAGAAGGGGACAAAAGGAAGAAAACAGTCTTATGGGTCATAAAATATCGTAGCCCTTCTCCGAACAACAGAGGAACAACGTTCCTCCCAGCTGCAAAGCCAGGAGGGAGGGTGTGAGGGAAAACAAACGGTCTCTGCAGCTGTAGGGGGGCAGTGGCTCAAGGAAAACAGAGGCACAAAGGCAATATATAGGCAAAAGAGGGAAGATCAGTTATGCAACCATGAGTTTTGGGGACAGCTAACAGTCATGTATCATCAAACAGCATCTCATGCCAAACCACAATCTTTACTTTGTTGTAGCAAGAGTTTCTGTGAGTCTCAGGGTGCTGGTAAGGCTGACTGTCAAACTAGGGAGGAAACTAGGAGGAAAGTTTAAGTGTCAAACGGTGGGATAACAGCTATTTTTAAACTAACTGTTGGTCTCCGGACCGTGGCAGCTGGCCAGGCAGGAGCCATCCCCACGAGGATGTGCATCAGCCTTGGGCACTGCGCTGCTGCAGGGCCCCTCCTGCCAGCACAGCAGGTGTAGCCCGTTGCTTCACGCATCAGGTTGCACTGGCTGGGAAGTAACCAGCCCCATTGGGGAGGATGTCAGGCCATTTTGTCACTCTGACGTGCAACTGCATGGCTTGTGTGAGGGGCACCGAACTGTTTTTGTTACTTTACCTTCAAGAGCAGGGGGTTCTTTGGGAGACACCCTCAGATTCTGAGGGAAGCCAGCTCTCGCCTGTGTGAAACCTTCCTCTTCAGACACTTGTTAGCTCCCAGCCACGTTTGCTTAATTATCAGCTTGGATTGATAATTACCCAGGTGAACCTCCCCCCCGCCCCAGCAACGCCCGCCACCGAACTCTCTCCCCGCCCCCCCCGCGCCTCAGCGCTGAGAGAGCTTCCCGCGCCTGGGGCGAACCATTGTGCGGAGACAGGCGGGAGGGGAAGGACCGCTGGTCGCGGAGAGGTAACTAGGTTAAAAGGCCGATCTGCTTAATTCCTCCGGCTTCGCCTTGGTATTTCAGCGTGAATGACTAAGAGGGCATTTCTGTAGCGCCGGCTCTCTGCCATCACCCCGCCTTTCTCCCCCTCAGGAGTGGATGGTACTTTCCAGCGGCAGGTGGAGGTGCCCGGGGCGGGGCCGCACGGAACGTTCTAGAGAGCGGCCGGCGGGCGGGGCGCGGCGCGGCGCGGCGCCGGGCGGCGTGGGACGGGTCGGTTCGTGCCTCGCCGCTTCTCCCGCGGTCTCCTGGTGCGTTTCCCTCCTTAACGCTGCCTGAGGGGCTTTGCCCTCCCCGGTTGTCTTGCGCGGGCGGTGGTGAGAGAGCGTGCCGCGGAACTGCGCCCTCGGAGAGGCGTAGCGCTTTTGTCAGCTGCAGAGCTAATCGCGGGGTTCCGGCAGCTCCCTCCCGCGCGGGGCAGGCTGCCGCCGAGCCGCTGGGGTGCGGTGGGGCCCCTGGAGGCGGTGTGGGCAGGGCTGGCCGGGCAGGTTGTCGGGGGTGTCCCCGGGTCCCTCCATCTTGAGGACGGGGCTGCAGCCCGGTCAGTGTGACCAACCTCCCGGGGAAACGCTGTTCCTGAAGCGTACGTCCTCTTCTTCCAGCTTGTGCCCGCGTTGCCCGCTTCGTGCTTCTCTTTGTTGGGTTAGATGAGAGTTGTGCCTGCCCCTTCCCTCAGCCCCCCGAGGTGCCCCGCAGCGGCAGCACAGCCGCTCCTCCGAGCCCCGTGTCCCCGTGCGGCTGGCTGAGGGTGTGCTTTGTCATGCCTGGTCGGTAATGACGGTCCGGTAATTAGCTTTGGTCCTGGTATTGACCCCGGGGTGTGCCGGTAGTGACCGCCCCCGGGCCGTTCAGCCCCTCGCTGTCCCCGGCCGCAGCCTGTGCTGCCTCAGGTTTTCTGTGAGGGTGCTGTGGGAGGTGGTGTTGGAAACGTTACTGATGTTAAACAACGTCTGAAGTGTTTAAGGCAGGTGGCTCTGAAGAGTCGAGTTAGCGAAGCATGAACCTCTTAAGTTTTTTTTTAATTTTTTGAGCTCTAGCTGATCTATAAAAGCAAGTCAGTGAAGAAGGATGCTTTCCACAGTCATGAAAGTGTCGAACAGTGGTCAAGAACGTGCACGTGGCTAGAGCAGTCCAATCTGTCAGCCGTCAGAAAGAAAATGGAAATGCCTGCCAGTCAATATTAATACTGAGGCCATGAATCTGAGCACTGAGGAAGATAGTGCAAAGACTGGTTCTTACTTTCCTGTGTTGTAGAGTCTGTGGGACTGTCCCAAAAGTGAATTGTGGGCTCTGGTGAGCCTCATTTTAGCATAGAAACTCTGTTATTCTTGCTTTATGTCCTGTATTGATTAATTTGTGAAAGAAAATGGAAGTCTTTGACTCTCCATACAGCTTCCTATGTGGCTCTCTCCTAGTTCAACACTTTGTGTGGCCTGTTCTCCCAGGCTGGGGCTGATGAAATGGGCTTTTATCTCAGATGCTGTCTCACTTTGGTTCTGAAAAGTAATCCTGCTGCAGTCATGGGAAAACTCTTGGTTTCCCTATATTTGTCTACATCTAGTAAAAGAGATACCCCATTAAAGTGACCTTTCCAGTCAACAGGAATGTATTAGAAGGCATTCACCTTGAGAGCTCCCAACAGCCCTAGTTAGCTTTTTTTTTTAATTCCTTAACTCTAGGGATTAACAAAAGATGTGTTGATGCACTAGAAGATGCTTTCCCTGTCCTCCTTGTTGTTTTCATTGTTCAAGCAACTATTGCTGGTCACTGTCTGGGTTAGGATGTGAGTCTAGGTGGATGTTTAGTCTGAAGTGGTATGCCTGTCATAATCAACTCCATCTGAAGTTTATTGTACCCTTACTTGTTTGGTCTTAAAACAAAAAGAAACACCCCAGCCACCTTCAGTGTATGGCCAAGAGGCTGGGATAGCTGTGGGTGACCTCCACTTTCTTCTTCTTCAAGCTGTGCAAGAGTACAGGAGAGAATGTTCTCAGTGTCCAAAAATCTTAAAAATGGGTCGTTGCTTTGCTGATAAGCAATGACAAGTAGGGGCTGTCAACAGTTACCCCAAAATATGGGAGCATTCTTCTAGGAGATAGGAGGAAATACAGGGTTAAACCCTATCCTGGCTGACAAGGATTATTAATCCAGGCTTCGCGTTTGCTTTTGAAGACTTGTACTCTTTCAGTGGAATAAATATTGGTTAGCATAACCACCCCTGAGAGCGTGGTAACAGACAGCCTGAAGCTATACATTTCTTAAACTGTTCCAACTCGGTTGACAACAGTGTGTTAGCCTGTGGCTTTTGTGTTAATTAGGTCATGTCATCAGTGTAAGCAAGTATAATTTCAGTGTGTATGTTAATTGCCAACTGAGGATATTGCTGTTTGGCTGTAACAAAGTGTTCACGAGGCAAATTTGCATGGGAGGGGAGAAGCAGCACGCTGGGTTGGTTGCAGCGTTTGTCTGGAGTTGTGTGAATACTTAAGGACATTCATGCCCAGTATTTTTGTTGAAAAGGAACCAGGGGGGAGTGTGGGATTTAATTGCATCTGGTTTATGGCCTTTTGGGTGGGTAAAAGAGGAAGGCACCCTAGAACACATTGATTACAGCGTGTGAAATAATTTCTAATATGGAAAAAAAGGCAGCGATGATAACCCTGGCTGGGACCAGACACTAAGGCAAATTGATCTGAATTGATTTTTAAAGTAGGTTAATTAGTCTGTTTAGGTGTTTTTCAGCATTAAACATTGATTTTTGTATGGCTTATTTTGTTGCAGTAGTTTTTTTTCTTCATTAGAGATACACTCTTTGAGGGTTGGCTTGCACAAAGTAGATGAACTCGCAAGGCTTTCCTGTGGGACCTGTAAAAATGCATACGTTAAGAACTCGGGTGCTTTCTGGAGCAGCAGAATAACAAACCCTTAAAAATTGCTCTGCATGCATAGGAGTAGCCAATTAGAATAAGCAATATCAATATAAGATTCATTGTATATACTGTGAATAGTACCCAAGTCCTCAGTACCTTTGTCAGATTTCTCTTCCTTGCTGTTCCCAAGAGCGGACAAATTCATTTACTTACCACAGTCCCAGAGTGACAGAAGAGGGAAGCCAGTTTCCCCCTGTATATCCCAAAACTATCCAGAGACTGCAGACCAAGAACTGTGCTGAGATGGTGCAGTTCGTTGCTGCTGTCAGTAATCGGCTGTTGGTCTGACAGTGTCGGCTGTGCCACCATCAGGCTGAAGCCATTTGAAGGATGCTCTGAGTGGGAGATTGAGTAACCTGGACCGATGTTTCAAAAAAAAAAAACAAACAAAAAAAACCCAAGAAACCTCATTCAATTTTTTGATTGGCTTGGGGTTGTTGTTCATGAAAGATAGGATTCTGTAAGACTTAAACCTTAACCTTGATATGTATGCATGTTGTGATACAAAACCCGCTCTCGCACCTGAATGCGGGTTTTAACCATCCCCAAGCGCAGCCTGTTGCCCACATCTGCCTCGGGGTAAGGGGAACTTGCCCAAGGCAGCACAGCTGTGTGGAAGAGGTGGGCTGTAAGAGGTGCCATGGGCTTTGTGGTACCACTGTTGTGCTCATTTCTACAGGGTTAAGCTTTACTTAGTTATTTCCTATGGGAGGTTTATAGGGAACTTTGCGGGATATAGATACTAACTTCCTATTTACTCATGACAAGCAACTTTTGATCCTTCCTAACCCTGTTTTTTATTTTTTTATTTAGTCCATGTAAACAAGTCCCAGGAGAATTGCTGAAGTTACCCAGGTGACACATTCGAGCGCCGGAATGGTAAGATCTCATTTATAAGCAGCAGTGAATGGCTTTGTGCATGGCTGCCATATGCATACCAATTATCACCTTACTTGTGCTCTAATAACACTGGGAGCATTGTGGGGCAGCAAGTTTTTGATGTTTCTGTTTGTTATCAACTTCAAACAAGGAATAGAATGCTCTGAAAAGCTGGCATGCTGGTGATGTGCTGAAGTCCTGTGCTATAGGAGTATTTTCTGTGGCTTCTGGCGTGACCTGTTTTTTCAGATTCTTGGTTGAAGTTAGCCTGTGGGGCCTTATTTGTGGGAAACACAGATGCTTCCTAACACTCATCTTGGGTAGGGACTATCATGTCCAGGTGCCAACAGTGGCTCTCCAGTTTGTCTCCTTTGTGAGATAGGGTCCTGAAGGGAGTGCTGAGAGAACTGTTTCATGGCTGTTGCCAGGATATGAAGTTCCCAGATAGAAAGTTGGCCATGTTGGAAGACAGCTACCTAAAACACATCTTTTAAAAAAAAAAAAAAAGTTGTGTGAGGGGAAAGTCTGTGTGTGTGTGTTGTGGTGGGGGAGAGTGGTTGTCTACATTTGTTTTTAGAGTAAAATAATGTGAAAAAGGAACAAGACTTTGAGGTTTCTCCTCTTCAATTACTTGCTGTTCATGTTTTTTCAAACACCTCCTCCTCCCCAATTCTCTTTATCTTTTTTGATTTTGGATAAAAATGTTCAGGTGCTAGTGGGTTCTAATTCTTTTTATTTGACTATATGTGGAAATCAAATGTTAACAAAGAGCTTGGTTAGACTTCCTTACTCATGTTTTTCTCTTATAGCTCTTGGGATGTCACCATTGTGTTTGTTCTTGAGAGCGATTCTTGTCTAGATCTGAATTTCTGAAAGCAGGTTTATCCATCTCCCCCTGCTTTTGAAACAAGGGCTTAGGGTGGCAAAGAACTGTCGGATGGGGAGCCGGTGCCACTGAAGCGTAATGGTAATGAGATTTGCCTCTCCAGGCTGATCGAAGAAACCGTATTCATGGGAGAGGAGATTTCAACGGTGATATTTCTGGCTGAAGACCCATAAAGTGCTTGGGGAAGTAATTTAACAATGAAGTAATCTTATGATAAAGTGTTATAGCATGACATTAGTAAACAGTAAGAGCTTGACGTACAGTACTGTAGAATGATTGATTTGTAGTGCTGTTACGCATGGCTGGTCTGAGGGTAAGTCAAAATAATGTTTTCTGGCAGGAGGAACCACAGAGATCTGTATAGTTCATGGTAGCAGTAAAGATAATGTTCATAGCAGAAAACTATATGGGGCAATAAACAGTTTTTGTGGGGCATTAAATGAGGAAATGAAGTTATAAACTTTACATACGAATAGAGCTCCTGCTGGAGGATAAATGTGATCTAAATGAACAAACTTCAACGTAATCAAAGTGCTTTTCTGTTTTCAAGTGTGTTTGAAAGCTCAGTTACTGAGGTCTTGGGTTTTCCATTGAAAATATTTAGGTTGGTATACTTTTAGAGAACAAATAATTGAAGGCAAGTAACTGAGGGAGAGAGATGACATACTGTAAGAGGGATGTGATTGTACACATTTAGGGGTGTGTTCTTTTTTCTGTCTGTAGGACAAAACTTGCAACTCAGGTCTTTGTAAGTCTAGAAATCTTTTGTCCTTCTCGGCAAAAATAAATCATTTCTCTTTTTCCACCAATAGCTTTTGTTAATACACAGGCCGGTTTGGGGGTTCTTGGCTTTTTGTCAGTTCGGGTTCATAGAACATGACTCTTACATTTGGTAAGTTCTACATCTAGTATTGGTTATGAAACAACTTCTGTGCATTTACACAGAGTTGAGCAGAGTGTTATGTTTTGAAGAAGGGTGTAACTGAAATAGTTGATTTTTTTTTATTAATGTGAATTACGTTGCTTTGGAAAACAGCTTTCTATTTTCTTTGAAACCAAGGTTCAATTTTTTTAAGGTATCTCAATACCTTTTAGAAAGAACTTGCTAACATTGAAAATTTAGCTTTCTGGCAGTACGGTTTGCATGTAGCTAGCTTATCTTAAAATTTATGAAAAGTTGATAGGTAGTAAATATTTAGTTGCTAATTGTGTGTGTGTGAGTGGGTTATCCTCTGTGTTGACATAGATATTCTGTATGGGGTATCTAACACTTATTTGCTGTGGGGGTTTTGTTGTCTTTATGGTGCAATTCTGCTGGCCCTTAAGGTCAGGCTTGAAGTTACACTGTGACTGTACGGTCCCAAGTCATGTTCATCACTGGCAATGCCTTGTCTGAGCTCATGATCAGCCAGGTAACTTCCCTAATGCAGCAACAATCTGTTAGTTTTTAAATAACCTTTCTGGGGGAGTGTTCTGAGTGCTAGTGGAATTGCTGTCTTTAGGATGCTCCTTCAAGGTATAGGGCTCAGTTCCTTGATCCTCTTTTGACAACCGATGCTACTTATTTCACTCTGTGTATCTAAGTACGTTCACTTGATAGTTAATAACTGAAGAATTTGCCTATTAACGCATGCTCATCTCCTAGGGAGGCAACAAGAACAGAGATTTGGGGATATGATTTTGAAACTTTCTGAATTGGTATTTTATTCTTACTTTTTGACTTCTTTGGGTCTTGAATCTGATGGTTTCATCCCAGAGTGTTTTCATTTTAATTTATGCTCTAAAGAGATGGTACTTTTTCAGTTTCAATAAATGTGGTACACAGAGGATAAGAATCCTGCTCTGCCAACTCTGAAGAACCTGCAGTTGAAACTCCAGCTGCCAAAACAGGGAGAAGGGTGTACGTGAAATCCATGCTCAAAGATTAATACGCAAACCAGTGTCCAGGCAAGTGAAGAAGGGGCCATTTACTAACTCAGAAGGGGTTCAGAAGCACAGTGCAGAAAGGTTGGCTGGGAAGCACAGGAGTAGATGTTCTGGGAGTATTGTGGTTATAGAAGGGGCATATACCTTACCTTTTCGTTTCTGTTTCCTCTCAGAGAGAAGTGCTTTCCTGTTTTTTTTATAGCAGGTGCTGTTTCCTTGTGTTGATGCTAATGCAGCATTGGCCCTAGAGCAATCCTGAGTGTTTACCCTGCTTCCTGATGTTTGTGTGTTCGCAGAAGTCTTTATTGCTGGCTGTGTTTGACTTCTTTTCAAGAAGGATGCACAGAATGCTCTCTAGGCTTCTGCTTAAGGACTAAGCAGATTTAAGGCCTTGCTTTTTTTTCTTCTCTTTCTTTGCTTTGCTCATGTGCTTTACATATGGAACAATGCCCTGTCCGGACTTCAGGTGTTTCAGCCACTGTCAACTACCACCTCTTAATTTTTTTCCCTTTTTATTTAATCCAAGTGGGTTCTCAGGTGTCAACAAAACTTGCAATTTTATTTAGTCTTTTCTGCTGTAATGTTTCTCTTCCCCATGTTGCCAGCTATGCCTGCTTGTTGCCTTCATCCCTTGTCCGAATTTGACACCCTCGCAATTTAGTCTCCCAGTCAATGTCTTGCTTTAATCATGTCTCGAGCATGTCAATTATATTACACTTCTTCCTTAGCACATGTGCTTCTAATTCACCGTATTGTCACATAGCAGCTCCGAGCATTGCTATGGATCATGTTTATGGTTCAGTCCGTCCTTGCAGGCTGCCCGGGGGGAAGTAGTAGCGAGACATTCTCCTTCCATCCTCCCTCTGTTAGCAGTGTGGGATGCTTCCTGGGAACTGAAGGGGTTCATATGGCAAATGTCTTTTGCTATTGACCTTTACTGGGGAAAACACTTCCAGTTAGGAGTCGCTAATAATGGGATCATTCATGCCGTCTTGTTTGGGTGCAAATACATCATCTTACGTTGAAGTTTGTACTTTTTTTTAGTACTGGCTTCTGCAGTTGCTTTCAGTATCACGTCCTACTGCTTGCACCAGTTGGCTGCCACAGAACAACTGCTGTGCTCTGTGGCTGCAGCTGTGCAGTTGCCTTTCACAGAGGGGAATGAGAGTGCAAAAGGTGAGGCTGCCTCTGCTGCCATGGTTGGCAGCACAAGTTGCTCCACGTGTAGCAGGGTTGGCAAAGCTGGGTTCTTGAGGATTTGTTTCCCGTAGTTGGGATCTTTGGTATATGAGTGATCTATGAATGCTATGTAAAAAAGACTGGTGTGAGTTCATTCTTCTCAGTCATGAAAATAATCTTGTCTATCTTGCCATGAGTTCTCATGACTTTGACAGGACTGCCAGTTTCAGATAAATTTAATAGAGATGTAATAATGAATGACAAAGGTTGCTGGGTAGGGCAAACAGACTTTGTGGTCACATAAGCCTTGTTTCCTTAAGAAAACAAGTCTAAAATCAAATGCCTCACAGTACAGGAGGATATATGAACAATAGTTGCTAAAGGAAGCTACAGTCTCCAAAAGTGTGGCATTTTCCATGTCTCTCAAAACCGTTTAAAAGCTGTTTCTGTAACCACCGGCTCTGTCTGTGGCATTCAGGCTGGTATTTCAGGACGGCACTGCTGCACTGGCTGATGTGGAGGTCGTTGCATTCTCGTGGTAGTATTGCCAGGCCTTGACAGCCTCCGGGATGATCCAGGCTCTGTGGACGTCTCTCTGACTTCCTGAGCTTTAGACAATACCCTTGGAGAGCAAGGGCCGAATATGTATTGTAGTTCGGTCAGTGTGACTGTTAATGTCTTGAATGACAGCTTCCTTGAGGTCACACCAGTCTCCAGAGCTAGATGTTGAGGAGGGTAATTTGGAAGGGGTACAGAACCTGATGATGAAGGCCACAAAGCATATGGGGTATATACTAGATAGCTGTCCGCTGTACAATATAAATGAATACGTACATGGTAACCTTTTTTCTTTCCATCATGCTGGTTTCATCTATTCACCTGTTTACCAAAATGAAGTTGCCCATCAGATTGATCAGCTCTCCAGTATTTGCTGGGTTGCCAACATTCAGGAGCTTTGCTTCCTCTTGGCTCAGTTTTGCTGCCAGACAAGTTCTAGCAATATGGTGGTTACGAAGGTAAGGTCGAAGTTTGTTCCAAGGGAGTTAGAGGATACATGGCTGCCTGTGGTCTGCTGCTAAAGCAAATGCAACAAAACTGATCCCATGTGAAAACATCACTGCAGTGCTGTGCTTCTCTTTGCCCTGGTGGTCTGCAGGTCCTGGCAGTTACCTCAGCTTTTTCAGAGTTGCAAGGTATTAAGCGTCTTCCTTGAAACACCATCCCATTAAAGCTGATGGCAGTGGCAGATGTACCTTATAGGAAGTATTTATTTTCTTACCTAATTAGCACTCTCCTTTCTTTGCACTTTAGTGGTTGATTGCTTTTATCTGGGGACTATGCTTGTTAGGCTTGGAAGAATTCCCAGGTGTTATAATATGTGTATAAGAATATGGTTATGAAAAGGTGTGTTATTAGGTTTGAGTGGATCTCTTACTGAACTAATAAATCTTAAGAGACAGCAAACAATACTGATTTGTATGCTGCCAGGTTAAAGTTTGGAAATAAGAACATGATTGCTGGCACATCTGTCTTTTGTGATCATGTACAGCGTTCAGCTTAGCTAATCACAGGCTTATCTCTGTATTTGAAAGCCAGTGCTGTGTTGCATTTACAGCTTAATACAAATAAGCAGAATGCTTTTGTGTTTCAGTAAATGTAATTGCTGGCAGATGTGAGTTTTAGGTCAGCATTCCCAAATTGTTTGCCATTTCCAGGGTTCCCCTGAAACCATGCTGCAGCACAAGCCTCTGTGGTTCAGGGACCGGAGGGTGAAGGCTGCTCTGCTCTAGTGGGAATGGACAACGGAGGCAGGAGTTCTTCTGCCTGGAAAGACCAACGCCGTAATACCCCTAATGCCTCACAACGCTGGCAGGCAGCCTGGCTGTTTCTAAGGGAAAAATGTACCTTTACAGTTCCTTCTCTGATTGATCTTCCAGCCATTAGTCTGGTTTACTGTAGGTGCCATGCCAGTGCCTGTTTAGTAGTTCAGGATTACTGTATGGTTTACAGCCTGTCATTCTGTTGTTCCACAAACCCTTTCTGGCTATGTGATGTTGCATCTTACGTTAAAATGCTACTGGAGGAAAATCTCATCATTTTCATTAAAACACTGCTCTGAAAATTTGACTTACTGACTTGAATAAAGACTTTGTTCCCCCACTATGTATTTGATACAAGAGAAGTTTGAAGAAATCTGTGTATTTTCACACATCTGAGAGCTAGAGTACTGTAAAAGCTTCATCACGAATGTAGTTTTGAGGGTGAAGGCATTCTCGTCAGGCTGGGTTCATGTGAAGTGAACACAGAACTGCTACTAGTTCATTTCTGAAGCACTTGGTGGAAGTACTCCAAAACAGGACGATTTCCCAAGTGAAGTGGTGTTCTGCGACCAGGCTGCAGAATCTGTTTAAATGGTTTGTCTTCAGATGGTTTGTCAGTGTCTTGTACTGCTGAGAAGACTTGCCAGCTGTCTGCTACGCGCTTTATGCATCAGCATGCATATAGATTATTCTTTCTAATCTTACATTTTCAGGGTGGCTGTTCTGTTGCTGGTGTCCCAGCCGTTATCTGTGACACTGTTAAGAGTGCATAGCTCACTTCTGCAGCTTCTTTTCTTCTGCTTAGTTTACAGCTTCACCAGATGGAGTCATGTCAAAGCTGGGTTGAGTCTTGTTCCTTTAAAAACTTTCCTGGGGTATAGCTGGAGAGAAATGATCACCATTTAAATTTTCAGAGCAGTGCTTTGAGCAACAAATGTGCTGGAGCTCTTTAATAAAAACAAGATTAGTTGGATTTATGGCCTAGATTTTCAGGAGAGATGGTAATGGATATGTGTGTCAACCAAGAGAAGATCCATATGTATGGATCTCGTATATCAATATACAAGCTAGAAAAGCAGTGAGAACAACTTATTTAACATATATACATATGGGATGAAATACTCTAAGCTTAGAGATAAATTGGATGTAGCTCTTATCCGAAAGCCCAGCTTTTTAGTGAGAAATTGCTTGCATTTATGTCATATTGGCCCGTAGTGATGCAAATAACCTGGAGAAACACAGAAGTACTCTGTAATTTATCATATAAAGTGGAGGATTTTCTTCATGATGAAAACCCTTGTGCTTTTTTTCCTCCTACGCGTACACTGCTGAAGCTGAGCCCCTCACTGTCGAGTACAAGTCAGAAACCAGTTTTATGGTTGAGCTGCAAGCTGCAGGAAATGTTTACATGCTACTATTCACGGTGGCTCTCTCCAGTGGGCGCAGCTATATTTAAACACAATGTGAAATTGGCTGCTATAGATAAAGTTCTTCCTTGATTATTTTCATAAGGATGTTGTATACACAGCTTAAAACCTCAATGCTGGTTTAAAAACAAAACAAACCACCTGTGATACTTAGCTCCTGAGAGCAACCTTAGGTTCCCAGCTTTATTACATCACCTCCATTTGTGCTGCAAGATTGATGTAGGAAATTTCAGGTAAATACACTCCATCAAGAAGCCATTGTGTCCCCTTGAGTTCCTAAAGATGTTCACTGCACTGTAGCATAACTGGCAAAGCCATCATGGAACAAGCCTTCGTGATTTATAAGTTACAAACATGAAGTCTTTAGGAAAGTTGAAGTACTTTACAGGTCACCTTTATTTTTCCTGCCACAGATGCCTTGCCTCACAGGTTTCCTTTATGTCATTCTGTCCATATTCTGTATGTCATTGAGGTGAATAAAGTCCCTGTATGTTTAGCTGAGTAGAACATAAAATGTAGTTTTGGGGGGGTTTGCCTCAAAAGAGGCAAAGTGAAGAAGCACTGCATAAAATATGAACATTCAGTGGGGGTGCAAAGTTTGCTGGAAAGACTGCATTTAGCGAACTGACAGCCTAAAGAGCTGAGGTTTATTTCTGTTGTAACAGTGCCTTGAAACGCGCCCAAGGTGTGTTGCCATTGTGCAAGTGGCGGTGCAAAACAAAGAGCCTGCTGTCTAACTAGAGAAGAGCAGGAGAACAGAGGTGATGGTATTCATGCTTCAGAAAAAGGAAGCTGAGGCCTGGACAAGCTGGATGAAGTACCTGAAGTTTAACAGAAAGTTTGCAGTCCAGGAGAAACCTGGAAGCTGGTTGCAGGCAATAGCTTGGGCAAAAGTGCATTCTCCCTCCCTCTTGATAAACACATTCAGATTATGAATAGAACAAAACATTATTTGATGCTTATCTAAGATATAGTTTCTTTTCTTTTTTTTTTTAGAGCTTGAATAAACCAGAATTTAATACTGAGAGCATAGAAATTCATCCTGTGCTCTTATAAAATGTTCCTTCGGTCTCTCACTACTGTATTCAATTTCTGAGTTCCTGTAAATCTCTCTTTAAATGGGTAGTCAGTAGGAATGGGGTGGGAAGCCTCCCACCTTCTTCTTTAGGCTGTGATAGAAACAGTCCCTGCTGAATTTATACTTCTGGGATTGTTCTGCTGTTCTCTTTCTGAATGTAAAACTCTAACTCAGTATCTGTGGTGAGTAGTTTAGCATTAGATAGGAAGCTAGGTGTATGTGATTTTAAAAAAACAAAAACAAAACAAAAACAAAACACCCAAAAAACCAAGTGTGTTAAGGTCCGGTACTGTCCTTAATGTTTCTTTGTAATCCTGACTGTGCATTTGGACCTTAAGCATTCTTTAATGTGCATTCATGCTGTTTTATAACGATAGAAACGTTGAAGATTGTGAATTAGTACCTGATAATTAATCCAGTGTTGTTTGAATTAAAAAAATGTTTGAATTTATAGATTGCATCAAAAATAGGAGATGAATGCAGTGTGCATGCTGCAGAAGCCTATGGAGGAAGCCGGGACAGCAAGAATGCAGAGCACTGTAATGATGATGCCAGCCAGCTCCCTAGACAGCAGCATATCAGTCTGTTTTGAATTTAGTTCATTTCCTACTGAAATTCCAGGTAGTAATCATCAAGCTGATCTGTTGAAGTGTAATTCTTTTTTATTTTGTAATTAACTTCTTGCAGGGAAAAAAAGCATCACCTTCTGACCAGCTATAGAGTTGATTGAAATACGCAAACTAAAAACTGTCCATCTTAAAACTTGTGGAAACTTTTGTGGCCATTGAGACCCTCTGAAAACTTGTGGCTTCCTCTACTTCGTGTCCCACAGCTGAGATTTTTGTTTGGAGTAATGGCTTCTCTTTCTGATGCCTGATGTAAATAGCTGTGATGTAGTTCTGGCTGAGTTTGTCAAAGACCCCAGACCTACCAGCACAGTCTGAAACTGAGACATATAAGAAGGTTCAAATACTTCTGTACAGTATTCCTAGAAAAACAGACCTAGCAAAGCCAGGATGAAATTTTAGTCCTAAATATATTATAAGCGATGCTGGTAGTGCTGCCTATAATTAAGCTTGCCTCACATTTCCCATTATAAGACCCTGTTTTCAGTGGCATATAACTTTGCCAGATTTTAACTGTTTGGGCTGAAACTTTCCATGCTGAATGTCTGCCTCAGATGAATTGTTTGGAAAGCTTCATCAAAAAATGGTTTCACCATTTCTGGGAATGAAATTAAGAGAAAAATATTTTCTTTTGCCCATGCAAACTTAATTCTGGCATTTCCTGAGTTTTGAGTGCTTGAGTCTGTAGCCTTGATGTTTTTCTATATGTATATTTACATTTCCTTCAGAAAAGGAAAGCTTATAAAATAATACCTACATGCATATATTTGGATAACTAAAGAACATTTAACTTGATGTGAAAACTGTAAAGAACTTGGATTACAAACAGTGAAATTACATTGATTATTGTTTGTCCTTGGGCAAATGGATTGAGGCCTGATTTCAACAAGCCTATCTTGGGCTGGACTATGGGAGAGTCTTAAAACTGGTCTCTCGTTCTTTTTACTTCAGTTACTTGCATGTGAAGTGTAGCTAATGCTCTGCTCCTGCACAGTTTGCTGTCAGGCTGAGTTAAAGTTTACAGGACATTTTGATTTGAGTCGTTGGAATATACCCCAATGCCACCTAAATCTATACGAGTAGCAGGCTTGATCTTTAGCTGATTCAAGTGGGGTGTCTTGCTTTGGGTTCTGTGGCAAGGTTTGGTATGCACGCACAACCCCGTGTGTCTCCAGATACTGAGACCTCCAGAAACCTAGTTTTAAGTAGAGCTATGACGACTTACACTAGCCAAAACTTGATTTGTTATTAATCAAATCCCTCACTCCTCCAGAAAAAAGTTAAAGGAATATCCCAAAGCTGAGTTTTAAGAAAATTAGAAGGAAAGAGAAACTGTAATAGGCACTCAACATGTGTGGGAAAAAGATAGATTTTCTAGATGAATATTAAGTGGAGAGGTAAGGCATCGGCCACCAACACTGCCTGTACAACAGGTGGTCCAGAAGGTGCAGCTATATGAAGTTTTGTACTGCTGGCTCCAAACTTAAGGAAGGCTGAACTCTCCTGCTAGGAAAACAGCTTAGCTGTTGTTTCTGCTTATCCTGCTGGCTGGAATTACTTCTTTTGCTTCTGCTGCCCCACTGTGAAGTGATGCATAGACAGTTCAGCATGGCTGGATAACGTGTTCCTCCCTGAATGGCTGTTAAATGACAGAGGAGGATGCTAGCTACTGGAGAAATATAGTTGGGGGACTAAAAACATGTTGGTGTTTTATGTCTATGAGCTGGCATGAGTGGAATGAGAAGAGAATGTACTACATAGGAGCACAGGACTATGTTCTCCTTCCATGAGACATCACATCTGCAGGGGATAGTGGGCACCACTTCTTTGGTCCTCTTTCTACTTGCCTTCACCTGTGTTCAGTGAGCAGTCTCTGTGGAGCTGTGAGCATGTTGTGCCCATATCAACACTCACAGTGCAGCTGGAAACCTTGCTGGAGCCTTTGAGGCCCTGTTACATATTTGTATTTGCTTTTTTTCCATCCCAGCTTTGGTTTCTTCCCTTTTACCTCCATCCCTGTTGGTTGCTTCTGACTAACTGAGAGCTGGTGTAGTCCTGCAGTGAAACCTGTTCATGCTTTCTGTTCGTGCATCATCTTCCCTTTCTGGTAGAAGTGAAGCAAGGGAAGGAAGCAATTAAAACTTCTCTAAATGTAGGTCACTCCCAGAGAGAAGTCCAAGCTGGTATATGGTATCTGAGAGAAATTACATTGATATCTATAGGGAGAGAGGGGTGCTCTCCACAAACACTGCCTGAATCAAAAGCAGACCCGTACTTCAGAAATTGCCACAGGATGCCTTGAAAGAATACTGAAGAACTCCCATCTCATATCCGTGTTATTCAGATATACAGGGAGTGGTGATGGGAACTTCAGGCTGTCTTCACATTTCCTGGCTTTTACCATAGATGCTTATTTTTTGTTTGTTTGTCATTGTTCACCTATCCAAAGTATTTCAGAGAATTGTATCTTCTACCAAAGCAGAGTTTGTAGCTGAGGCTCGGTTGGATTCCTTCATATTTTCATTCAAGAGCTTTGCTGGGTTACAGTCTGGAAGTACTGGACTATTTTGTATGGTGGCTCCTACAAACCACAGCAGACTTCTGGGACCCTTCCCATTAGCCTGGCCTAGAGGAGAGGAGTCTTTGAAGTTCTTACAGTTTATTTGGAAAAAGAGACAAAGGGTGAAGGTAGCAAGGCACAACAACAAAAAGCCCAGTTCAATGCTACGTACCTGGTCACAGCACGAACAGGCCCCTTTCTGCCACCCAGCTTTTGGCATGGAGTAGAGCGTTGGGTGGTTAGTTGTTCAACTTGCTGAATGAATTGAACAAAATCACAGTTTTGCTAGCAACAGGGGAAAACAAAAGAGTTGGAGAATGCAGGTGCATGTGCGTATGGTTTGGTCCTGCAGAACAAAGAGATGCTCAGGCTTCTGGCTGTTCTGGAAACCGTTCCGATAATGAAAACGTAACTTGCATCTTTGGGCCCCTGGCAGATCAGATGATCTTCTATGTGTGGGGATGGTAACTGTAGTGGTAGAGGTAAGCTCTATTTTTGCTGCATATTTGACATTAATTACTGGATAGAATTTTTTTTAAATAAAGAGTGAGTTTCTGATTGAAGTATTTGTGAAGTAATAAGATGGAGAGTTGTTGGGGAATCAGACAGGTGTGTGAATTATATAATTTGTTGTTTTAACATTGTTATTGCCAGGGGTTTTCAGTTGCACTGCCCAGGAAATTCTTTTTCAAAAGGTGGTGCCAGCGTGATACATTTTTCTGCATTACTGGCAAGAGCTGTGACAACAATGAAATCACTTCGTCTCTGTGATGCAGGCCCAAAGCAAGACTTTCTGCCTTTCACAGCTTCTTGTGTACTTAACTCTGAGTAAAATTAACTCTAGATGAACATAGCTTGATCAAAAGAACGTGCATCTCTATAAATTACCTTAATTCCATCTTGAGATGAGTAACAACTGCACTCAGAGTTGGTGCAATCCTCCCTCTTCCAATGGTAGTCATTTTCCATTTAAAAAAACAAAACAAAACAAAAAACCTTTGCTCCATCCTATCAAGGAAGGAATTACCAGAGGACTATAAACTGCATTCCCACTTCAAAGGCTTTTGAGCTAACTTGGACTGGACTCCTGTCTTGAATGCTCTCCTGTTGAAGGGCTCCATCCAGCAGCTAACAAGCTTGGCCCCGTTATGTCTCTGAACTCCGTCCCTCAAAAATGGGAGTGGTGGTATATACCGAAGGGGAAGTTGTTTGCATAGCATTTCTCTTGAAATGTTGTCTCTGTCTCGCTCGGTTCCTAAACCACGTGTGCATTCTTTCAAATTAAATTTCAATGGATGTGGTATTTTCCTTCACTTCCTCCCCTGAACGGGTGGTGACGTGCTATTAAACAGCTGCGTTGTTCTGCTCCAGGGATGGGTGCCCTTTCAGAGGGGCTGGAGTGACTCCCGCAAGCATACAGCTTGTATTAAACTGGTGGGATTGCCCAGCGCCAGGGTTCCAGAGGAACGCTGTGTCTGTGTGGCAGATGACCTGGAAGGTAATTCCTTGTGTATGTGGAATTACGCTTCCCACATGTATCTGTTACAGCCATCAGACCCCGTCGTACAGCTTTTGTTCTCAATTCAACAGGACATTGAAGCAATTCTATACCTTTCTTGATTGAAGTTCAAACATATAACTGAAAATCTGATGTACTGGACAAGAGCCTTAAGAAGCTAGGCTTTCTTCAGGAATACTTCTTGGAAAGAGTATGGCAGGAGGGTCAACTTCAGAGTAACTATGTAGAGCAGTGGTCTGTACGTGTTGTGGTCCTTACTTTCCTTTCCCAGCTGCTCAGTGAGCTTTTCTTCGTTTGTAGGTAGTTAAGCACAGGAATGATCTTTCACTCTTATTTCTGCAGTCATCTAGGTATGTTTGGTCTGGAATACCACAGTAATGTAAATAATCTGTTATCTTGTGATGGGCTTCCAAATGAAGTCCTGCTTCTGTAGGTGAATCTTTCTAGGAGTGTCTGTTGCTCACCATCCTTTTGGGAAACTGGCTTCTGAAAGTTTTATTGGTAGGGGAGTTTACAATATGCTTTTAAGGCAATTAACCGTAAGTAGTGTTCCTTTATTACAATTTAAAGCAGTGCCACGTTTTGAGTTTTAGAGTGCATTTAAGTGCAGTTGTGGTCACTCATGGACATAATACTAAAAATTATGCTAGAAGAAAGGCACTGCAGAAGTTGAAGATGAGTTAAAGTTGGACATTACACACTGATTTCCCAAAAGGACTCCTTCAGAGTGTGGAGAAGCAATTTCGATGTTCATCTGTTTTCATCGTTAACATAATTACTGAGTATTTTAGTAGCTTCGTTCCATTTATAATTTGTTAAATTGTTTTGGATTATGTTCCCAGAAGGGGGGATAAACCTGAATTAGATTATTTGAGTATTAGAGTATCGGGATCTAAAAAAAAGCCTGAATCAAGAAATGAGATTATACTACTTGTTTAACGTAAGCAGGCCAGTTATACTCTCAGAAAAACAACTTTGAGGCAGCCACTCGTAGCTTCATGAAGCTGCTAACAAACATTGCCAGATTTCTCATGAGACTGATGTTTGCCAAGCATTGACTGATGTTGTAATGTAGGCCAAACACTTGACAATATTTATATTATCTGTTAAGTGGTTCACAACATTTACCAACATCTGTGAAGTACTTTGGGATGCTGACGACGTACTCGCTGAGGACCCGAGGAGCTCTGCAGCATGTACCAGCTGCCTGGCCGCGCCCATGCTGGCTGCCAAGGGGCACCCACGCCAAGGGACATCCACATTGCTGCTGCTGCAGCTCCAGGCTCCGGGGGGCTGTGTCAGGGATGGGCTTGGTACAGAACGTCTGTAAGGATTATGATGTCTGTAGGGAGCTTCCCTTTAGGTAGGGGATTGTTTTTCAGTAAAGCTAAACAGCTCTTAAGTAGATCCGGAATTGGTATGTCATTTTCTTTTTGAGAGCGTTGGCTACCCTTATGATTAAGGTCCCTCATGCCTGGGACCTGTAAAATTAACTGCATTTTTGTACAACCTTGATTAAATTGCTTAAGCTCTTCTTGTCTCCCTTGTTCTCTATATGCATTAGAGACTCTTAAGACCTTCAGAACGTATATGTTTGTGTAATGCCAGGTGTGATAGTCCTGGCTGAAGTTATGTTCCCTGGGAGCTGTCGTTAATGCAAGTATTCAGCCTCCAGCGTGTGCTTCCTGCTGCAGCTTCAAGTGGATTCTGGGATGTTCATCTGAGTGGGGGTACTGGGTGCTGTTAGTCATGTGGAAATAGCTTCTGGGCGTTATGGACCTTGTACAGCAACTTAGACCCTTGTGAACGGAAGGTTTTGTGTACACATAGATAATTATTACAGTGTGTAAGGACACTAATGGTGGCTTTGGTCTCATGGGGCCCAGAGGCAGAAGTCGTCACTCCAGGAAGCAGGAAAGGGATAAGGGACTTGAGTCAATTAGGAGAACAGCTAAACTGATCCTTTTTTTTTTCTGTTACACAATATCCAGCCACACGTGCTGTAGCTGTGGCCAGAAATAGTCCTTGTGCACATCTCACAGCTGAGTGATGCTCGGTGTGGTGTGAAGCCTTCAGAGATCTTCGTCTTACTGGGTGTGCTGATCAGGGTAGGTTCGTTAGGTTTCAGGTTATACTGGTGTACAGCAGAAGATGTTCATATGAAACCAGCTTTCCTTTCAATATATAGGAATGTCAGACTTGTGGAAGGGCACTGTTGTTCTGGAATGTATCACTGTGGTTCTGGACTGCTTTAAGAACTGGAGGTATCCCATCAAGATGATGCAAGCTACGTTTGTGTCTAACAATGCAAATTTGTTTTGAAGTTTTCTGGGAGCACCTACTGAGTATGTGCTGTGGTCTTGAAGTAATCTTTCTCATGAGTGGGAAATGTTACATCATTCTTCATGCTTCTTTTGTAGTATGTAAAGTTGTGTTTTCAATACTGTTGTTTCTATCTTCCATTCTCCTTGAAAAAGAGCGAAACCAGTGATCAGTAGTTTGCAGGACCACTTTTTTTTTTTATTTCTGAGGGCTCTTGACTGAAAGCTTCCTAAATTTCATCACAAACGCTGGGGCCTGATTTTGTGGTTCAGCTTTTTAATGGTCATGTATTCTTACACTGGTAATTTCTTGGGTACAAATCATTGCAGTTGCAATGTGCTAGATGCTTGAGGAACTGCTTGCCCGTACAAGTCGTGCTTTTGTCATGCAGGTGATGGAAATTGTGCAAGACCCAGCCTACCATGCCATACTCACCGAGTAGCAATTCCGTGTAGGAAACCACACACATCAGAGTGTACTTTTCATCCTTAATTTCTTTTGCAAATGAGAAATAGTGCTTTGGGTGTAAAATAAATATGCTACTTGAAGAATAGTATATTCTTCAAATGCTTCACAGCAGTTAATAAGTTGTTGTGGGAGGAAAAGCGAGAACAGATCATTGTGGCGATAACTCTTAATTGCCTGTACTGATTCAGTTCTGCCTCAGTCTTGGACTTGGTGTTCCTGGGACTGTCTAGTACTCTAGTTTGTATGGAGGAGAAACGTACTGATTGTGCCAAGGGCACGAGATCTGTAATTAGACTTAAAATTGCAGCATCCTCCCTCTGTCAGGCGGCTTGTGATGCACAGTCACAGTTTCTTGGATCCCAGTTCAGAGAGCATTACAAGGTCCTGTTCTGACGCACCAATTTACTTTACTCCCAAGAACTGCTTTATTGGGTTTATAAACTATTTTTCTTAACTCCATAAAACTAGAGTTTGACTTAGAGTGCTGGTTTTACAGTTTTAAAGCTTGTGCAACATAAAAAATGACATTTTTACCATGACATCCTCATTATACATGAGCTGCGATGCCTTACATAGTACAACTGCAAGGTTGCTTTTGAAAGTAATGATCCCCAGCTCGTACCTGTGAAGGAATTAAAGCAAACATTTAGACGCTGCTGGGATCCATTACATAATAAGAAAAACTTTCAACTTTGCTGACAGCAGTCTTTTGCTTGGCTCTTAAAATTTAGGAGATAAAGAGGTAAGAACTGATCAAACTGGCCTTCTCCTCCTGCCCCGAGGGTTCTGTAGAATCCAGCAGGTGTGAGCTGGCGGCAGCACGCTGCAGCCCAGCAGCGCTCTGCCTTTGCGCGAGCGTGCTCGAATGGTGCTGCCTGAGGTAGCTCTGCTCTTCTGGGCATTGCCACAAGTTTTACCGGCCGCTTCTGTCTCGTAGTGGTTTGTTCCATTTCCTCTGGTGTTTCTGCTGTGTAATTGTTTGGTGTGTTTCCTCTGGTGTAAAGAGAAGAGGCAGGTTCATTTTTCTTACACAGTCGTAGGCATTTGGTCACCTCCTAGCTGTTTGTTACAGGAAAGTACAAGGTTGTAACTGAGCGGATGGTCAGCCTCTGGTCTTCAGCTGAAAGCTGCTCATCACAAATGCTGATGTGCAGAACGTGCAATGCTGCATGCCTGCTGCTGGTAGAAATAACAGGTGGAAAAACTCAGTTTCTAAACTGTTAAACTAATTTCTAGTTCAGCAATTTAAGCATCTTCTATGAAGCCACCTGATACAACATTACTGAGGACTACATACCCAGCTTTTCTCTTACAAACTTTGCTTCCATCAAAGAGCTTCAGCAGTGCTGCTAATATAATGCACTAGGCTTAACTAATTACTTTCATTGTGCCAGATGGGTGCGAGTTGGCGGCTGTGTTCCTCAGAGGCTGTTGTGTTGCAGTGGATGTTGAAGCAGAGCTCCTAAAAAGGCAGAAAGATGCCGTATTGTGAACTTAAAGCAAGGACCTTTAATGTGGGGTGATGCAAAAGGTCCTTGTGTTCGTGGGTGCTCCCTATACAGTTGAAATTGTGGGTCCTGTTATTTCATCTAAGTCCAAGCAACAGCTTACTCAAATAATGGGATGTGCTCAACCTCAGTAATTCATCTTGCCCTTCTCAACCAAAGGAGGAGATGGAGGATGAGTCCCTGCGCTCCACCCCTCTCTGTTGCAGAGCACGGTAGATGTTGCGGATGCGTCCCGTGCCGAGGCTAGCTGGAACATACAGGCTGCCAGAGCAAATCGGTGTTCTGCGTCTGGGTGAAGGTTTGCCTCTCCTGCTGATCGAAATCCCTTCCAGTAGGATGCTACGCACACAGAGCTCAGCTTTTTGGATCATTGCATGTCACTATGCATAATGAGGATTTAAAACTGAGTTGTGAGTAGTCCAACGAGCTTGTTCTCATAGGCCGTGGCATTGAGGGAGTCTATCAGCCTATAGGAGCAGGACCAACAATTTTTTCGTGCTTGCATTTCTGCAAAACAGGGGAACTAGGAAGTGAACAGAGACTTACTGTCTCTTCTGGTTCTGTTCCTTGGGCAGCACAGATGCACAACAGATCTGCTTAGGAGACTGAGTCACACTTCTGATTATGACCACAATTTCTGGGACATCTTTAGTCTATAAATACACTGCGGGAATCATGTTTTAGAATCTGAGACTTGGAGGTTAGCCTTGTTTGAGCTGAGGAATTGACAGTTAATGTCTCCAACTCACTGCTTTGCGAAGTCACCTGGTGATCTGTGCAGCTCGTTTTGCTGCTGTTCACCTCTGTATGCCTGGGGAATGCAGGATCTACAGAGATCATAAATACTAGTTCTCTAGATGCTTCATTAGGAAGAATGCAGTCATGATGGCTGAATTTTTTGAGTTCAGTTCTAGCGTTGCCAGACAATTCAGTGCATAATTGTCTTTGCAGTTGGAAAGCTTTTCCTAATTTTTACATCTTATGATTCTTAGTAGCTTCATCCTATTGTTTTGAGAATCCGTGGTGTAACTGGAACACTTCTTTGAGGTCAGCAGTTTGTCCTAATGAAGCTGGTTTTCACAGGTATCAGACATATTTCTGCTTTTATGAGGTGATCCTACTGTATTTCCGTATTCTGCATGCTACTTAAATACCCCAAGTGAAAACAGAAGGTAGATAATCTCTTCTTTCATCACATATGGACTTGAAGAGTGATACAGTGTCTTTTAATCTTTTCTGTTCTAAACAACTTCAATTTTTCCAGGCTTTTTTTTGGGTATTTTGAGACCTTTCAGTTGCTTGCTTGTATAGTCATGGAGATTTCATATTTTCTGAGAAGTTTTCAAAACCGCTTATAGTTTCTGAGCCAAGATTCATCTGATGCTGCAAACAGTGCATGTCTCTCAGGCTATCCTTACGTTTATATATACATTTTTTCTGCATCATGAAGCTGCTGTCTGATGCCCGAATTCCATGAATATAATTCCACCATTTTCTGTATATTTGGTATTAGACACGAGGTATTCCCAGACTCTGATTTGTGCAGTGTGATTATTCTCGACTAAGATTAAATCTTGCATTTTTCCATATTGAATCCCAAGTTTTTCCTAAGCCGTTTCTATAAATTGTCTTTGTGCTCTGGTTTCTGATCCCCTTCTCTCTGTGCAGGCCTGCAGGCTTGGTGTTAGCTGTGTGTTTAAGCAGCAGGCTACCTAGTTCATCATTTAAGTTGTTCAGGAAAATGCTAAACGAACCTTGGCGAGGGCAGAACCAAGCTGAGCCTCGTGCGGTGTGGGAATCGGTGAGACCAAACTGGTCAGCATGCTTTTCCACCCAGCTTTGCACATACATCTAGACTAAGAAATGTCCAGAAAGACAGCGTCAAAATGTTGCTAAATAAGTTACTCCTGCTCCTGGTCTCATTGCCCTGTCTGCTGCTTTTGGTAATTCAGGGCCTGGACTGCATCTACTGCTTTTCCCCAGTCTGAAATCCGTCAGCCTGCTCTTGAAGGTGGATTGCTTTGACATGATTTGCTCTTGAGAAACCCATGTTGGCTGTTAGTCATCTGTCTCTTGCTTGGTGTTTATGTAATGATTCGTTCCAGCATTTTTCCAAGAATCGAAGTGAAAAGGCAATTGCTGCAATCACTGAAACTTTCAGATCCTCTCTAAGTATGCGAGGATGAAATGCATCTGCAGCAATTGGTGTGTAACATTGGATCTATGTGTATACACGTGTTTTCTTCCCAATGCTAACGTGAAATTTTATCTCTGTCTCTGCTGGGTTGTCCTACCGTGCTGCTTGTAACTTCTGGAGCCTGTGGCGTGAGTTTTGCTGGCAATGTAGCCAGTTAGCTAAAGCGTGTTCCGGATGACAAAATGTACAGGAAAATGCTGGGACTAATAGCAGGTATTCAGTGTTTAATATGAATTGCACAATACCTCATTGTAACTTTAATTAGTTCAGCTTTTGACACTCTGTATTGGTGGTGTCTTGTGTTTAAAAACAAAAGCACAAATATCAAAATTGTTTTGTTAGAAAATAAATATAAAATAATCTTTCTTTCAAAGCTCCAGCAGTTCCTGACAGCAGTCAGTGCTGTGTTTCTCTCCAGTGGTTGAAATATGTCAGGCAGGTGTTTCAAAACTCCTTATGCTGCAGGGAAATATACTCTGATGTAATCTGCCTAATTTGACTCTTTGAATTACTTTCAAGAACACTTGCTGTTTGTAATGGAAATAGCTCACCAACCACTTCAGAGAGGACTTTGTAATGTGAGCTGGTAAAACTCTGCAGGTGTAGCGGGTTTTTTATTTTATTTAACATCTTAGGTTTGTTTACTTTAATGTGTTACTGAAAAAGTGACATAAAAGTGGTTTAACAAGTCATTTTTCATTTGAAAAATGTTTTCTTATTAACAAAGTTAACATCCAGTATTCTGCAATAGAACTACTGAGTCCAGGAAACCACATTTTGCCCAGGAGAATGTTTCCTGAGGCTGAAATTCCCCAAAGACTTTTGTTTGGGATTGTACATACCTGAGGCATTTTGGCATAAGCATCAATTAAAAAATGGGAAATGGTGTTTTCCTTGCTAATTCCTGGCTACTGAATGGAGGTTACTAAAAGCCTCTGTTTTACCAAAGCTGTTTTTTTCCCTAATTTGTTTGTGAATTAAACTGGGTTGGCCTAAGGAAAAAGATGCCAAGGTGTCAGAGTTCAGCATTTAACTTATGGATTTAAGCAGTTGTGCTTGACCAAAAGTTGTACTTTTTGGGTGAGTGGTCATTTATAGAAACACAAAATCGGTCTGTGATGCTGGCTTGAAGATGAGTGTTCAACACCCAAGGCCACTGTAAGTACCAGCACTCAAATGCCTTTAAGCTGGAAGAAAATCCCCTGAAAACTGATCGGGACCAGCTGGTGCAGCCATCGGTTTCCGGGTACAGCTCATCATGCCAGTGAGCATGTATGCCCAGTTTGACTAGTGCATTAGTTAACTTTATTGGCATGTACACTATTAATGGTATATTTCAGCAGAGATTAAAAAAAAAAATTAACAAAATATGTTCAGTTTCGAGGAGATGCTGTTTTGGGTGTGTTTAATTGTGGGACTCAGTGGGGATAGCAGAATTCAGGAGACTTTTATTTTAAATGGGCCCCTACTGCGTTTTGTGCTGCTTCGAGTAGTTCCTTCTTGCAGTCCACAGGCACCGATGCGATCTCTGAACACCTGCTTGGCACCTGCCGAGGTGCAGAGCTCTCCTGGTGGTGGTGGCAGGTTCAGCAGCCAGCGTTAACCATCCGTAAGCTGGCTGTTTCAGAGCTGAAGGCAGAGCGTGCCTTTTTCAGTCAAGGCTACCATTTGCCATTGCCAAGTCTGGAGTTCTAAATCAAAGCCATTTTTGAGTTATGCAGGCAGAAAAAAATAACTGAAAAATAAAGTTGACAGCTGTGAGGTTTTCTTTCCACATTCGTCTACCTCAGAAACAGCTGAATGGATTTTATGAGACTTTCCAAAAATATCTCCCTCTACGCTAAGGGCAGAGTTAAAGAGCAGAAAAACTTAGCAAATCTACTACAGCTCACTTTGTTTTGACAACTCTTGTCTCTTCCTTATTTACCAGTTGGAGTAATTTACGCAGGCGTGTTTTGTTTGTACTAGCAGTTCAGGGATGACTGCTCTTCATGCAGGTTTCTGTGTTTACAGAAAGGTCGGTTGCAATTCATTATTTCCCAGGGTGAGGAGCGGGTATTAGGCAGAGGTCAAACCACGACTGGGGCAGCCATGACTTGTGAGCATCTTGTAGCTGAAGTCAAAACTTGGAGTCACCCAAAGGCTGAAAAAAGTCTGACTGAAGTATGAAGTGAAGAATGGCAGTGGAAAGAAGGGGGGAAAAAATAACACCACCACCAAAAAAACCCCCCACAACAAAACCCCATAAAAACAGCTTCATTTCATTTACAAAAAGATTTGCAAACGTGATGTGCAAGGAAGATGGCTAATACTTCCACAAAGAACAGCTCTGCTGGCTCTGTATGCCCGGGTGAAAGCCATTTCTGTCCCCATAGTTAAATAGAGTTCGCAGACGAGCTGGAGTGAGGCTCCCGGTTGCTTTGTACGCCAGTGAAGTTGCGCAGCGTGTGACAGCTATTTCCATTTGACTGTATCCCTGAACTGTGTGCACGCCCCAGTTAGGGAGAGCAAAGAGTTAACAGAACCAGCACTTCCATTGCCTTCCCTTTGAATGGGCCGTAACGATTTTACGCTCTATAATATGATCTCCTAAGTGGGAAGCCATCGTGAGTTGGTGGTTGTTCCTGCAAGTGCGTTTGATTACAATAGGCACATCTGGGAGCACCTCTGCTCTGCAGCGTCTATAGGAAAGGAGCTGCATTCCCCATCGCAGCTGATTCTGACTTGCAAGGCTGTTTTTATGAGGTGTATGTGTGTGCCTGCCCCAGGAGAGTGAACGCTGTTTCCACAGGGGCATTTGGATACCATATGCTTAGAAAATGCTGGCTATCTCTCAGAAACAGCAAAATACCTCCTCTTGGTTAATGCTGTAGCCCTCCCTATTGAAAGGTTTGTGTCTCCAACATGCTCTGAGAAATGATGAGTGATAGATGAAAAGCTTGAGTTGCTGTCCTTGATCCATTCTGAAATTTAAGCTATTCGCTAGGTTTGAAACTGAGGTTCCTAGCCATCTGAAGCATTACCTTTGTGTGTTCAATCACAAGCACGCTGATATCAGTGAAAATATTCTTGCATGCTCCAGGTGACATGAATTTTGCCTCAGGAGTTTGGTGACTGCATGGCAGCCTTAGTATTTCATTTATAAATTTAATAGCTTTATTTATAAAACAGAACTAGTACTGGTATTTAGCTCAGATTCAGTCTGGTTAGGGACAAGGGTATCTCGAGCAAAAGTCAAAGCACCGTAGCTGGGGGCATACAGAAGTGGGGAGCGTGAGCTGCTGGGCAGCGTTCGTTGTCTTGGCAAAGTGTGCGTGAGATGCTTTGATAGCTCCTGCCGGCTCCCCTTCAAAGATTTGGTTTCCAGGTGCGCGAAGGCTACACCACAACTTATGACGTGAAAAAACATCCACGCAGGATGTAGAATTGGGATCGTGAGGGCCTGAAGGTTCAGGCTGGTGCTTCTTTCCACCCGGCTGAGTTAACGTGTGGGGCTGCGCCCCGAGCAGGCGTGCGGCAGGCTGGGGGGAAGCCTGCCCTAGTGCTCAGAGCAGGCAGCTTTTCTATGGGAGTTAATGCTGATACCCTGAATTTGGGGTGTGGGAAGATCTGCAAAATCCTTTAGCCTCGTTCTTCCCTCCCTCTTCTGTGTCCTCATTCATTCCCTAAATAATTTCATGCAAGCAACTCCAAAAATCCAGTCTTTTCAATATGCAGTAGTGCAGCAAGAGGCTGGTGGTGGTGATGGTCAGGAGAGCCGCGGCGGGGCAAAGGCGCGCTGCGATGTGTGGCAGGATCGCGCGCTCCAGCCAGGGACAGGTCCCTCGGGCCGAGGACAAGGAAGCTGTCGGGTGGCACAGCTGCCCGCAGGGAGGGTGTTGACCCCGGGTACCAGTCTGTACGTCAGTGTTCAGAAAGGAAAAAGCAAGGGGAAAAAACCCCAAACATTCTGAACTCTCGGGGCTGGCAGTAGCGTAGCTGACACCCAGGTGGAATAATTCCTTTGTGGCTACCAGACCTTCTGTGCGAGTGCGCAGAAGTCAGGTGGCTTTGTGTAGCAGCTCTGTTGGTTTTGGAGATGTTTTCGCAACAGTGGAAAACCATGTTGTATAAAGAAACAATAAACCACACGGGTAGATACAGACTTCTAAATGTGCAAGTATGTTTTCTATCAGCCAAGGAAAAATCCCTACTGCAGTCCCACCGGCTGACATGAGAAAATGCACAGCTCCAGGGCGCGTCTGCTCCACCCCGAGGACCTCCGCTCCGAGTCTGCCTCGGTGGTCACCTCGAGCTCAGCGGGGATGAGTTCTCAACATTCTCATGCAGCCCCTGCCTGCAGCATGGTGTGGTGTTCTGGGGAGTCTGCTGGGTATTGGCACACACATTGAGAGGGTCCAAACAGGCAGGGAGCAAGCGGAAGAAATAGGATTTATCCTTATAAAGGAAGAAATTAATAATTTTAAGCATTATTACACTTTGCTTCTAGGTCATTACTAAGAGCCCAGGGGGTTTGCGTCTTGCAGGTATTTCTGTCCAAATCACTAGTCAGAGCAACCTGCTCTGCACTTAAACTCAAAACCATCCCTGCCAAGCTGCTGTGACTTTTTACTGAGTTTTCACATTTTTTTTTTTGACTTGAAGGCATGCTGCCACCAAATGATTCCTCATTCTGATTATGAAAATAACGTTTTCTGAGAAGCGAGCCTATTTCTAGCAACACCAGGGGACTTGTTGGCACAAGGTTGAGGATCTGTTTGCTCGTTTATTTCAGGTAGTTCTGTGAGATTTCACAGGAAAGGGCTCTCCGGTTCTCCTGCTCCCAGAGACAACCTATGCAGGCATCTCGGACTTGGCAGTAGGTTTATCCAGAATGCTGCTGGACCCGTGCGGGTGGAGATGCCGTGCGCTAGAGCATACGCTGACCGTCCGCCTAGGTGACGACTCTTCCCGTTACGTGCAACAAGATGCAGAAAATGCAGAAATAAGTGTAGAGGTTGAATAGGGTCTCTCAGGACGCCTTGCCCTGGGTCTGCCGTGAGGCTCAGCCGTGGGCAGAGCGGGGTTTTTCTGCTCTGGGACCGAGGCTGGTGCTCCAGCAGGGCTTTCATTGCAATTGTGGCACGAGAAAAGTGTTGCTGGCTTTTTCAGGAGGTCCACAATGTTTTCCCATTATTTGAAGGGCTGTGTTCAGAAACTACATACCTGCGGGCACCTGTTGTTTAAAATAACTTCTTATCCCTCAGAGATGCTTGGCAACAAAAGCCAAGAAGCATCTTTGGGTTCAGCAAACAAAAGATGAGTACAAACAGTACACTTACGTTTTTCTTCTGAAACTAATGGCTGTAAAAACGATTTTTTGGGTGTTTTGAAACCCGACATTAATGAAGTACTTCTGGTTGCCATTGCTGGATGAGTTGCTCTTTCTTTTAGTTCCCCATCTGCAAAATGGGGATAAATATTTTCCTACCACATAGAAAAATCATGTTGAAAGCGTACGAAGTCTGGATACTGACATGGTGGAGACAATATAAATATCTAAGATAAACACACACCAGGATTGGAAAATGCATTTTAATTCTAGCGATGTTCTTTCTGTCCTTTTTAACAGAGCTAGTAATTTGGAATATTTCTGTGTTGAGAAAGCCATCAAGGCAGATTAATAACACTGTAGATGTTTTATTTTTGTATATGGGCAAGATAATATCATTAATATCTGTCTTCCTTTGGCTGGCTTTGTGTGGATTTTGCACAGAGCACTGCATTAAAAAGAGATTACCCTGCTATGACCCACTGAGTTTCCCTTTCCACCCAAAAAAATCCAGGAGAGAGCCAGTATGCTTTAGTTCAAATATAAACGGATGTGCTTCACCAGTGCTCTGGTATGCTTTGTAGGCTTTGAATAAAATTAGAATTTGGTGCAAAATGTCTGCTTCTCTACAGCGTCGGGGACGTGATAGCCCCGGTTCAGGACAGCAGCAGCGCTTGCTCTTCGTGCTTCGGTGTGGGCTTTCCAAGCGGGGTTTAGTTCCTGCAGCAAGTTCTTGGAAAATAATCCGATTCAAAATCGGGGGCAGACCATGGCAGCCTTCCCGGGGGTTTCTAGAGGCCTTGGACCAGGTCTGTTGTGTGCAGAGGTCAGGTGTCATTTTTTTGAAGGTTTCTATGGCAACCTAAAAACCACAACAACATAAACTTTGTTATATTAGCTTAAAACCCAGGGGGAGGTGTCGGAGTTGGAAGGTGTGCATTTGGATTCTTAGTCGCTGGGGTACAGAGGGATTTGCTTGGGGTTGAGGTTCAGCTCTGGTTCTTAAATACTCAGGCCCAGAGGTCTGGGCAAAGCCTCCTCCGGGTCTGGCCCCTTAAGTATGTCCCCGGATCTGGCCCCTTGAGTACATTCCCGAATCTGGTGCCTTGAGTACATGTGGATTTGCAGGGGAGAAGCAGAGGCAAACAGAAGTTCTCCCAGCTGGGAGAGACCCCTAGTGCCTCCGCTCCTCTCACCTGTGAATGGAAGGGGGCTGCCTGGGGGCTGGGGCCTCTCCCTGGGGGGGCCAGGGGCTGGCTGGGGGCCTGGCTGGCCCACAGGGAGGTGTGGGACGGGCAGTGGGATGCCTTCTGCTGCTGTGGCTGTGGAGCCAGAGCTTGTTTGTGGGAGCGGGGCGTTGGGTGTGCTGCTCGCAGCTCTGCCGCTTGCTGGGCTGCCTTGCGCTGATGGTGGTTCCGTCTTCTCGCAGTAAAATTGCTCTTACGGATCATTTATTTTGTCTTTAGTATTTTTTACTAATCTTTATGCACCGGCATTCAGAGGAGGAAACGTTTTGCCATCTCAACCTCTTGTGGGACAGGAAGTCTGTTTTCTGTTGGTTCCAGCCCTTAGACAACTGGGAAGGCGCTTTCATTCCCTGGAGGCATGGGCTTGAACTTTGCTGTACACATGTGGCAGAAAACATCCGATGCTTGATGAAGATGGAGAGAGTTGGTAGTTTCTAATGTTAATTTAAAATGAAAAATCAAAACATTTTAGTAAAACTAGATAAGTGGCAGAGATTTTAAATAATAACCATTCCTCTAGCATTATTCTCTTCCCCCATTTTGGAGAGAATAGTTACTTATTCCTAATTTTTTCTGCAAGGAAAAGCACCCCTGTATCTGCTTTTCCATTTGCTGAACTCCTGCATGGGCTTCCTAGTGTGTGGATGCAATAAATTCTACTGCTTTAGCCGTCCACACGTCCGCTTGTCCCTGTTGCATGGCCTCCATTAAGAGGTCACATATCTGAGTTGGTTTTAATTGCGTCTCCAGTCTGGCAGATACTGCAAATACTGAAGATGGAAAAACGTGGGCTTGGGATGTTGCCTCCAAGGAGAGGTCTGCGTTGTGCTCTGTCCTGCGCGGAGAGTGGAGCCAGTGACAGGAGCCAAGAGCTAAGAGTGCATGCTCATCCACAGCGTAAGAAAAAGGAGGTGGATATCTCCAAAATGGAGGTTCAGAAAGAGGAAAGATCTTTCTAGAAACAAGGGCAGCTGGCCTTCTGCTTGGTGGGCGGCTTGGACTTATGGGTTTGAGAGTTGGGGTGGCAGTGGTTTTGTTTTAAACCTGTTCTCTGGCAAGCTGGGACTTGGAGAAAACACTTTGTATGCTTCAAAATATTTACAGAAGGCAATCAGAGGAGGAAATCCATAGAGAAAAGACAAACCCAGAAGAGGGCAAATGACCTCAGAAGAAAAGGGATAAAGGCACGGGAAATGGCTGGAAGAGCCATTCACCAGTGCAGAATTTGCCAGCCTCCCTTGCTGGTCTCTGCATCAGAAGTGGTTTGTGGTGCTACTGGCCCTGTGCAGATGGGGAAATGAATAAATGCAGTCGGCTCTCTTTTTTTTCCCCTCTAGTTCCTGTGGTGTGTGGTTAAGGAGCCTTCACGTGCCCGGCTGCTGCATCCTCAGAGGAGTGCTCGTGTGTCAGTCGGTGCGGCTTGCCAGGCACGGAGCGAGGGGTCTGACAGCCTGCTTTTCTTTGGGCTGGGCACATTGGGGATGCTTATGGCTCCCAGGAACCGCGTGGCTGACTTCTGCAAAATCCCTCTGTGCTCCTGAAACTGTACAGTTGGTAGGGTCTGGTCTTACCAGGAAGACAGAGGAGGCTGGGGCTGTTTAACTGGGGAAACTGAGCATAAGCAGCGTTCAGATTAAATAGCAGGAAATGGGGATAAATCGCTTTCTAGCGGAGAGGCGCAAAAATTTCCCCATGTGAGAATGGGTCAAACCCTCCTGTCCCCTTGGGAGGGAGGGAGGAGCACGTGCAGTCTGGATTCCATCCAGAGCTCTGTGGCTTTGGTACCTCGGTGCTCGCTAGCATGGGGGTCTGGTTTGAAGAGTAACAGGGAGTGGTGCAGAGCTCAGGCTTTTAATCACGCAGCTTTTTTTGGCAGCAGAGCATTCCATTTCTGTCCTGGGAGCCGTTCCCCTATGGATGCCGAGCAGTATGATGGGACATGCCTGTCCTTTTTCTTTTCCGTGCACACATTGTTTACAGACAGCCAAAAACGTTACCAGTCAATCCGACCTCCCATAGCTGATGAAATGAGAAAGGCAGAGTCGCAGCAACCTTCCAGCGCGTATTTATGACCTGCACTCCTCCGATAGAGAGCCCACAGTCCTAAATCTGCTCTCTGAATTTTTCACCAGCTCTGGGACGTTGGGGCTTGTTGGACATGCAGCCTCCCTCTGCCTGTTCCGTCTTTCCTGGCTGTGTCCTACGAGCTGGTTCTGGCCAGCGTGCTCCTGCTCGCCTGTCAGCTCGCTCTGCTGCTTTGTGACCTTACGGTCGGCTTTCATGGCAAGAGGTGCTGCCGAAAATCTGTTGTTGAGGTGCGGTTTCCTCTAAGGTGTAATGCAGTAGTTGTTAAAACACTCGATGTCACTGCAGGATGGGTTAGGAGAGAGCAGTGTAGTGTCCAGTGTAATGTATACTCAGCATATGGACCCTGGTGCACTGAGCTCAAGCAGTAGTGGCCAGCTGATAGGAACTGGCTGCAGCCCAAGCCTGGGATACACAAGTGCTGGGAGTTATGGGGTGTGCAGTGCTGGGATCCAGACGTGACTTTAGGCTTGAGCCTGTATCTGGAGAAATGAACTGTGAAGGGTACATCCGCGGAAGTCTTTTAGGATTCTTCCAGCTGTAAGTGCTGTATGTGAACGGTGCCTAATACTGCAATCAGATTTGAATTCCTTGTTCTAGTACCATACCTGACAAGAAATAGAGTTGCTTTTTGCAGAATGAGAAACATCGCTGTAGTTCTAAGATAATAGAAGAAACACAGTGTTGTTAATTCAACACATTTGAAAGTGTATACTTTGCTGCCCTGTGAATCTCATAACCTTGATCAGATTTCTCCAGCTGAGGACCCATGTGATTATTTAAATGACTCGGTGTAGTTTGGCATTGTGCTGACATGTTGTATCACTCGCACCTTTTCTCATCACTGTCTCTCTATATCACATTTCAGAAGAGGATGCTAAGAAAAGCAAACCCAGATTTTTTTGCACATGGACCACATAAGTTGCCCAGTTTTCACAGGAGATGTTTATCCTTGTTACTGTTGCATTTGTAGAAAGGTCTGTAAGGAACATCTCTCTGGGTTTGGCTGAAATTCTTCTTTCAGTTGAAAGAAAACAAACGTGCATGACAAAAGTTTCCTTCCCTGTGACAGAGATCTTGTTATTTGTTAATCACAGATGGAAAGCCACCAGAAGGCTTGTCATAAATGGAGACCATTATTTAAAGAGAGCTTGGATTCTCTGTTCTCCCTACGTTTTGAGGCATTGCTCTTCTTGCAGACATCTGTGAAGTCCCATTGTATATGTGGCTTGGTGGATGGCCTAATTCTTAGACTGGGTGGATGTCAGAAACTGCCCCTGATTTCAAGCAGAGTTAAAAGGTGCTTTTGGGATCCATGCTGAGTTATTTGACTGCCTGAGACTGTAATGCAAATCAGTGGTAGGGTGGGAACACACCTGGGCAGCTTTCTTTCACACCTTACCAGACTTGTTCAGAAGGCACACTTGCCATGTTTGTGGCATAGCAGGGATCATTCATTCTCAATGAAATATTTGAAATATCACTGAGTGATTCATTACTATGGCTAAGGAACTGGTAAACAAGCAGTTGAAATAAATAACATAGTTATAGAAATAGTCTACCTTCATCTTAAACAAGTGGGCTCTTCCAGGAAATAAAATACACAGAAGTCAGAGGTTGCAAGAGTCATTTTGATTGCTGAACTCTCTGGTTGAGCAGACTTATTTGCTAGGAAACATTAATAAGCCAACTGATACGGAATGTGTAGAGATCGGACTGCTACCAAATTCAGCATCAGCTGTTAGCAGCAGTACAGGAAGACTCATTAAGCTGGAGATGTAGATTTTGCAGCCAGGAGACTTGTTTTTCCCTTTCCCACGAATATCCAAGTGGGTTTTGATGGCAATTGTAGATGTTTTACCTGATGGAGAGAGTAACTTAAGGAATCCTCTAAATGTATGATCATTTGCCTTTTTGAAATTTCCTAAAATAATTTGAGGGGATTCTGAAAAATACCCAAGTGTGTAGATATGATGTAAGGGTGGAGATTGTGATGAATTGACTGATACAGATCAGAATAACATCGTAGGTTCGAGCAGCTTAGACAGAAAAGGCAGAGGGCTGCGGGTGTGCTATGAAGTGTTTGTGAGCATACTAAATCAAAGAGGATTTGAACTTAAAATACCAGGATTTAGCAGAAAAGGGTGGGTTAAAATCTGTATTGAAAATCATTCCCCAAAACTCAAATTTTGTGTGCACTTGCAGATTTTCTTACATTGTCCTCCACTTCTGTCTTCTCTTTATGGAGAGTGATTGTATAGCCTGCACCTTTCTGGGAAGCTGGATTAAACTTCAGACATGCGGTAATGAGTTCCAGTTCGGAGAGAGTCTGCTTCGTAGTTCTCAAGAGTCGGTATATTAAAAACAAAACAAAAGATTCGATGAATTTTACATTTAGGAAGAACACACCAAACTTCTGTTACACTACTCCAGTTCTGTTGATTTTAACTGATTTGTCTTGGCAAGTAAGTGGGGAGAATATGAGAAGGTAGCAGGCTGCAAGATTATGTGAAAAGCCTATGATTTCACTTCACCAGCTACGTTCTGCTTGTTTCATTTTCTCTTATATTACAATAATTAGTCAATAGCCTGATTGCTGTATTCAGGGATTAGTGTCACAGACAATTCATCCCAAGTGGAACATATGCTCTCTTGGATGTACCACACTTCCCTGCTTATAATTACGCTTCCATTGTGCACACTGGTCAGAGGAAAAACTCTTCCTCATTAATAGTTGCTTGACCATACTTGTACCAGATGGAGATTACCGTGGATTCTTTTTCCACCTGGGATAAATCAGTAGATAGCAGTTGAGCTTTTAAAGACAATGCCTGGATTGTGTGAGGGTATTTTGTACCTGGTGAGGCTGTGTATCCCTCGTGTTGTTAATTCATCTGGTATCATCGATTTTTCCCTAGGCAAATGTCTTCTCTGTCAGTTTTAATATTTTTGCAGTAGATGTGAAAGAACTTTCCCTTAATACTTCATAGGGCAAGTAAAAGGCGCAAACCCTAGAAATGTGCACAAAAACTGCAATTCTGATCTGAGAGATACTGTCCTGGATGTCTGCAGAGATCCGCAAAAGGAAGCGGAGCTGATTGCCAGTATTCAGCACTCTTTTGGAGCCTGCAGCTCTTGCTGTGAATTATTTGCCCCCGTGGTCTCAAAAGGCCTCAGTATACAGAGCCTCGAAATCTTTTGAATACCTGTCCCTCAACTGCAAGCCCACGATACCCCATGAGGGTGCTCCACTTTTCAGAACACTCAGAGCCTGACGTACAGCTCTTTTCTGGGCTTCACTAATTTGGGGGCAGTGTGTATGGGCAGCATTTCCACGCCTCTGATGTCACTGTCATTAAAAATCGAGCTCTGCAGTGGGTTCGCTGTTGCAGGAGTCTGGTCCAGCTCCCCAGGAACTGGATTGTGATCAGTCCCATGGAAGATGGTGGAGACTGCACAGCTTCAGTGATGTGCTTGATGTCAAAGCTGTTTGAATTGATATCCCCTTAATTTGAAATAGTCTCCTGGATCGTGTTTTCCTGGCACACGGATCTGTTTCAGACAGCTGGATCTAATGTAACAGTGAGATACGGATTGTGGGATAATTTTTTCTTTATTAGAGTCAAATTGTGAGTTTTCTTTGTTTAAACAATGCATGATGCTCTTTGGAATAAGAACAACCAGGCTTGGTAATAATATAATATCCATATAATTATTCCTGTCTTGAATGTAAGCTATCGATTCAAACCAAACCTGCTAAGGCTTGTCCTTATGAAGACATTTGCAGATTGAAAAGTGTACTTCAGTGTGAACGTAGGGATTCAACAGAGAAATGAAAGAAGCCTCCCCAGCTACATGACCTCTCTAAAATGAGTGGAAAGACTTGCTGCTTTGTGTGTAGCTTAAGGTTACAGTCTTCTGCGCTGCGTTGGTTTTCCTTCTGCAGATGTCACCCTACCATCTGGTGGGGAAGAGCCATGGGGTGAGAGGAGCTCATGGTGTAAGCCAGAGCATTTCTGCTGTGAAAGTTAAAGGATGGATCAGCGAGCGTGGTCTTCAAAATGCTCAGCGCTCAATTGACATTGAATGTGTCGCACTGTTTTTATTGTAAACCTTAAACCAAACCAGTATTCAAGGTTAATAGTAAATGGTTGTTGTAGAGCTGGGGATGCTGGACTGAACAGCAGTATGTTCTGTAGATCGTCAGAAACTTCTCAGAAGAGGTCAGTTCTGTGCTAGTCCTGGGAGGATTTGCAGTAACTCGTGCTTGGGAACCTCCAGTAATTGTCACTCAGGGCAGCACCTGGCTGGGTCATAAAACTGTGGAAAAGCAGGAGGCTGTTCTCTTGGGTGTGAAGATTCCTTTGTTCCGGCAACCTTTTAATTCAATTTGTAGGGTCGATCTTAGTTTGAGAAAGGTCAGATAATTGGAAGTGTCGAGTCCTGCTCAGTTTACTGATAAAAATGCTGCTGTTCACTGCAGTAGCACAACTTGGGAGAGTAGACTTAGCTACGCGATACCTTGCGGTTATTCTTGAAGTTACTTGGGGCTCTGGGTTATATGTAGTGAGGAAAGTCTGATGAAGGAAAGTGGTGCCAAGGAGAAGGTCTGGGAGACCCTGTTAGGCCGGAGACAAACTTCTGGCCTAGTTTAAGTGGTACAGGAGTAGTCCCCTTGTTTGACCTGAGCAACCATGAGCCCAGGGACCTTGGCAGAGCCGCTGGTTTGCTTAGAGCAAAAGCCATGTGGAAGTACCTTGCAGAGGGGGGCTAGAGAGCAGTCCTGCCCCTCTCTAAAAAGGGAAGAAACGCCCAGAGCTGTGTGTGCGGCACAGTGCGTGCGGGGAGCCAGGCTCAGCTTCACAGCATAGAACCAACATACGCAAGTGTCGTGTCCTTTGTAGCTACCGTGGCGTTAATTCCCAGTCGCTTCCACTAGCGTCTGCTCTGTGGCCACCAAATTCCTTGTCAGTAGCCATCAGTCCACGTGGGTGTTTGGTTATGTATGGAGACATGTGGATGTTATTTTCTTCCCGAGAGTCTGAAGTTACAGTCGGGCACTTTCAGTAGACCTCTGAATACCTAATCTGCGTGGGTGCCGCGCTTTCCTGAAGCTGATGCAGACATTTGCTGAACCAAGCCCCCGTGCGCTGCTGGGACCCGGTCCGAGGTGACTGCGCTAGACACCAAGCAATCCAAGTGGGTGCTCGGGGGTGCGCAGGGATGGACGCCCCAGGCAGAAATCAGTACCTGTTTGTTGTAGTGTGTTTCAGAAGAAGATAGAAAGCATTCTCCTTCAGTTTACTGCATGCCTGATTTATGCTTTGTCTGTTTTCGTTACCCCTCCTAAACAAGCAATGCCCTGAATCATCGGTTGGGTGGCCTCACATAATTCATTGCTCCCTAATGCTTGAAAACCTTGCCTTGCTCTGTGCTGGTAGCTATGTTGAACTAATAAATTACATAGCAATGCTGAATGTAGCGGTAGTCCTTTTTATACCTATAAAATTGTTTCAAATCATACTGCTCTAAAATAGTTACCATTCTCTCTGCTTGATAGTGTAATAATACAAAAGAGTCGAAGACTGGCGCTAGAGCCTGCAGTCTCCCCTCTAGAGGTCAGGTGTGGTTCAGACCTGGTCACAGCCTCTGTTTGCCGAGGTTTGAGCCTGTGGAAGGGCTCTGCTGGGGTGTGCGTGGTGCCCACCTGTGTTCTTGGTCTCATGTCAGTGCCACTGACATTGATTTTAGTTACACTCACTGCTGATCACTTGATCTCAGAAGGGGATGTAGCTATGAAATAAGCTAGAAGAAGGAAACAAATTAATCTCATGTAGTCTGGAGACGAGAGGAGTGGTTTTTGAGTGGCCCTTTCCCTGGCCCGTGCAGTCCTCTTTTCCGCTTGTATGAATGAACAGGTAGGAGGAAAGCAGAATTCACAGTAGTAATGTTTCTCAGTATGTTTTCCCTTCATTTGGTTAGAACAAACACAACGTTTTTACTTTCTTGGACTACATCTGTGTGTTTTATCGTAGGCACTCATCTTTAACTTTGATACCTGTCCTTGCATCTGCAGACTCACTGTTCTGCAAATCCAGTTGACCCAAGTGAACCAAACTGTTTTGAGACTTGAGCCCTTTTCTGGGCCCTCTGTCCGAGAAGCACAATTCCGGTTTTGCAGTTCGGAGCTGATCAAAGCACGCGGATTGCGCTGCAAAGCCACTTGTGAGGGACTGTGGTTCAGCCTGGCACCTTCTCTGTTCACCCAGCTCATCTCAGGTGGGATCCCCAGCAGCGTGCACTGGCCCAGCTCCGCCTGCGTAGGACTGCCGTGCCGGGCTGCGTGAAGTCTTCTAAAACCGGTAAAATTCCTGCTGAACTCGGTGTTGTTGGGAGTATTTATTCCGTGACAGTGCACGGCGCAGTGTATGGCCCCCCCAGCTGTACACTTGCAGTCCCTGCCAGGGATCTGCTCTGTACGTAACGGGACCAGGTTTTCAGCCCCGTGGGAATGTGATGCTGAGCTATACATTGACTTACCCTAAGCCATTGAGGTCAGAAAAAAATTTGCTACTGACTGAGTAGAAACCAGGTTTGGACCAGGTCAAGGGAAGCTGTGCAAGCATTTTGTGAGTTCCCTGGTAGAAACTATCTTTGCAGAAGATATCATTTCCTTGTAATGCTTTTACTGCATCACTTCTAAATGCAAAATGATGCTGTCTTCTCATCGATAACTTGCCCTTGAGCCCCCTTGGTGCGCTTGTTTCCTCTTGCCTTCCCCTTCCTGCGTTAGCAGGGGCTTTTGATGCTTTGCACTGAGCTTCTCTTGAGCACCTTGGGGTTTGCTCTTGCTCTGGATGTGGCTGTGTTTTGTCTGTAGTAAAAGGTAGGAGTTGAAGCTGTGGAAGTAGAGGTCTCTGCGGTTTGCCTGGGAAATACCAGAGGATGTGTTTTTCCCATTTTTCATGGCATCTGGACTCCTAGTTTCACTTCTACAAACTAGGAGAGGAGTTGGCTGAGGATAGGGGAAGGGTTTTTTTTTTTTTCCCCCCAGTCTCCTAGATGGGGGCTGTATATTTTCTGCCTGGAGATTTGGGAATTGGGTGGCTCTTGGCTGGGGAGGCTCAGGCTCGAGCCTGGGCTCTGCCCTGCAGCCGGTGGGAAGGGGCTGGGGCTGGTGCTGCTGCTGGGCCGGTCCCAGACTGCCTGGCACGTGGTGTGCCCGTGAGGGAGGTGCTGGTGGTCGCCATTCATGGCCGAAATCGTCTCATTCGCGCGGCTGATGTTTCGGAACGGCAAACTGGGAAAAAAGGAAGATAGCGCGTGAATAACCGGGTGCTCTGCTGCGTGGCGAGCAGGGCTGGCGGGGCTGCCTTGTGAGGCACTCCTGGATGGATCCGGACATCCACGTCGCCTCCTTTTAAGAAGGCCAAATGGTCTTTCAGTTATTGTTCTGGGAAGCTCGTGTCACTGGGTGTATAATTCATTTCACTTGGAATTTCAGGGTCAGACATAAATGTTGTTATCCACTTCAGAAGAAAAGCTTTAGAAAAAGGAGTGGGAAGCCGAAATATTTGGAAAAATGAAAAATGTTTAAAATATTTTTATGCAAAAAAAAAAAAGCCCTCAGCGAATAGTCGTTCCACTCTGCTTCTGGCCAGTCTCGGATGCTTCTCTTCCAGAACGTCTGCCTATGAATGAATCATGACACGATCCTGGGAACTCTGCAGCCGCGATTGTTATTCTATACATGGCATCAGACACCACCTGCGGATGAAGAGTGGAAACTTTGCAGTTCCTAAGCCTCACCTCGTTACACCGCGGTGTGCAATCAGGTGTGCGTGTGCACTTCATCACTCCCTGGAGAGGGAATGAACCTGCAGTGTCGTACAGCTCCCAACGTGACTTGTTGATGCTGAAGCTGGCTTGGAAAGCTAATACTGACTGGTTTTTCTAAGTGGGCATGGCCAGAAAAAAAGGCTTACAAGAGAGGAGGGGGGAAAAAAAAAAAGAATACTAGTGGATTCTGATTTTGTTTTTTTTGTTTATTTTGACAATAATCACAGCAAAACAACAGCAGTATGAAAATGGAGTCAGTTTTGCCATTTGGAGCATCTTCCTGTGGACAAAACATCCTAATCTGCGTAAGGATCTCCTGACATTGAATGCCAGCTCCCTGGGGTAAAGCTCCCTAAATACAACCAACATCCTTTTAGAGGCTGACTTCTTTTCCCGGGAGAGCTTGACTAAATCCCTTTGATAAACAGAAGCTGGCGTTGAGCAGGGAGGAAATGTGCTTTATGGGTGACAGCATGAGAATAACAATCGGGATTCCAGTGTTCTGCCCTTGCCCTCCTCTAATTTATGTCCTCCCGAAAAAAGAAGGTTCCTGTATCTGTTGTACCAGTCTGTTTGCTCTGAATTTCAGTGGATGTGAATGAATTCAGGAGTAGTCCGAAGATCTTTATTTTACCTCTTTAAGTGGATAGGAGATGTTAGGCTATGGTATGATCAAATATATGGCATTTCTCTGACCTAGTGGGAGCCAGACTTCTAGCTTTTGGTCTTGCTGGTCTGCCAAGTCTGGCATCGTACCAGTAGGCACTGCTGATAAATGACCATCTGGAAGAATGTGAAAGCCTCGAGAAAGGCGCATGATGATAGGTTTTTCTTCCTCTTCGCCAGTTCAGCAGGAAGTTGTAAAAGTCTAGGAGACCATCTTCCGAATCCAGGTGGTAGAAGGTCTTAGTGCTTTAATGAATAACCAGAAATATTACCAATGCTCATAAATGCTCCACTGCCATTACAGAATTGGGCCACGGGACAGCCTGCTGGATTAAATTCTGTAGGTTGATTATATGCTGACCGAGATGGAATGTTCCTTTTTTGTTTTAAAAAGATGGTTGGTTGTTGAAGTCGCTGAGATGTATCAATGTCAATCAGTAAAAGCTAGAGCTTGAAGTAGTTGAACTGTCCCATACAGAGTGCTTAAATAAAACCTCGTAGTCACTTTGGAATCTGAGCTATGAGCTAGCGATGTCTTCTGGTCTGTGTGTTGTAGATGAAGTCCTTCCTCACCCTTGTCCTCCCAGCCGGCGTTCTCGTCAGCTGAAGGCATCACTGTCAAATTTCGGCTATGCACAGCAGTTTGGGCAGGGACGCAGTTACCTCTGCTTCACTGCAGTACCTCCGTGCAGCGTTAGTTCTCTCTTACTCTCCGCGTGTCCCCTCCAGTCCTCCGTTTGCCCCAGGATGCCAGGCCACTTAAATATTTCAGACTGGTTCCTTCCTGCTTTCTGTATGTGTTGTCCCTCTTGATGAGCAGCATCCCCGAGTCCCCTGCAGAAATAACCACGTGAGACTTCTCCCTGCAGTTCCCTCTCACTCCCGTGTTGGTGACCTGTGTAACGAACTGCTGCTCCTTTCAAGGCCACCGTTCTGTGTCTAGCCCAGGATCAGCACGTGTCCTCCCTGCCTGCTCTGCTGTCCTGTATCGACTTACTGGAGTTTTCCTTCAGCCTGCTTTCCTTTCAGTGCTGACAACCACAAGAAATTCTTATTGGTGTGCTGCCGTGCTCACCTTCCTCAACACAGCCTTCTCCCGACATAGGGCAGGTGCTGGTGGTGGCAGAGCCGTGCAGGTGTGCTCTGTGGCTGGCCCGTGCTTACCCAGTGTTTATCGAACTCCGATCGGGAAGCCCTGAGGAAAGGGACCACCAACCAGTTACAGAACTTCAGTCCGCTTCTGCGAAATCCTGATTTGTACTGCTAGGAATTCCGTCCTGCTGGCCAAGGATGGAAAAAGCAGAGCTGTTGTTGTATTGACAGAAGTGTCGGGATTTGATGCGTTGGATTTTTAGAGAATATTAGGAACCACCAAAATTTGAAAAAGAAACCTTTACTAGTGGGATTGTATCGGGTAGATGTGATTGCAGGATGAGACGTGGTCTGTTCTGCAGTTAAGGGTCTGGTTGCCCAAAACACCGAATGGCACAAGTTCTAGGCGATACCGGGGTTCGTAGACGAAGGCTTTTCCGAAGCCGTCAGGGGAGAGTTGCCTCTCCGTGCCAGCCTGGTGAGGTATGCGGTGCTGAGACATCCAGTGCTGTGTTTGGTGCAGTAGGCACTGCCTGTGTAACGGGCGTTAAGGCATCAAATGGTCGTCAAAGCATTCACATCGCATCACGAGCCTGACTTCAGCAAAGCCTTCCTGCTAGGCAAAGTCCTTGGGCACGTGCTTCAAGTCTTGCTGGTTCCAGGGAGAATGAAACATCTGGTTCGTGCTTTGATAGCTACCCAGGAGCCCTGGTTTTGCCTAGAGGAAAGGGTATGCTTGTGTCTCTTGTGCTCTTCAGCAGGGACTTGCTGAAATCCGGTCCTGGATGCTCGGTGAGGGAGCCTATTAGTGGTGGGAGTCCTGAGCCAGCCGCTTCCTATGCCGCTGTCTAGACCGAAGGGGTTTGGAAGTTTTCAGATTAGCTTTGGATAAGGCTCCGAACTCCTGGATGCTTCTCCTAACCAGATGAAACCTCTAAAAAGCTTGAGGCTTGTCCATCGCTGATTTTCCTATGAACTACATTAAAAACTCTTAAGTTGAAATATTTCTTACTTTAAAAATAGAATAATAAAACAATAAATCAGAAGGAAAAGCATGCTGAAAAAAATGCAGAAAACAGATGAAAAGCAAAAGGGAAAAGTGAACTTCGTAAAAATACCATACATGCCAGACCCTTCAAGTACGATTTCCTGCATATTGCTCTTTAAAAAGCATGATATTACAACATGCTCTTGCATTCGGGGGCCAAAAATATGAAAGAATAAAGCCTTGTTTGATCTTGAGAGTTGAATGGGTGTCATTTGACCCATCCATGATCTGCTCCGAGACCTAGGACATGTCAGATGATTTTCCACTCTCTGTCTGCACCACTCCCTTGTCTCTTCTCCACCCTCTGTGAGCAGATAGTGCTGACACGCTTCCTGTTATGGGCCGCTGGTCCGGCTCTCGAGCATCCTGGCACCGAAACGCCTGTGGGTTGGGCAGAGGACTTCAAAAGCAATTCCTGGCACACGGACGAAATATTTTGAAGTGAGTTTGGGTGGTTCCCAAAACGACCTGCTCCAAGCAAGTAGAAAGAAAGCTTACATTATCTCATGTGAAAGACCCAGGTCCTCTCGGGAGCCTGCCAGAGGCTTATGAAATCCTGTATTGGTGCTGAGAAACCTTGACGAACGTATTGACTGCTGACGGAAATATGAAGCATAAACATGATGCAGAGATAGCAGCTCGGAGCTGTGTGTCTGCTCTTGATTTCTCAGGATCTAGAATCTACCTGATGTGTATTTTGCAAGCTCTTGATCACTTGCGTTTCGGCTGGGCCTTCCAGCAGGCTGGCCCTCGGATGCTGGGAGCACCCTGGGTGTGTCCCCAGCTCACCCTTGTGCATGTATACAACAAATAATAATGAAAGAACTACGTGGTAGCAGGCATCAGGCTTCCAAATCCCTTTGTGCCTCCTTTCCGCTGGCAAGGATCAAGCGGCTTCAGGCTCTTTGAGCAAAATACCCAGCCTGCAGTGTTCAGAGCTGCTATCTTTCCCAGGTTTCAGCGGAACATGGACTAGGGATGTCATTGCCTAGCTTATTTCTGCTACCCAGCAGCCGTAGTGTGCAGAGCAAGAACATGCTGTGTGCGAGCGGCCGTGCGATTCTGCTGTCAGGGTATGCCCAGGTTGTGCCGGAGCCCTTCTCGGGCACTGGTGTCCTGTTCCTACATCATTGCTGTGAGGTGGGAGTGTAAGCCAGCCTTATCTCTTTCTGCTTCTGAATTTGTGTTTTTCTCCTGCCTTATACATTCCTCACATATTTCTGTCCCAAGCGTGGTGGTCATTGTGTTGTATAGTGAGTCTCAACTTGGGATATTTAGCTTTACTGTGGTTTCAGTAATAATTGCTATATCACATTGCTGGTCAAGTGCTCGCTTTCTGAGAGAGAGATTTTTGGGAAATTTAACACTTTCTTCCCTTTGTAGTCAGTTACCAAAATGATCTTTAACATTGCCCGTTACTGGAGTCTGCACTGAACCTTTTGCTGCTGAACTTGAGCCGATGCGTTAATCCAGCGGTGTGCGTACCGGTGTTTGCTGCCTGTTAGTTAGTGAGTGGCAGCTCTCAGTGTTCTGTGTCCTGAAGTGGGTGACTGAAAGCATTCAGAGCATGTAATCAGCAAAAATAACACTTCCTGAGTGCGCTTTGGAAATTCAAGACCGTTTTTGTAAACGGCAGCTTTCTAAATATTCGCCAAAAATTGCCAGTATCCCTGCACTAATAAGAGGAAGCCAAAGTTGGGGTTTTATTTTTGAACAAATCGGTTCCTCTGCAGCGTTAGGTGCTTTCCTGCACAACGTTTGCCCTCTGACCTTGCCTGTCACCACCTGTAACTGGTGTCTCTGCTGGGAGTCCTCACCCAGTATCAGCTGTATCCAACCCACCTTCGTTGGCTTACGGCTGTTTCAAATAGCACAGCTTTGGCCAACCTTACCCTCCTTTAAAATGTATTCATCCAACGCTGTCGTAGTTCTGCTGCTGTGTTCATTGAGTCAAGTACCTTTAATGGGTCTTCATGTGACAGACCTCCAACGTTTTGTTTTTCTTTCTGGTCTTTCTCTTTTACCAGGGGATAACCAAAACTGGATGCAGGTGGAAACCTGAGCAGAGAGGTGCCCAGAGGAAATTAGTGTTTTTTTTACTCCTTTATATATAGTGATTTAAAATGAATTCTGTTACCTTTTGGGGGGATAATTGAGATTTGAAACTTCTTGTCCTGTCTACTTCAAGATTCATTTAAAAATATGGGCAATTACTTAATCTTGGACCTTAGACTATGAATGAAATAAATGCTGACAGTGCTCAGGCTGGTGCAGAGACAGACAGTGAAATTTAGCCCTGGTCTGTGTTAAGTCTTGTGTATGGTGTGTCCGGAGCTGGTACTGGTCACTAGAAGTGCATTGTGTTCGAGAGATCACTTCATGATGAACTCCATCCAGGAATGCTATTTCAAGTAAGTCTTTGGTGAGATTCATATGATTAATATTGCACCTGCTTCACGGAGCCAGTTATATTAGCTAGCCAGGGCTGGTACTGCTTAGACCACCATGAAAGCGTCATTTTTCCTCCCTGTTACACTTCATTGTATTGTATGGGGTCTCTTCAGTTGGATGTTCTGTGGAACAAGTCAGGTAGGTTGGGATAGTGAACATAAGATGTTACAGCAAAAGTCAATAAAGAAATGAGACTTTAATTTAAATGCTGTTGTAGTCTAAGCAAGGCTGTAAACATGGTACCACGTGGTAGGGTTCGTTCTGAGCACTGTTCAGTGAGTTTAGGTCAGATTTGTTCGTGTTGGCAGTAAAACAGCGCTTGCATTGCCGGCAAGCCCCGCAGGTGCTGCTGGCACCGCTGCCTATGGGGATGCAGCAGGACAAACGCTTCCCGCTGATGCTGCGTGAGAGCTGAGAAACCCCAGCCAGTCGCAGAGGAAGGGATGCGCTGGGCTAGCCGGGACTGTGCACGTCCCATCATTTTGCATTCAGTCCTTGGTTTGGTGCTTGAAATCAGCATCTGATACACCTCAGCAGTTAATTTCTTGGTGCTTTCTGAAGAGGTTTTAGGGTGCATTAAATAATAATATTGAAATAAGAAATCGAAGTGTTATTTTTCAGGTGACATAGATGGGGAGAGTAAAATTTTACTTGAAAAATCTGGGATTGATCCCAAGGTCACGAAGGTGCTTTTGAAAGTTCTGGTGTTAGGCTTTTCAGTGTAATATTTGTTGTTCTTCCAGAAAAAAATCCCTTTCTTTCCTCTGCTGTACCCTTAAGGAAAGTTTAGTTGCTTCAGCCATAACTTTAAATTCTCTCACTGATTTGTGGAATAATGTTTAGTCCATCAGTTCATTATAGTAGCTTTCTTTTGGTTATTCAAAATGCATAACTGATTGAACACATTTGTTGTGTTTATTGAGAACATAATTCTCAATCAAATTTGTAACACGGGCACTGTTGCAACTGCAAAGTTCCCTTTTCATGAACATCCTGCAGTGTTTGTCTTTCACCCCCTTAAATATTCCTGCCAGTAAAATATTGTGAAGGAACTGAAAGGCAATTTATTCATTGTCAGTTGAAAGCATCAGCTGAGGCTCTGTGGAACGCTTTTTTTCCCTAATGCTTGTGACTGCAGCGAAAGGGCAGCTGTAAGCGTGAGGACTTTGTTCTATCCGCCGCTATTCAGCTGCAGAGGAGTTTATTTCACGATGAAAAGGGGTATGAAGAGTAGCACTGGTTGGATAACAAGTGTTGAAAGAGAAGCTGTGGTGTTCATCTTAATAGCATGATCTGCATATCTCAGTTGGGCAGGACATTTATATCTTTTTTTCCATTTATACTATCATTTGAAGTCAAATGGACTTCAGAACAGATTTTCCAAGTCAAGGGCAGATGTCAAAGTAGCTTATCCTAGTGCTGATTTTTTTTTTGGATAGAAAAATACCCATCAACGTTGATGACTGCAAGAGAAGCCATTATCGAACAGCAGGAAAGTGGCTAGCAGAGCCGGCCGCGCTAGTGGCCACCCCTAGGAGCTGGTGGATTTGGAGCATCTCAACAGACCACCGACCCGCTCTGGTGACGCGGCTGTGCTGCCTTAGGGCTGTGCTCGTGCAGGTGACGGGCAGGGATGCTGCAGTCCTGTCAATGCTCGCACCGTGGTCCGGTGCCACTGTTCTCACTGAAAATACTCAAGTCCGTGTTTTTGCTTCAATACATTAGTGTCCTTCTTACTGTGCTAATTGCAACTTTTTCTCATTTGTCAGAAATTCAAAATGTCCTAGAAAAGGCCAAGAAAATGAACTTTCTGTCCCCTGGATCTCAGGCAGATGTTGCTTAGGAAGAGCATGTGGCCCGCATTTTCTGGTCTGGCCAAGCTGTGTTTGAGCCAAGACCAGGGAGGGGAAATAAATGTGACTGAGCTATTTTTGATTGCTCGATCTTGGGACTTGTCCAGCTTCTGAAGCAAGTTAGAATCGCTCTAGTTTTGTGCAAGCCATGCTTGAATTGCAGGCATCTTGGTATGCACATCTACACCCCTCTTCATTAGAGACCGTCACCCCGTGCTGGGGCTGGTGGAGCTGGTGTATTCACAGCATGCCAGAGGGGGTGCAGGTAGTACAGCCTCCACGGCATTGCGTTTGTAGTCCCTCAGTATCTGCAGAACACCAAGTCAACACCGTGAGATCCTCAGGTTTCCTCTGCTTGGTGTGTTCATGGAATTTAATTCCATTTCAAATGGCAGCGGTTGAGGGACACTCATCCCGGCGCACGGTTCCAGCATGGCCAAGTAGTGCGCCCAGGTCCCCTCAGCCATGCCCTTCTGGAGAGCGGGGAGGCTCTCTCCCTTTCCTGGGCTATTTACTTCTGCAGCAACCTCATGCAGGGAGCTACTTGGAACCGCAAGTTCTTTGAACTCTTCCTAAAAATGCATGTAAACTAGATTTTATATTGCATCCATAACCTCTGTGGCCTCACCTTGAATACTGTGTGCAGTTCTGGGCTCCCCAGTACAAAAAGGATGTTAAGTTAATTGAAAGCGTGCAGAGGGGGGCAGCAAAGCTGGTGAAAGGGCCGGAAGGCATGTCACGCTGTGAGGAGGGGCTGGGGGCACGTGGGCTGCCCCGTACGGAGAAGAGGAGGCCAGGAGGTGACCTCGTTGTTCCCTGCAGCTTCCTGGGGAGGGGAGGCACCGGCCTCTTCTCCTGGTAAGCAGCGGCAGGGCACGTGGGAACGGCACGATGACAGGAGGAAGAATCTCCTCACCGTGAGGGCGGTCAGATGCTGGAGCAGGCTTCCTAGCGAGGTGGTTGATGCCCCGTGCCTGGCAGCGTTCAAGAGACGTGTGGACAATGCCCTCGCCAACATGCTTTGACTTTTGGTTAGCTCGGAAGGGCTCAGGCAGTTGGACTCAAGGGTCTCTGTAGGTCCCTGCCAACTGAACTGTTCTATTCTAAAGTCTAAAAATTGTTGCATAGTTTTATCAAAATGCAGCTGCACTCCGTTTAGCTCCCGTTGTAAGTCCCACTCCTACAGCGATCATTTGAGTTGGGTGGGGAAGGCTCTGGCTTGAGTAATTCATCCGTGCGAGTGGGTTAGCTTAGAAGGCAGGTGGGTGAAGCTGAAACCCCTTACAAAGCCCAAGTACAGTATGCTCACACAGTAAGACAGTGCATGCATATTTTAGAGAGTGCTACAAGGGCCTTACCAACCTTGGCCAAGTAACGGATGGGAACGCGGGGAGCACCCCACTGCGGTCATAGCTGATGTGATTCAAAGAGGTTACGTGTGGTGTTGCCCATTACCAGTGCCACAAACGTGAGGAATCATAGCAAAGCAAGGGCACCTCCTGGGGTAACTCTGGAGGAGGTGTCCCTGATATCCCAGGGCTTTTGCAGAAGCTCCCAGCTGTGTCTGTGGAGCTGCACAGGCTGTCAGACGTGGTCCAGTCGCATCAGTGCGGTTACGGCCCCAGAGGTGGCGGCCGCTGGTGCGGAGAGCAGCAGGCAGCGGAGGTGCACTCTTCCCCTGTCCGGTTCTCCCGCCTCGCTGCTTGTTCCTCTGGTCTCGGAGGGCTAAAATGTGTGTGTGTGGAGGACGTAGCGAGAACTGGGAAAATTGAGCTTATTTAGATAGTGGGAATGGTTTTTCTGTGCTAACGGAGGTGAAAAGCCTCAGATAAGGCTGAAAGCCTTAATGTTAACTGGGCAGGAATTGCCTTAATTTGTTGATCTGTTTTAAAAGCTTTAAATTTAAATGCACTAGATAGCTGAGAGAAAATGGGAAGAGATTAACACCTACATCCTCTCTGTAATGGTAGGTACTGTGGAAAATATTTCTGAACTCAAAGCTTAAGCACATTTGATTACATTTGAGCTATCTCCTTTTTTAATCTGTGCAGTAAAGTGCTCAAGCACATCCATCAGCTCTAAATGGACGTGTAATCCCACAACTGTTCCCCGTTCAGCAAAGCTCTTAAGCATGTACTTCAGTCCCAGGGAAATCGGTGGGTTTGAAACACATGGTCGAAGTTACAGGCGCATGTTGAAGTGCTTGTTAAACTGCTGTCCCGTGCACCTGTAACGGTGCGCTTCGCTCCCGCTTAACCTTTCAGCTTTATAGTCAGAGCTAGACAGCGAGGAGAAATAGTGTTTGTGAATGTGTTGCCACGTGCTCTGTCTGTAGCTCCCCAGGACAGGTGGGGCTGCCCCCTGAAACAAGCGCTGCTCGCTTGCTTTCGCCATTTCGGTAAGTCGTCAATTCGCATCGTTCAGTATTACCGCTTCATGGAGCTTGCCTCTGCAGAAATTTAAGGTCTAGTTCAGGAGGAGCCAAGACAATTGTTGGGGTCAGTTTGGAAACCTGGTGAGGTGTTGAACTGTGTCTGGGTCTCACCAAATTCCCTAGGTTGGAAGAACTTCTTACCGCCCTCATGGTACCAATCCTCAGCGGTGGCAGTTAGGTTATTTAACAAGCTTTTGTATGCTGCTGGAGGCAGTAAGAGAAGGAAACCCATGCTCTGTTTTGTTAGTGGAAAGAACGCCTTTATTCCAGCACTCAGAAATAAATACAAATATGGTGAGAACATATTGCAGACCGCCAGCATCAGTGAATAGCAGATGATGATTTCCACTGCTTGAACAAATAAAAATAAAAGCATGCAAAAAGGGGCAAAGCCAGTGCGTTAGTCTGTTGTATAAGCAGAAGGTCTCCGACGCATTGGTGTTCATGGTGAGAAACTTCTAAAGCAAAGTCCTGAAAAAATGCCCCCAAAATACTGTGGGGTGCAGAGGCTAATGCGAGTGGAGAAATGTGATGGGATTTCTTCACCCTCCTTCCGATGGAGCGTTCAGTCAGTGGATCGCTGCCCTTGTGTCGTTACACAGGCGGTACAGGCTTCTGGGACACTCAGCAGCCACCCTGTGGCACACGCTTACGGCCGTACTGCATGTGTTAGGTACAGTGCTGCAGTGATGTTTGTGTGCTTCCCCAGAAATTAGCGTCTGGGGCTCTCAGGCTCTCTATTAGTGTTAGTTATTGAAAATATTTGAGCATTAGCCTGTACTCCTGTAGTGGAGCCACTGGGGGAGGATGTAGGTTGCACCGTGACAATGTTAATTACTCAGATAGAAACGAAATGATGAGAAGTACAAAATTTAACTTCAGATAAACGTGACGCATCAGCTAGCTGTAGGCCCATGCTCGCCGTTTGCGTGGTGGCTGCAGCACGTCCAGCCTCGTTGCTCGGCTTGCTGCGCGCGTGCATGCAGCGCTGCTCGTGGCGTCTGGTGCTGCGTTTGGAGCTTGGATGTCTGGAGCTGGTCTCTGGATCAAGAAGTATGTGCTTATGAAAGTGAATTCAGTCCCATCAGAGATTTGTTAATGACCACATTAAATTCTGTGGGTTCGGGGGGTCAATACTGCTGAGCTTTGCGTTGTTCCTGCAGAACACAGTGTCTACATCTGGAGTGTTGTAGAGGGGCTTTCACCTAAGGGAAGAAAGGGGGAAAATAAAGGCATTCAGAGATTAAAACCAACCCCAGTTTTCTTTTCTCTTGTTTAATGGGGCTCGGAGACCTTGATCATGGGAACATTAACAATGTATAGCTGTACGGTGCCGTTCTCTGGATGCGATAGTTAAAGCATCGGTTGCTGTCAGAGGTAGCCGAGCAGTTCTCCACAGTGACCGAGCCCTTCAGCCAGGATACACAGGGAGAAAATCCAGACTGCTCTCTGATCAAGCGGTGTTTCACATTTTGTCTTTTCCGCATGCTTCGGCACACCCTAGCTTGAGGTGGGACTGGAAGCGAAACTTCTGGAATACTCAAGGAAGACCATTCTTGTGGTATTTCCATCCCAGCCAAAAACAGGAAGCACTGGAAAACTCGCCAACAACAAAAAAAGGCAGACTGCTGGGGAGTTTGCCAGCCTGGTTTCCAAGCCAAGGGGATTTGGAAAAGCATTTGAATGTTTCAGAGGTTATCCAAACCAGACCAGGAGACTTTCCCTCGCTGCTCGGTGTAGGAGCGGAGTGCAGCCTGCTGAGCTGCGCTGTCACTGGGAGGCTCCTGGCTGTGCCTGCTTGTTAGCTCTGCCCTACCAGCCATGTTAACTTACATCCCATAACCGAAGGAGCCTGCTGTCCAGGCAACCTCAAACTACGAATAAAAACTCTTATTCTTGAAAAGAGTGAACAGAGAGGGGTCGGCGCCTTCCCATTGAAGCCGATTTGCCAAGCCTGGTGCCTCTGGTGTCCTTGCATCCTAAGAGGAGGCGTGTTGCCGTAAGCCATGGATGTTAACGGTGTATTATTGAGAAGAGGGTCGGTGACAGCCGTGCCGAGGGGTGCATTTATAGAGTAGTTTGAAGTTTGGCATACGTATTCTTTTGAGTCACTTTTAATGCAATTGCTTGTGTCAGTTTTACAGACCCAGGGTGGTCATAAAGACAAGAATGTTAATGGTTTCTTCCTGTCAAATTAGTTTATGACCAAAGGTGTGTTTTTGTTCTTTTTTAAACCACCAGCAATGATAGCATTAATCTAAACAAACCTATCCCCCTGAACTCTGCTCCTGGCAAGTGAAACATAGCTGTGTGCGGGCAGAGGATCTGCAGGTTGTCTTCAGGACACATCCCATGGCCCTAGGACGAAGAAGAGGCGTGCTTCTAAACTGCCAGGCTGTGCTCTTCCTCCATCTCCTCGCACAGATGGAAGCTAAATAACTAGGGACATGAAGTATAGATGGGCCGAGTAGGAAGGGCTGTAAAACCAAAGCATCAAGTAATTATTGTGAACACACTTTCCCTGATGAGTCCATAGGGAATTAAAAAAACAAAAACAACCCATAACCTGATCCAGGAATTCTTGGTAGACACACAGGTTTTTTCTTTTTTCTTATTGCTTGTAGCCCCAGCATCTGGTTGTCAGTCAAAGCGCGTGCCTGTGGTCTTTCAAGAGTTCCAGTGCTTGAGGTATTTGATAAAAGATGTGGTAGAAAAATTGTTTTCTCTCTGGAAAGTTGTGTTTTCTGCTATTGTGTATTCTGTGAGTTGAATGAGTGAAGTAATACTCAAGCATTCACAGAATCACAGAATATCCCGAGTTGGAAGGGACCCATAAGGATCATCGAGTCCAACTCCTGGCACTGCACAGGTCTACCCAAAATTTTAGACCAAGTGACTAAGTGTACAGTCCAAACGCCTCTTAAATTCAGACAGGCTTGGTGCAGTGACTACTTCACTGGGGAGCCTGTTCCAGTGTGCAACCACCCTCTCAGTGAAGAACCTCTTCCTGATGTCCAACCTAAACCTCCCCTGCCTCAGCTTGACACCATTGCCGCGGGTTCTATCACTGGTGATTAAGGAGAATAGGTCGGCGCCTGGCCCTCCGCTCCCCCTCGCAAGGAAGTTGTAGACTGCGATGAGGTCTCCCCTCAGCCTCCTCTTCTCCAGGCTGAACAGGCCAAGTGACCTCAGCCGCTCCTCATACGTCTTCCCCTCCAGGCCCTTCGCCATCTTCGTCGCCCTCCTCTGGACACTCTCCAGCAGTTTTACATCCTTTTTGTACTGTGGTGCCCAGAACTGCACACAGTACTCAAGGTGAGGCCGCACCAGCGCAGAGTAGAGCGGGACAATCACTTCCCTCGACCGGCTAGCAATGCCGTGCTTGATGCACCCCAGGATACGGTTGGCCCTCCTGGCTGCCAGGGCACACTGCTGGCTCATATTCAACTTGCTGTCAACCACAACCCCCAGATCCCTCTCTGCGGGGCTGCTCTCCAGCGTCTCATTGCCCAGTCTGTACGTATAGCCAGGGTTGCCCCGTCCCAGGTGCAGGACGCGGCACTTGCTCTTATTAAACTTCATGCGGTTGGTGATTGCCCAGCTCTCCAATCTGTCCAGATCTCTCTGCAAGGCCTTTCCACCCTCAGCCGAGTCTACAACTCCTCCCAGTTTGGTGTCATCGGCAAATTTGCTCAAAACTCCTTCTAGTCCAACATCCAAGTCGTTTATAAAAACATTGAAGAGGACTGGCCCTAAAATGGAGCCTTGAGGGACCCCACTAGTGACCATCCGCCAGCCTGATGTGGCCCCATTTACCACAACCCTTTGAGCCCTGCCCGTCAGCCAATTGCTCACCCATCGTATGATGTTTTTGTCTAGCTGTATGCTGGACATTTTGTCCAGCAGGATCCTATGGGAAACTGTATCAAAAGCTTTGCTGAAGTCCAAAAAGATCACATCAGCTGGTTTCCCTTGATCGACTAGATGGGTGATCTTATCATAAAAAGAAATCAAATTTGTTAGGCAGGACCTACCCCTCGTGAACCCATGTTGGCTGGGACCAATGACTGCATTGTCCCCCAGGTGCGCTTCAATAACTCCCAGGATAATCTTCTCCATAATTTTACCAGGCACTGACGTGAGACTGACAGGCCTGTAATTGCTAGGATCTTCTTTCTTGCCCTTCTTGAAAATTGGCACAACATTTGCCACCTTCCAGTCCACTGGGACCTCTCCAGATTCCCAAGACCGTTGCAAAATAATTGAGAGAGGTCTCACGATGACGTCAGCCAGCTCTTTAAGCACCCTGGGATGAATCCCATCCGGACCCATGGACTTGTATGGATCCAGATGGAGCAGCAAATCCCGCACACGTTCAGGGTCGCTTGGGAGTTTATCATTCCCACTGTCACGGCATTAGGTAATTAGGTAATTAGCATTAGGTAATACCTCAACGTTTAGCATGTTCCGTTTGCTTAGCAAAAGGTAGAATTTAACAAAACACTAGAATTTTGCATTTGGAAGTGTGACAAGGAAGCATCCATCAGGATAACTTGTTCCTCTGAATGTTCATGGTGGAGCGTCCCCTTCCACAGAGGGGCTGTTTGCAAGATAAAATTAACTCGGCAAGTTGAATCGGCACACCCGATTGCGTATCACATAGTTACTGGGATCAAATCCTACAATAACTTCCACTCATTTAATATTTGAGCCTGCTGTCACACGTGGAGCGTCCTGGAGAAGCCCGAAGGCGGCTTCACGCCGCAGCACGAGCCTGGCTCCTGCCGCCGTGCCCGGGGCTGTGCGGGGTCGCGGCGCGGAGCAGCCCGGTGCTGGGGCTCTTCCTGCTCTGCCTGGCTCCGTGCTGTGCAGTCAGCCCCAGGGCTTGGAGGGGCGAAGGGTGCGATTTGACTGCAGTAAAATATCGGCTGTATTGTAGGTAGCTATCTGGTTTTAGAGGTTTTGCTAGGAAGGAAGAGGAAAACGGTACTTCTTGCATCTCTGCCTTCTTTAGCTTGAATGCAGAAGGTAAGGAAGTGCTAAACATGCTCATCTTTAGTGTGTACAAAAACCTGGGCAATTCTTACTGATGGCAGAGGTAAATGTAGACAACATAATCTTCCGTAGTTTTAGAGCGAAGTGGGTGTGATGGATCAGAATTACCCTGCTTTTCTTCTCTCCGGGCAGCTGTCCTCTGCTGAGAGCTCTGAATTTTCTAGCTGGGAAGATTTGCCTGGTGAGGAACTTTATCACCTCTTTTTCCATTTTTATAGTGACTCTACCAGGAATAATAAAAGCGTTCAGCTCTTCTGCTGAAAGACTTCTGCCTTCACTCTAGAAATGATCTGTTAGTAAGCATTTTACACCTTTTGCTAGACCTGCTGGAGGATTTAGGAGAAAAAAAGACAAAACCCAACAAAACTGCAAGAAGTCTCCCTATAAAAAGGCCATTCACACTGTTTTGGTTATACCTCTGTTTTCAGCTTGAATGTGATAGGAACAAACGTTTGTTAGCAAGAGCTTTTTAGGAGAGTGGGCTGCACATGTGAAACTTCCCCAAAAGAAATAAATTATTCCGTTATTCTCATGCTATTATCCTTTGTTTTGGTATTTTTTCTATAAAAAACAGCATCCGCAGGAAATCATGGATGGAAAGGGGATGGAAAAAGGGATGAAGATGCTGTAGCTCTGAGGGCATCCAAAAGCCAGACAGAGCTGGGCGGAGGTGAGGTTCCAGCTGGTGCAGTTACTGCTCCGCTGCCTTTGCTTGGGCCTGGCCGTGGCTCAAGGGGGGTTCTGGTAGCGCTCACAGCGTATTTGCTAATTAGTTCCTAATTACTTCCCCGAGGTCCTGCCGGCCAGGTGCCGAGGTGGGGCTTTCTGCTGCCGACACTGCTGCATCCATACCACTAGCAGGGGCAGAGCGGTTACTTGCTGTGGCCTGAGCACCCTCGGGAGTCCGTGGTATTAATAGGCTCAGAGCCGCATGTTAGTTGTGGGGTGCTTCTCACTGCAGCCACCAGTACCTACGAATGATGGGTGTTCATACTCAGAAGCAAGATACCGTTTGTTTAGACCCTGGTGGGAACTAAATTACCTTCTAGCTTAAGTGGAGGTATGCCAGCAGAAGACGTGACCCTAGGATGTTACAAGGCACTGTAAAAGGCCATAAGCTCAAAATTCCTACTGAATTCAAGAGAATCTTTCTCATTTTAAAGCAGAGGGAATATATCCACCTGTTCCTCCTTTGGCAATTTGTTATCCTTTGGTATTCCCAAGGCAGGTAACAGCCTGTGCTTTTCAGAGTGCGTGTTTTGGGGTTTGCTGTCAGTCATTGTGAAGAGACCCTGAGTGGTCGGTCAGCTCGGTGTCCTGCTGCGCAGATGGGACAAACAGCTGTAATGCTGTCAGCTGGAGTTATTGAAAACCTATGGAAAGTTAGTAGGGTTATCAAATAACCTACTTTTCATCCATGTTTACTAATACGTAGTCAGACCTTTTCCTCCTGCGATCCAGGAGAGCCGTGCTGTTCTTGGAAAGGGAACACTGGGTATGTGGCTGCGGACCTGGGCTCGTCCTGCCGGGCTGCTCAGCTCTGCTGGTGCTGAGGTGCGCTGGCAAACTGCAAGCAGGTGATCGGTAACACCGGTATGCTGGGCTCCTTCCGTAATAAAAGTAAACGAGGAAAAAACGCATGCCTCTCTGGGATGGGATTTGACTCTCAACGCCATCCTGATTTCACTCTTGTTAAAGTCAACAGCTGCCTTTCTAGTGGTTGCAGCGAGAGCACGGCCCGGAGCGTGCCGAGTACGTCTGGGAACTTTGCTCATCATTCGTACAGTAGGTGTGAAAGCTTAGCTTGGTAGGATCATGGGAATATTTAGGTTTGCTCTATCAGAAGGGTGATGCTCTCAGAACCTAGAACAATATTAATATTTTTTAAAGCCCCTACTTTCTAAACCACATACTGTTTTCTCTTTATTAATAGAGACTGCATTTGGGGACCATTAAAAGCCACTGAGATCTTCTCAGGGAATTTGGACCCACCTGTTGTGTTCCACGCAGCTCAATAGATGCTTGGTTGAATGAAGCTTGTCTGCAGACTTGACTTGAAGTTCTGTCTGTGATGGAAAAATGGATAAAAGCATTGTGGCTTCATTTCTGTCTCATTTTGAGTTATGGTGCATGCATGTTCCATGGGCCATGGGTTTGGAATAGAGCATGTATGGATTCTTCAGAAGAAGCCTCTGTTATTCAGATAAAAATGTGCATTTCAGAAGCAAAACACATCTGTGTTGCAGCACGGCAAGTTCAAAGCTGCCCGGAGAAGTTTATGGGAAGCAGCTGTGGGTTGTCTTTGCTAATGAGGAACAGAACATGCTGAGGACTTGACACAACAGGTTTACACAGTGCGATTAGGTAAAGAAAGTTAATGTCTGCTTTTAATAACAAGAGCAAGTAGCAGAGGTGGCAAAGTATTTTTAATGACATCATTTGCCCAGCTGTTTTACACATCTGTAACACGGGACGTCGTTCACTTCTGCAACACTTCATCCTTGCTCTTCCACACCTTTGGGATAGGGATAAGGTTACCTGTCTGGAGGGGAGCAGCCTGGGAAACGTTTGTATTTGTGGCTGGTTATCAGCGTTGGGCGTGTTAAAACGCTGGCTGAGTTGAGCGTCCCGCGTTAGGTATATGTGTTTTTCAAAGTGCTAATTACTTCACTGTGAATCTGGCACTTAGGCAGAGATCCCTGTGTCTCGGCCAAGCTTACATCTAGGGATGAAACATTTGCAGCAGCTGCAAAAATGTTTTTACTTATTTAGAGCATTATAATGTTTTATGGCTGTGAATAATGACAAGTGCATAAATCACCCGTTAATTGGTAATGCTCGGTGCTTCCCCCTGCGACGCCTGAGACAGCGATGGCAGCAAGGCAGGTGACGGGCTCTGCTGCACGGGAGCGCAGCCGCGCGCTGCCTCTTTTGGCTGTGCTTGGGCTCAGTGGGATTTCCGTGGGACCGGGCCTAGATTCGGGTGCTTTTTCTCTCTTCCCTTGATTCGGGCGCCTTTTCTCTCTTCCCGGTGTAATTCCGGTGCAGCTGCGTAGATCTGCGCTCCTGCTTCCAAACGGACACCTTGTTTTGTGAACGTGCCATGGCCAAGCGAGGATGGGCTCGTAACCACATCCAAAGCATTACTGGAGCTTAACGTAAAGAATTAAATTATCTGCGTGCTAACAAAGAGCAGCGTAACAATTAGTTCGTTTTCATAACCCATAGCAGCTTGTTAGCTCAGATAGGGAACAAGGGGAACGCAGTGCAGGTGCTCCGGGGGCTGGCTGTCCCGTTGGGTCGGTGGCACTCATCCTCAGCCCGCTGAGCACGTCAGGAAGGCCCCGGCCGCTTTCCTTGGTTTATCATCAGCGGTCACCCTCAAGTAGCCACGATGTTCTTGAGCATCTTGTTTTCCATATTTAGTGTGGGTCTGAGAAAGAGGCACTGTTCGGTCTGATATAACAATAAAAATCTTCTTGTTCCTTCTCTATATTACCGGTGCAGGGATGATGACCTAGAAGTTTGGCAGGGATGCCCGCTTTCTGTCTGGATGGTACTTAACTTAGCAATTATTAAGTGCAGAAATAGCTCTGGCTGGGCTCCTTTCAGCCAGCAGCCCCATTCCAGCACAACTGGATGTGTTCTGTGGTGTTACAGTGTTTGCGTGTGTATAATTCTATTTATGGCTGCAGCAAGGGTCGAGCATCATTCTGCTTCATAGCAAGACCCTCATAAGTATTTGTCAAAATGAGAGGTTTTTCAGAACTGCTGAAACAAACCATAAAATTCCCGAAGAGGTGGGAAGTCTGGAACTTGCATTTGCTTCAGAAAAGCTAAATTTTTATTTATGATGTGAAAAAAAATGCAGAGGTTCAGGTGGATAGCACAAGTATTGCTAAAACAAAGACAGTACAATTTGAGAGCAGGTGTATAGGTTCAGAGATCAGGAGAGCACACTTGTTTGCTGTGACAAAAGAACTTTGCTGCAGGCCTTTTGAATTTTTTGTCAAACAAGTGAACCGGTTTTTCAGGCTTCTTTAGGAGATATCTATGAGCGATGTAACAAGGAAAAAATAAGAGCAATGATGGTTTGCATCTGCGGGTAGAAGATTTCACGTGCTGTACAGATTTGAGAAGTGGAAAAGTCTGCCTGGTGATAACAGCAGTGTCATCGTGTAATAATTTGATCCGAGTGCTCTTGAGTTGTAACTAGAGCCCGAGATCAAGGGCTCACGCCAGAAGCCAAGTATTTGGGTAACGTTTCAAGGATGCGCTTGGCATGGTATTTTAGTATTTAACCGCCCTGTGGCAAAGCTCTGGGGGGAGGTTGCCGTAATCCCTTGCCAGCTTCTCTACGCCGCGTTACGCGGGAGGTTACCTAGATGGTCGCCAGTTTCCCTCTTTGGCCTTAAAGCCCGCTAACGCCTCCTGTAGCTGGAAAGCGTTGCAAAGCCCAACGAACCCCAGCAAGCAAGAGGAAGACGGAGCTCGGTGAAGCAGAAGCGTGCTGGGTCGAGGCAGCCGGCGAGGTTCACCTGCACCCGTGGCCCTGCAGCGGCAGCGCGGATCCGGCCGGGATGCGGCCGGCTCAGGCCCGCCTGGAACGCGGCCTGCGGAGCGCGGCCGGCTGCCAAGCTGTGTAGCAGGCGGCTGTGTTTGTTGAGAAGTTAAAACCTTCTGATTTTTTAAAATCAGCTGGAGAACATTATAGTCACGCAGAACTGAAGGCAGACAACTCGTTAAAATTAGTATTGGCCGTAATTAAAAACATGCTGGGGGAAAAAGACGATGAGAAGAAACAGACTCTTGGAAAGCTCCTGACGTTGCTAAATGTCTAAATGGAACCGTAGCTTGCTAATTGATTCAAGTAATTGCTCGGCTACCCCGTGTCCCCCTGCAGCAGGTACCGGAGCCGCCCTCCTGTGCCGCACAGCCCTGCTGGCCAGCCGCTGGCTCCTGCTGGCCAAACCCTGGCCCTTTTCCTGCTGTGCCCTGCGGCAGCCCCAGCGCTGAGGCAGCTGCGGGGAAAGGACGCTGGGGAAAGGAGGGGGTTGGAGGGAGGGAGCTCGGAGCAGAGTTAAGCCGCTGCTGTGAGCGCGAATGCTGACCCTTGGTGGCAAATACAGTCGGGTTATTGTTAGCCTCGGGTGCACTTGGAGTGTCATCGTCCAGCATTGATACCTGCACGAGGAATGAGCGCCTTTTCTCTGCTGGGTATTGTCGTGTTTCTTTTCCCTTCTGGAAAATACAAAAAGTATCTTCCGATGCTCCGCTAGTAACTTCTCCTCGAAATAAAACACTGTTACGGCTCGAACACTGCGTCACACCGTGCTGTGCTGGCTTCAGGTGAACAGGCAGCCGGAGTGAATCCCTTTCCTCGCTGTACTATTAGGCCTGACTTCGTAGCGCTGCTAATTTTACATCCATCCTGTCCCATTTAGCTGGAATTTTTATTTCATTGCTCTTGCATATGGTTAGGAAGCGTCCCTTTCCACACATCATAATTCACTTTTCTGTTGGCTTCTATTGTATAACACAACAGGAGTGTGAAAAATCTTCTTGTTTCAGTCTCGAAGTCCCATTTCGTATCATCGTGCAGTCTCGTGGTTTGTATGTGCTGGTAGGAAGATAACAAATCCCGCTTCACATCCTTGCATAAGACCTACTGGCTTCAATTACATGTTGTAACTCAATGACTACCCTATTAAAATCATAATGCAATTTATATTGGCTTTTATTGCACGTTGTAACATGGCGATAGGCCCTTTTCATGGGATGCCTTTTGGCTTTTTTAACAAATCAAAATGTAACAGCCCACCTTTTTATATTCTAATGTAATGAACTCTTTCCACAGCTCCGTCTGATGCTTATTGGCTTCTATGTGAGATCCTATTCCTAATTTAATGAGTCCCTCTTCACATCATAACGTAATTCATACTGGCTTTCACAGCATATCCTCCCACACCGGTGCCAAATCATACCGTGTCATAAAGCTAAGTGGCTTCTAATGGACATCGCACCTCAGTAACCCCGTCGCACGTTGTAACATTCCCGTCTGCTTCCCTGACGCGTTGCAGAGCTCCGGCGGTTCCCAGGCAGCCCGCTGCGGGCGCGAGCCGCGCCGGGGCTATGCGGCAGGCCCTTCGGCACGCGCTGAGCCGCCGCAGGCTGCCCTGCGTGCCGGGCGTGTGTCGCGGGGACGTTCCCGAGGATGTGTTAAAGAAACGCTGCCCAAACGTCACGTCTGCATATTGGCTAGTCCCTTTAGAGGAGAAGAGAGAAAAGACAGTGTCACTACAGGATCATAGATTTATTTTAGAAATCTACTTTTAGATGAGTAGAATTGCTCCCTGAAAAGGATTTTTTCCACCGTTTGCAATGGGACCCAGTGACCAGTCAGGTGAAGAATCCCAATCTTGGTAAGATGACTTGATTAAAAATACCACAGCCAGGTACTGTAAATTACACATTTCAGAATTTTTTAAACTCTCCATCATATCTTCTGCTCTTCTAAAGTTTCCAGCACCGTGTAGTGACTGAATTTTTCTCCTTTTCTTATCTGTTCCCCTGTAGCCCGTTTCCCCCCCACACCTTTTTTCCACCTGACACGTCCTGCATGATGCTGGTTGTCGCCGAGTGCTGCTGGTGGCTTTCCCCAGGCACTTCCGTCCCCAGGCCCCCAACAAACGGAGGAGATGCAGTTCGGCAGCCGGCACACCTGAGCACACGCGGTGCTGAGAAAGCAGGTGCCCGGGGAGGTCGCTGGAGGATTAGTGATTTGGACCCGCTCCTGGTCATTTCTGACACCTCTTAACGAGTTGTGCATTCTCTTCCCGATTCTCCCTGGTGCTGTAAAGGAGTAATCCTTGGCCAGCGCTTCAGACTGACATAGAATGTGTTCCTTCTGAGTTCCTGTTATAACTCTAAATAAATCATCCATTTCATTTATTGCATTATAGATCTGATAGCAGTTATTTTATAACTGAGCTGCTTTTAACACTGTCATGGGATTTAATTCCCTGTAAAATGGCAAGTGATGAACTTCTGCTTTGTACAGCACAACCTGTTCTAACCGCTCCCCAAGATTTGGTAAAAGCAAAACATAATATGTCAAAAGTTTTTAACAGAAATACAAGCTTCTAATAGTACTGCCACTGCCTTAGTCAGGTTTAAAACTGGGACAGCTCAAGTCTCTTCCGTGGACTGGGTCTGGCAGCCAGATGGCATTGCACTTGGCTTGTGGTGACCTGATGTTCCCGTGAGATGTTTTGTTACAGCGGGAGGGAGGATCGCGGTGCGTGGCGGAGTCTGTGGGTTAGGACGTGACACTCATGGAAGGCAGCAGGGTCAGGGGACTTGAGCTCCTGTGAAGCCTGGTCTTATTTCACCCACGCGTGGACTCCTGGGGCAGCTAGGGCTGGCAGGGACCTCTGGAGGTCTCCAGTCCAGCCCCTGCCGCAGGCTGGGCCCGCTGGAGCACGTTGCCCACAAGCAGGTCCTGCCAGGTCTTGAATTGTCTTGAATTGAAAGTAAAAGAAGCTTCATAGCGGCCTGTCTGCAGGGAGTGGCTATCTCCTCCTTGTCCCCCCGGGGCACCGGGCGGTTACAGTGCCTGGTGACGTGCCCTGTCCTCTAGCCCAGGAGGCCTGGATGTGACAGCTTCATTGCCAGCAGCACCGGTCCTTGGGGCACGTGGGCAGGCGCTGCTGGAGGACGTGGGATATTCTTCTGTCTCGTCTGTTCTTACAGACGGTCGGTATTTAGGCTCTAGCAGCCCTGGCTAGCTTGCCTGAAGCAATTAAGAATAACATATTGTTGAAGTGATTTTTATGGGCTAGTACAAGTCTGGGGGATGATTTTATGGGCTAGCACATCCTGGGGGGATGAAAAGACAAGTTTCCCTCAAAGGTTGTGCGTGCTGCCCAGAGAGCTTCTGTGTGCAAATGAAATTGGGTTATGGGATAGAAAACACTGCAAGTTGGCGATGGTCTCAAGCCAGGGACGCTGCGGCACAGCGCTGCGAGGACAGTGCTGAGAGCTTGCTGGTGCCCAGAATGAACCGGCAGCACCTGGAGCCTGGGGGAAGTTGGTTGTGCAAAGGAGAGCTGAAATATTTAATGACATTTCTCTTCCCTCTTTATTCATGACTTGGGGAAAAGCCCTGTCTTTAGGGGCAGTTCCTCAGTGCTGACTTTGCTAATACAGTAAAAGGACCCAAACCTATAATGTTTGGAAGACCTTCCCAAACTGCTGAGAATGCTCATCCCCTATTGATACTGGTGGAGTTGCCTCCTGGTTTCTTTGAAACTTGGTATGTGTTTCACGTAGACATTGTATCTGGGGTATAATGTCATACTGGGCTGTATTTAGACAGCAGTCTTACTCATTTTTGTGTAAAGTAGCATTATTTAATATTTTCTAATGATTTTTGAGTCATATGTTAGATAGTCCTCAAGTTTTTGGGCAAGTATGCAAGAAAAGATGACGCAAACCCTCGCCTGGATTAAACTGCCCAGCCGGTCGGTTCGTGAGGCTCCCGAATGCTCGGTTTGTGGCGTGCGGGCAACCACTTGTGCGATGCAGCTCACGCAGGAAGCCTTCCTCCCTGCAGCCTGCAGTGCCTCGTCCTCCAGCCGCCGTCCTTCCCTTCGAGTCCTGCGTTACAGACGGCCACGAGGAGCCGGCCGGTCCCACCTGCACCAGCGCAATTCTGGACAAGATCACTGGGCCCCACGTCCTCACGCAGGGGCAGAGACAGGTCCTGAATCTTTGTCCTGTCCAGGGGCAAAGATCCAGAACGTGCTGGTCTTAAAAGCAGGTTATGCAGAATTTGATGCGTTGTTTTTATTTTATCCTAAGCTCCGATCTTAGTAGTTACTTCATTTTACAAGTTGGAGAACTCTGAATTTCGTCGGTAAGTCTGGATAATTTATTTACTAAACTCTTCTGGCTGCTTAGATACTGAGCCGGTTTGTGTATTTAGTTCTGTTACGAAACTGTTTTGGCTGCGAGCGGATCCCTTAGGTACAATAAGAAGAAAGAGCAAACGTCAGCCTGTCTGCCCGCGTGGGCACTGCCTCTTGGGAGCCTCCCGCCGGTCCCTCCGCAGAGCAGACTGGAAGCGTTCCCCGCACAGGGGAGATGGCGTGTGGCTACGGGGACAGCGAGGACCTCAGCCGCCCGGAGCAGTCCTGCCTGAGCGATGAGAAGAGTGAGATGTTTTGTTGGCCTCGGGGATTTCAGTTCACACGCGTGCATGAAGTTTTGCCCGCGCTGCAGAATCCCGCCACGTGTAGGCGGGTGTGTGCACTGGCGTTCGTTACCTAGGGCAAGGCGAGCGGTGGACTGTCACGTGGGGCTGGTGCCTCCGGCCCCCGCCAGCCTGTCTCCCTCGTGGATCATCATACTAAGAAGAAAACCAGCCTCTGGCGTAATCGGAATGGTCTCTGCAGCTGCCAGTAGAGTAGGTGAGCTCATGCACCTTGCCGAAGTGGAGCAAATAGCACTGCGGCTCTCCATCTCCAGCAGACGATGCAGAGAGCCCCGTTCCTGCCGCTCGCGTTGCAGAGTGGTTTTTATGTCCCACTGCTGCTTGGTGCAAGCTAAAATAAAAACATCTTTGAAATTCCCTTTACGTTCTTCCCTGAGACAAGGTCTTTTCCCTGCTGGAGGAGTCACAGACTTCAGCATGAACTGCTGGATGTGCCAAAAAAAGCTACCTGCTTTTATGCAGCCCGGTAACTCCCTTGCGTAAGCATTTGGCATCATGTGCTGAGACGTGCAGCGAGGGCCATGCTAGCGGTGCCACGGCGTGTCACCTCCCGCCTGTCCTGCCCACGGGGGGCAGCGCTCCTTTCTGGCCCCTCGGGCGTCTCGGTGCAATGCAGGAGGTGGCAGGAAGGGGCAGCCGAGGGGCTGTGCCATAGGAGAGGGCCGGTGCTCAGCGTGTTTTGCCTAAACCTTGCTTTGTCCGTAGAAACGATAGTGGTGAAGATCTGAAATCAGTGACAACTGATGGCAGCGTGTTGCCTTCTGGGCATTTTGTTGTCAAAATGGGGGTTTCTGGGGCATTTCGAGACAGTGTTGCAATGCTGATTTTTTTATGGGACATGATTTGTCATCTGCCCTATGGCTGGTAAATTAAAAGCTTACAGAATTGTGGCTTGAAGAGGTTGCCAGCTTTAGGCAGCTTGCTCTGCATCTTGGTGCAACTTCTTACTGCGTCGGGCTTATTGCCTTCCTGGGGTAAGTCCAGATTTGCTAGAACTGTGATTTTGGAAGCAGTAGGTAACGATAGGGAAGATAATGTGTGGATTTGCTATGCTGGGAGATGCTGTGCAACCTGCCCAAGGCAGGGAAAGATTGCCATCCATGTTTCAGCTACCGTAGGGGGTTTCATATAAAAACAGGTAAATTAAACTTCAGAAGCTTCCCATTAGATAAAAGGGGGCACACAGTAAGTGAGGCAGACTGGCGGTATTTATTAGGAAATGGCCTATGAAGGAAAACTGGCTGAGCTTTAAAGAAGCGCTGGAGCTGGCTCGGGGAGTGAATATATCTTTACATAAAACTGCATAAAACTTGAAAACCAGTGTGGATGAGTGATGGGTTGTTAAAGTTAATTGTGACTGAAAACAGCTCTGAAATAAGCAGAGCAACAGTCTGTGGGGTGTCAGAGGGACGCATGAGGACGAAGCTGCTACAGAAGTGGAGGATTTGAAGGGCAGAATGCAGAGTAGGTAATTAAGGCCATTAAGCTAGAGAATATGTTGGTGAATAAGGACCTGAAGTGAACCAGAGGGACTACTCGGGATGCTTGCTCTGTGCTCAAACAGCAGAAAAACAAATGCCCCCCCAGGTTAGGTCTGTGTTCGCTGTGCCACCAAATGCTGCGCCTCTTACAAGGAGTGGTAAAGCCCCGTTACGTTCTTGTTATGAGCAGTGATTCGTATCGGTTATTGCTCTTGTAGCATTTATATAGCTACTGCATAGAATACAGTGCATAACTATACACATTACCTTAATTACATAGTAATGTGTGTTGAGATATTAATATAGTACATCTAGTATATAGCATATGTTTATGTACATATACACAGATGCGGTGTGCAGGTAGCGGCGTAATTCATCACCTGCATAACTCGGCAGAGATGCTGATGAAGTTGATGCCTGCAGTTGCATCGGTGATAAATGTGTGTATGAGATCTCAATCAGAACATCCTTATAATTAAAGCCACCTCCTTCAATGTCTTAATAAAAGTAAGTTGGAGGACACCACGCCAGGGAAGGAGCATTTGCTGATTGGATTTATGAAATGCATCCGAAGTTTGGCTTGTTTGTTCTTTCTTGCTCTTGTGCGTTGCTGATTTTGGCAGTTTGCAGAATGCATAAATGAAACGACACTAAAAAAACAGTATGGATGGTTAGGAGTTGGCAGTCATCTCCCTCTGGAAGAAGTTTGTTTTGAATGTTTATTTGTAGCAATAGTCACTGATATTATCGGTCCACTGTTTTATTTCATGTCATAGAGCTTTGTGCATGTATTTTTTAGGGATTTTTCTCATCCTCAAATGCTTTTCCCTCTTATACTAGAAATGGATCCCCTGATAAAATGATTCCAGTTCATTAGTCAATGTTTTCTTTTCCTTATCACTGTTCCATTTAGGACTCTGTTTGCTGTACTCTTATTTAGGGCATATGGCTTTGTTTGACTCAGGGAGACGGTGCAGCTGGTGACCAGAGCACGGATCGAGCTGCATAGCTCCTTCCCGTACCCACCGAGCCAGGCACCTCGATTGCCCTGAAATATTGATGAAAATTGAGTGCCTTGTCCTCATAGTTCTCTGAAAAATCATTACTGCTGATTGCCCCTGGGGGGGATGCAGCACCAGTCTTCCTCCTTAACCCACACCCAAACGCTTTTACACGTTGCTGTGTAATGCCATGTGTTGTGATCGGTGCTGCTCTTGCTGCTTCCACCTTGCTCTTCATCTGCCTGCAGCTGCACCATCCGTGCCATCTTCAACAAGGTAATGATAAACACCTGTGTATGTCTTTGAAGCTCTGGGCATAACTGCTTTCTGTTTGTTTTTTTTTCCTCCAGAAACACTTATTTCTGCTTGCCAGTGCTTTCCCCACATGCGTCCTTTCGTGCAGTGCATGTGGTGTTTGCTGGCTGCGCTCTCTACCTGCAGAATTTGGTAGCCAATGCAACAGCTCTAGCCTCTGGGCTCTTCCCATCACACTCTTTACCTTACCCCTGGAGGAGGACGGGACCAACAAGCCCCGGGCAGCGGGCATGGCCCTGACCGCCCCTTGTCCCGTGCCCAGACGTCACCCGCTCTGTGCCAAATGCATCTCTACTGGATGTCTACTTCCATTTTGTTCTTTTTCTAAGCAACGTGTAGCTTTTTAGCGCATAGGAAGGAATGCATAGTTTTTAAGTAACACAAAGCTTCTAAGGTGAATTAGGAGTATCACTGGCCCTTTGCTTTACGAGATGTCTCTTCCATGAACAAGCCCAGCACACAAATTCTAGCACTGTGAGCTGAATGATAACAGCTCCTTATAAAAACACCGGTGCCAGTAATCCGAGAAAGGATCGTGATATAATTTCACTGTAATGTGAAAAAAATAATAATTTGCTCTATATTTTCTTACAAAATTTTGAAGTGAATTGCCAATTTCTGATCGTTAGAACTGGAGCTGTTCGGATTGGTCCCGTGGTGGTTGTGTGCGTCGGGATGGAGTCTTCGCTGCAGTCCTGCTGCAGGTCAGCTGTAAGCGGGGGAATGTGGCAGAGAAGCAGGATTATGGGATCCATAAGGAAAATTTTATGAATCACAGGGAAGATGGAGGTCATAAAACGAACCATCTTCCTTCCCACGGAAACTCGCAGCTCCTTTCCTTAGAGTAATTAGAATACGGAATGATTAACTTTGCCTAGCGGCTAATAATCTGGAGGCTGTTGCCATGGGTACCCCGCCGGCTGTGTGCTGCAGATACCCGGAGCTGGCTGGCACTGAAACGTGCCTTGGCTAAATCTCTGCAGCGTTGCAGAGCTGAAAAAAACTGAACAGACATCTTGAGTGAGGTTCCAGGAGGAGGAAAAGATGCTAACTCAACAGGAAGAAAATGGCTTCAGTAGCACTTTTTTCAATAAATGTAGGTAGAAATGGGCTAAAATGCTGTTATGTTATTTCACATCATTTTTCCTACAATTAAATAATACTTGAAGTTGGATTGTACTACTTCTGCTATGTATTATGCAACTATTCCAGAGTCAGAAGAAATCTTTTCTGATGGGACTCAATTACATGAAACAATGTCCAAATAAGCAGTAAGAGATGCTCAGCACTAGTGAGCTTTACAGTGATAGAGGATTTGTACACTAAAAAACCTAGGAGCTGTTCTAAAAATCCCATCCCTTCACGAGATTAAAGGATAAAAGAGGCATAAAAAGGTAAAGTGACTTGTCCCAAGTCTACATTAGAACATAATTGCATGTTTTTCATTCTCTTCTCCCTTAAAACTGGAAGTACAACTGATGCCGAAAATGGGGCCAATGTGACGCTGTGCAGAGGCAGAAGATAGCCGGCAGCATTTAAGGCCTGGTTCTCAGATTGTGTCTAAATCCTGCTGCGTAGGTAGCTCTCTGGAAATTTGGTGGAACTGGTAAGCTTTAAAGTTGAGCATCATCATCTTAAACGTCTTGCTGAGTGGAAGCGGATGTTCCCTACGTTCACAGTAACGTTTGGGCTACTGGAGCAGAGCTTCATTTCCTCCTTGTACTGAAGGAAAAGGCCATGATGTGTTGCTGAAGTGTTACTGCTTTGAAAGATAAATTTTAAGCCAAGAAAGACCTTTCTCCCCTTTCTGTGATGACAGTGGTTATGGAGGACTAAGCATGGTCCAGAATCTGGACTGGTGACTGCTACATTCATGGCAATTTGAACAGTGCATGTTATGTGAATGTGTTTCTGGTCAACATTTTTTTTTCTGAAAGATTACAGTCATCATGGTTACCACTTACATATTTCATCCAAAGCCTGCCAGAGCTCAAGAAGCGTTTGGACAACACCCTCAGACATGTGGTTTAATTTTTAGGTAGTCCTGTGTGGAGACAAGAGTTGGACTCGATGAGCCTTGAGGGTCCCTTCCAGCTCGGGATAGTCTGTGATTCTTTGATTTCCATAAATGCAGTTTTTCCTTGTTGCTTTCCATATGGAGCACAAAGAGAGGTATGTCGATATGTACAAATGTATAAATAAGTAAAACTCTTTTATAAGTAAAACAAAATTGATTGCTGTATGTATTAATTCATAGCTAGGTGAAACTCTGAAATGAATTAGGCTGCAATTTCAGCCTTACCTAAACTTACTGTAATATTTAATAGACGAACTCTCGTGTTCCTGGAACCTGAGCCATGGAAACTGGTGTCCAAGTAACTCGTGTGCTAACTTGTGTAGGAGCCAGCGCAGCGCCCGCCTGCTGTGTTCCAGCTGGCTGGAGGGGCGGCAAAAGATGCACGACCCCTGTGTTTCTAAGCCCCTGTCCCATAAAGGTGAGGGTGGTACTGTGCTGGAGTTCCGTAGGGTTTTTCCAGATTCCATGCTGACTTCTCTAGAAAGCAGTGCGAAAGAAGGGAAGCTTAAAGCTGTTTTCTGGAGGGGCCGAGAAACATGATAGTGAAAGGTTCCTTTTCATAGCATTTCTTTTCTTAGACTTTGTGCAGATTTACGTGGTTCCAGAAGCTCCCAAAACATCTCGGTGTATGTAGAGGTGCCACTGTTCACTCGTCTTTACCCACCAGCTTCATACTTCAGCAGGAGCATCGGCCAAGCTTGCGTCCTCCCTGCTTGGAGGCATTCCTGTGCCATAGCACCAGCACGTGTGCCCGGGTGGCTTCCTCAGCTGGAAAAGATGATGATAAGGGACAAAGACTCTTAAAAAGAGTTAAATACAGGGAATGGTGGTTGTCATTTGTCTGTTTAGATGCTGAAAGCTGTCGTTGTTTATGGTTTGTGTGCTGGTATTTGGCGCTTTGTCCTCTTTCTTGCAAGAATGACAGTAGCGAGAACCGACACTCTCTATTTCACTCAGAATCGTGTGTTTGGGCTTCCAGTCTTTTAGACAGTATCATTTAAATCCTGCCATTATGGCTTGTAGTCTAGAAGGGAGCTGAGGTATGTTTGAGAGCTCAAACCTGCTTTAAATCATAGGAGTAATAATGCCCAAACAATATCATTAGAGTTAGCTACATGGCCATGACAACAGATCCTGGCTTTTTTTTATTTGTAACACCTTTTTAACATGGCAGTCAATCGGGAATAAATTCACCATTGGTTACTCTGATTTACATCGGTCGAGCAGAGCAGAATCGTTTAATATGTTCTTGGGGTTTAAGAGCAGGAGTATCTCAGCAGCTACTCCTCTCTACAGAAGCGAAGCTGCACCTTCTAGATGTTAATGCAGCAGTCCCACAAGATGCTTACGGTGAGATACGTTGCAATCTCGCGTTGCATTTCCCCGTGCAGTAGCTGCGTTGTGGGCTCTGACAACGCACTGTAAAGAAACTCCAGAGCATGTGGGGTTTGAAAGCAGCAGCTGGCGTAACAAATACTACCAGTGCTGCTGAAAAAAATCTCTGCTGGACTTTGCCTAAGTGTTTATTGTAAAGATAGCTGGGCAGAAGGCTTGTGACTCAGGCTAACGCCGGTGGGAGGTATTACTCAGATCCGTGTGAACCCTCAATAAAGTTCAGCACAGTTTTTAAGCTGTGGTTTTGGCCAGGTCTCGCTTTTTCTGTGTCAGTCGGTTCCTTCTTTGTTTGGACCGTGGTTGATTTAAACATCATTTTGGTGTGTGGATCCATTGACTGTTTTGACCGTTCTGTTTTTTTTTTTTTCTTTTCTTTTTTTTTGATCCGTTGGTTAGGAGTAGTTTAGAGGAGGATGATTTAAACGAGGACTGATGGCTCCTGGCTGGGCTTCCAGTGGCTGAGAGAAACATTCTTCGCCACTGAACTACAGGTCTGTCTGCTCCTCCGGTGTGCCTGACCGCGGTATTGAGCGTCTCGGAAGACAGAAAGCACTCGTTTTTCTCCCTAGGGACACCTGCTATGTGTTGTGACAAAGGCTTTATACGAGCTTTAGCTGTCTGAATTGACAGACCCTGTTTCTTCCAAGTATTCCAGGAATTTGGGATCAGAAAGGAAACTCCAGTGTCTCCTTAAGTGTAAGCGAATGGATTTAAGCCTTAGAGCATGCAGGCTTATTTTAATTCCCGTGCACTTTTCTTGCTGTAGTTATTCCGTTCTTTTTAGAAAAGGTAGAGAGACCATGTGACTGGAAAAAGAATACGGAAAATTTGGAGCAAAGTGCAGCCCCCTAGAAGAAGAGACAACAGCCAGCATGGAGAGAGCTGCTGTGGTTGGAGACGCGGCCTTAGAGCGAGGATCCCAGCTCTGCCCCCTTCTTGCCGCCACCGCTTGCACGTCCCGCTCCGGGGGGGCTTCCTGAGCTCCCCGGGCACAAGCCGAGGCTCTTCCCTTCCAAGCTCTCTGCTCCCCGAACAGCTCGCGCTGTGCTTTAGGGTTACAGGGAGCAAGCCTCTGGGAAGGAACGAGCTGTTCGTTGGGAACTAGCTTGTGCTGAACAAGTGTAATAGCTGTCTTCAATGTCATTAATGACTCATTTAGCACATAAGGGGAATTCAGTAGATATTATATTCTTGGCTCTTAGCAAACAGTTGATTTCCTGCCATAAGACAATCTATTAAAAAGCCGGATATATAGCAAGCAGATACAAATTCCATGGCATGGATTCTCTATTGGCTGACATGCAGGGAAGGGAGTAATATCGATGTGGAGACCTCCAAGTGTGGAATCCTGTAAAGCAGTTTACTGCAGGCGTTAGTGCTGGGGTCCAGTTTGTTGCATCTTTCATATACGAACATTTTTGCAGTTGTTTTGGACCCTAAACTAGGCTTTGTAAAATCAGCCTCACAGAACACGTGATGGAAGTTTCCATTTTTAAAAACCCCAATGAAAGACACCGAATAACCACTACATAGATGTCCCCTATAGCATTTGCAAACCAAACGTTTCAGTACTGAGCGTGCTTACAAAGCCATTAAAGTGATGTCCAAATGGGAACAACAGTGAATATGCCAGTAGTGTCACTGTCACAGGGGAGCACAAAACAGTGACCCAGCGTTAGCAGGAAGAATGCTTCTGTCCTTCAGGAACTTCAAGAGCTGTTGATAAACATAAAGATAGCTAATACGTAAGTAAATAAATAAATGTAATAGCTTTAATTAGAGTAACAGTTGGAAAAAATAACGTGAGGCACACAAGCTTTTCTCTAGATCAAAAATCTTCAGAACTATACCAGAGTTGAGAACAGTTGCTCTGATTTTAATTACACTGAGCAGTTTGGGGTGTTGGAGAGGACTTGGGAGTGCCTGGAACAGAGGGACATGTTGAGAGGGAAGAAGAAACAAAGTCACTAAAATCTGAAGGGAAAAAAAAAGAGTGAATTACTGTTCGCATTGGTTATTTGTCATCTTACTGCCATTCTCTAAGATGGTTCACATCTCAGTACTGTGCAGTGTTCTTGTAAACAAAGCGTAAATAATTAGGCTGATACACTTCTAATTGTGTTTTTACCTTCTTTTTCTATGACTTGGAAGAGTAGAGAGCTTATTGTGTGCTCTCGCTGATGGATAATTTCAGTGAGCAATCCCTGGTAGGTGGGTGGCTGGTGAGCAAATAACCTTTTGTGCTTATGTTTGCAAGGCAGCTGGGTGCAAAGAGTAGCACTTTGTTAAAAGCAGAATGATTTTAGAAATTGTGAATGTGGTTTTGTTTCCAAGTGACTGTCTCTTTTTTTTTTTAATTCAAACAAGACCAACTTGTGACTTTTTTAATGCCAGACGTCCTCTTTAACTAAAAAAATAAAGCACGTTAAACGTAGCTTTGTTTGCATTCTGGTAACTGATGGACTTTGGCAATGGCTTTCCGCAGTGTCTGAATAGACTGGATTTGTCTGATGCTCTTAACATGTCAGTATTTCTTTTTCAGGTCTTTGAATCAATCACTCCCCTGCTATTTATCCTTTCTGGTTGCTGGAGACGAGGGATACTACATCAGATCCCGATCTGTAAAATCAGGCTTGGTGATTTTCAGTAATTCAGGATATTCTTGCTTTTGTTTAAGTCAAATAAGAAGGGATAACCTATCACACTGTGGTATTTGTTTTTCCTTTTTCTTTGCATAATGCTGGGGGATGAGGTTGGAGGTGCCTGCTGGTTCTTGTGGCATCCCAGAGCTTCCCACGCAGCTAAAGTTTCTTGTTATGTAACAGGAAATTCTCAAATATGGTAAAAATTCAATTTCTAGCGTTTTGGCGTATATATAAAAGTCAGTATGGTTCCAATTCAGGCAGTATGGTCTCACATATGTTTTTTGTCTCATATTGAAAGAATTTGTACTAATTTGGCTACGTACTCCACCCATGGTTTGCACATTGTCTTCATCTTCATGGTAAGGTTTGCCTGTTAAGTAGAAAGACAAAATAACCTCGAGTTACAGAAGCAGAGAAGCAAAGACAGCTTAGAGACTCAATATAGTGCAGGTCAGCAAGAGTTTTGTGTTAGGGTTGTGGTGTTCTTGGTCTGATGTGGAGTGAGAATGGGTGAATGTGTTCCAGGGAAGGGTTTTTCCTGGGACTGGTGTTTACCTGCTGCCAGGGAAGGCAGCTCTTCTTTCCTCTGCCTCTGTTTTTATTGTTCATATATATCTGTATCGCAGTCTTTAGAATGATTTTTTTAATTGTACAGCTAGAACAGGAGGGGTCTCTTGTGGTCAGGGCATAGAAACGCCATGGAAAGGGTGGATTTGAATTGAGGGCTTGGGTCAAGTTTTCTGCAACCCAAGCACCTCCTCTCTTCTATCTTTCAGCTCACGAATGACTTCCCCAAATTCGTCAGGTCCAGTCCGTTGCTGTAGGAGGCAAGCACACAATAGCATTCTCATCCTAAATTCATCAGTGTTTTCCGTGTTACTTCTACTACAACACCTTTGGCACAACAGCTTGCTAAATACAGAGCAATAACTCCCAGCTCAGTAGATGCGTGCCGTGCTGGCGGGGCTCCGGCCACAGCCTTGTGCACCCGGGGGGCTGCCCCGCTCAGACCTGGGCAAGGCGGAGCGAGTGCCCCGGGAAGGTTGGGAACGCAACGGGCCGGGCACCTCCTGCGGGAGGATTGTGTATATAAAAATAAATAAAATCTTGGTAAACCCAGGTGACCTGGGAGCTGCTTTCGAGAGATGTGGTCCTAGTGTATGGTGAAGGAGCCTGGGTCCCAGGGCGAGTCCTGTACTGCTCTGATCAGCTAGCCGCTTAGTGGCGCGGACACTAGAAGAAGCTCTGCGTCTCCCGGGGGGAACGGAGCTCCTCGTTCTGCCGCAGCCTGTTGAGCCCAGCTCGGCATCTTGCAGGCTGAGACATAGGAATCTTCTGCAGTTGGTGCAATGCTTTTCTTTTAAGAAAACTCTTCTAGCCCCTCATATGAAATGCAGCCTACTTCTGCAAGGGATTTTGATTGTCTTCCAGATAGGGTCGTATTTTCTTAGCCGCCTGTATTTATGTCTGCATATATATGTATATATACAAGTGTATATATATATATATATATAATATATGTATATGTACAAGTAGCTGAGGCTCCTTCATCCCTGGCACAAGCCCTTACTTTTGCCAAGGTACATGGGAACCTTCTATATGCAGAAAGAATCTGTCCTTTTGGCACAGACTGACCTCTGCCACGTGCAGAAGGGAGGCAGCCGTCATTTTGCAGTGATGTTGTGTCTCTTTCTTGAAAGGGATCGCCCCTTCTTGCGCCCATAGGGATTCATTCTGGCCTTCACATTTGGTCTTTGTGGCCAGCATGCTGCTCTCGCTGACTGCGTAATGGAGCAGTCTCGTCTCCTTGAAGATGGATACGGTGAGGTTCTACGTTTTCTTGAGCAAGTCTTTGTTTCTGTTTCAGGGGTGCTTGTACCTGTCTGAACTTTGAAACTTTTATCTAAGACGAGAGGTCTTGAAATGGAAGGAACCTTTGTTGTGAGGATGCTTCTGCCCGGTCCTGCAGCCAGCCGCGCTTCCATTGGCAGGTGACACTAATAGGAACCGGTGGCCGGGCTGGATCTCAGGAAGCGACTTTCTAGTCCACAGTGGTGAACAGTCTCGAAGGAATCATTCCCTTAAGATCAGTGAGAAGGAATTTTGCCATTCTTTGCATTGCTTTGCTGAAAGAACTGCTTTACAACAACAACAACAAAAATCCTTTCCAAAACATTATTTTAGCATTTTTCTAGCAACAGCACGTACAGGGTTCTCAAGTGTGTGTGCGCGTTCTCTTGCTGAGCTGGGAAGGCGCCTTTTCACGGACAGGTTCTCTTCCAGTCTCCGCTAACTGAAGTGGGAGCCCTCTAGGAGAGTCACGGCCCATGGCGCTGCAGCTCCTCGCCACTGATTTTCTGTCTCAGATTGCACAACCTTGCTCGAAAGTTGGATTTTCCCGCTGTGCTAGCTGGCACACAGTCCTCGGCTGTGCTTTGTTCGGTGCTGTTTTCAGTTCTCTCAAAGCTTATTCCAGCGAGGCGGGCTTGGTGCTGCACACCCAGGGCTCAGGGACGCCGGAGGGATCAGACTTCAAGTTCATCTTCGGCCCAGGTGCCCTGGAACTCGTCCGTCCTTGCCACCGCTGCGCAGCTCTGTAAGCTGAAGAAGAGCCTCGCAGTAATGAATCTATCTCTGACATGTCTGGATCCAGCCCAGGCCCAGTTGGCTGCGTGGTTTTCTGGCAACGTCTCCTTTCCCATCCGAATCCATTCTTACGAAGCGAGCTTTCCCCATTCAAGTGTTTTGATCTCACTGAAATGTTTCGGTTCAATATTTCTTTTGCAGTGCCATTTTCTGAAATGAATATGTTCCCGTGGTAGGTTTGAATCTTGTCTAAAATACATTTTCAGCTGGAAAGTACAGTTAGAAGCATGTCTGCTTCAGAGAGATCCCCTTCATTGACCCAAGGTCTGCGAAGCCTCATTCTTTCTCAGATGAGTTTGCTCCTTTTTCCTGTGTCTTGGCACTTTGTAAGAACTCGATGGACGCAGTGGATGGCCTTTGACCCCCGGCCAGGCAGCTGCATGGACGTGAGCTCGGCCTGGGGACCTTCCAGCCACTGCTGGGAGCGGGAGGGGAGCGCTGTGCTCCGCGGGCACCTGAGCGACCACAAGGGTTTGGAGGTTCCTCTGTCCCGCTGAGCGATCTGTTGAAACATACCTTGTGACGTACGTACACAGCTTGTCCATGAGATGCTTGCAGTTTGGGAGCTTGGCTGCTCTTTGCTGTCGGGAGGTTCCCATACAAACCGGGAACTGCTGAGATGCTGCTGAAAGGCCTTTTGTGGGGAAAAGTTGTAATCCCTCGTTGAAGCGAGATGTGTGTCAGGGTGGGAGCGGTGTGGAGAAGAGAGGGGAAGGGCACGTGCAACGGGCCATATAGAAGGTATAAAGGTGGGAAGAGAAAAAAGGAACAGGCCCAGGACAGAAAGCTGGGGAGGAGAGGGGGAGGAGAAGGATCAGTGTAGATTTGTTGCACTTAGCATTAGGAATTGCTACAGAGCATGCAGGTTGTAGTGATTTTCTAATACTGAGTAATATGTCAGGCTATTCTGGATTTAGACCAATATATACAGTTTCTTGTCTAAGCAGAACCATATGCTCAAATGAGAGATCATTTTATTTTACTAGGATGGACAGTAAGTAGAAACACATTCCAGATTTCATGAGGTTTCTTCCCCCCTTGGCAGCCGCGGTGCTGCCTGTGCTTAGTCTATGGTTTTTCAACTGTTTGATAACTGTCCATTACTTACGGGGCTCAGGATCCGGCTGTATCGCGGTGTCTGCTGAGCTGTGACTAATGACTGCATCAGAGAGCTGGTTCACCGGGTCACCCTGGCTGTAGCTGGTAATTGTTAGTAATAAAACAAGTCGGGCTGATACGCACCATGTGCCAACATGCCGTACGGCAGAAGACGTAGCTTTTGTGTCCGTCCTCCGGTTAAGACTTAATGTTGTGTGTTCAGAGTCTGACCTCATCCAAATCCTTTCTGACAGCCTCAGAAGAAAAAAAAACCCTTTGTGGAATGTGCAAGCTGGTGTTTAATACATGAGCTCTTTGCAGCAGGTTGAGCAATCAGAAGTACGTAGATAGTTATATGGTTTGACATGGGTAAATGGTCGGCCCCCCTCCTCTCCTGCAGCCGCCGGTCACTCTCATTCCAGCTCTGTGCACGTTTCTTCGTAGTTCAGCATCCACCTCCAGCCACGCAGCTGCCCCGGGGTGTGACGGGACCTTTTGGACCCGATCCTGCCACGTGACTGACCCTCTGGCCAGTCCCCCGAGGGTCTCCGTGAGCAGCCCGAGGTCTTGGCGCTTTTCAAGGTGCAGGAAATGCCAGGGCCCGAGGCTGTGCCGTGGGTCTGCCCGCACGGCTCCCCTGGATCCTGTGGTGTAACAGCTGGCCATCGAACGGCGTTCGGTGGCCACATCCAGGGATTCCACGTGGTGCTGTCAGGAAGCCTGCTGACGTTGCTGTATGAACGGGTGGTATACTAGGGCCCACCAGCCGCACAGCAACTCCGCTATGCCTGAAAACCTGTATTATATTGTAGGGTCTTAAAGCAAAGACCCCATCAACTGCATGGCTTGCACAGCCCTGTATTACCTGCACTTAGAGCAATCTGTCAGTAGTGAGAACGCCAATGTCAAAGCAGATTTGGAAGGGATTTGGGTTTTAATGAAAAAAAAAAAAAAAGAGAAGCTAAATCAAGGTATATTGGGCTCGGCCGGGCTGGCAAGTCCACAGCAGTGCTGAGTGGAGCGTTGTTCTGAGCACAGCCCGAAGGTGGGCTGCTGGGCACTGACCGCAGCGAGTGCTTTGGTCGGAGCTTCTGATGGCTGGCGGCTGTCTGACAGCAGGAGGGATCCGCAGGCAACTGCAAACAGTTTGGTAGCTCAAAAAGATTGTTTAAAGAGAGAAAGAGAGCAGACAAGGAGGAAAAATACATGTGGTGAAGTAAGAGAAGAGGATGGACGCAAGTCGTGGTATGTAGAACATCCCAAGGCTGTCTGCAGACGAGGTGTGCTTGGAGGTGAGCACCAGCAGTGCTTCAGAAGCAGCCTCTTGGAGACGTTACTCCTGGTAAGTCCCAGCAGAGCCTCAGGCTCACGGTGCGATAAGGGAGAACTTTGCTGCGGGTAGCGATAAAGGGAAGAGTTGCAAATTGATGCATCTGGAAGCCTTTTCAGCTGGAATTAAGCCCAAAGCAGTGACACGTTCTGCGTGGCTCTGCAGGGGAGGCCTGAGGGCTGGGTTTGCCCGTGCCCGTCTCAGCCCTCCGTCCCGCCGGGAAACACGGGAATGCAAGTAGAGCGAGAAGGGTCTGCAGGCTCAGCTCTGCTGCAGCAGGAACAGGACGTTCTTCCCTGAAAATACTTGCAAAGTTGCTGTTTTCCAAAAGAGCCTCATTCAGGAGCTCTTACAGGTATTTCCTTTCTAAGAGAGCAACGCCTGAGCGTCAGGAGGTCTTTCCGTTTAGATCTGTAGACTTCGGACCCTTCGGCAAGGCCCCTTTTAGCCTTGCTGCGAGAAGTCCCCGTGGCCGATGCATCCTCCCTAAGGAGACTGACGGTCTGGCTGGGAAAGGTGCGCCCCGATGGAAATCCTGGGGAGCCGCCCCAGCTGTGCAGAGGACTCCCATCTCTGCAGAGCCCGGCTGGATGCAGGCTCCCAGGGGAGCGGGATTCCTTGCAGGAGCTGTGGTTGAGCGGGTGAGGGGGTTTTGGATGGATGGGAATTTCGGAGAGAAGGAAGGGAGCTCCAGGAGGCTGTGTGTGAATATTTGTAGATGGTAGATTTAGGAACTCCAGGAGGTCTGAAGGAAAATTATGATGCTGCCATTTCTCTGGGAACATAATTTTGGTGAGTGTGGCTGTTCCCGTATACGGTAAGTGTTACCACTTAGGGAGAGCCTTTCCTCCTCTGTACCTTTGTCATCAAAAACGGGTTCGCTTGGGTGCTAAAAGAGCCCCTGCTAAGGCGTCTGTACATTGTATATATACAGTATATATGCATGTATAAAAATACCCATTAAAACACATTTGTCTACCTTCACGGAACACCTTTGCATATTTTGAAACAAGAAGTCTGATAATATTTTGAAAATCTATACAGAATACTAACTTCACCCAGAAGGGTGTTCACAGGAGCTTCACGGCGGATACCTCCCACCCACCTGGAGAAGGGATGTTCTTGGAAAGCGCGATGCACGTTCTGGGGCGTGCGGGAGTGCCTGTGTCAGCTGTAGCAGCTGCTCGTGAGTTTACTGCTTCTCATTTACTAAGTTTATACCTTGCTTGTGCAGTTAAGTCTGTCATTCTTAGCTCCGCTCATGCAGCGGTCTTATGCACGAGAGCAAGTACTGTGATCCACAACAGTAATCCACTCCCAGAAAGGTCTGCATCTGTGGAAAAAAAAATGCAGAATGACACATGTTCTGCGGGGCCAAAGAATTCCGTGTATTCAAACATGATATTTTGTCTTTTGTTGTGGCAAGGACCTGCCTTTCATTGTGCTGCTGAAACATCATCAAAGCCTGGAAAGCAGAGGGACATTCCAGTGGGAACCTTTGTAACGCTGCAGCAGAGACTTAAATTCAAAGCAGGGCTGGGGACTTGGCATCTCTGGTAATAACAATACAATGTGTGCCGAAAGCCTGTCTTGAAGCAGACGGGAGCAGGGATTGTGCTTCTGTGGTGAGGAACGAGGCCTGCTCTAATGATTTATTCGGTTCTAAATCGAGGGAAATTGTACTGAAAGCTGTAGGGTACTCCAGGAAGCGACTGTTTAATATTTCAGCAAAACTCTCCAGTGGGTTTGAAGACCGTTTAAAATGGGTTCAAGGAAGATAAATGTTTGCGTGTATTATCTCTAAGTGTGGAGATAAACACAGTCGTTCTATACAAATATTGGTTTGACCTCAGATCGTTTCATTAGCAGTAGCACGTAGGGCTCATTACAGGTCTTGGAAAGCAGCTGCCGGCTCTTCTGAACACCTGAAGTTTGTCGCGTGGGCTGCTGTCGATAGCATGCCTTGCCTTTGAGCCCGGGAGGAGCCAGCTCAGGTCCTGCTCTCGCTTCTCAGTGGCAGGGAGTCGGCACCTCATCTGCTCAAGAAGAAACCTTAACGTGATTCGGTATGGTCAAAGAGAACAGCAACGTTTGAAAATGCGAATAATGGCTTGTCTGGCTGTTTCTGAAGGCTTAGGGTCAGCTTTGGTGCTCCACGCTGGTACGTGCCTGCACGTAGCAGGGGCTGTAGCCTCCCTCTGCCAGCTGATGCCTGCGGGTGGACGAGGCAAAGAAGGCAGAACCGGAGGCACTGCGATTTACCTGTGGTCGTGCACAGCAGCAGCAAAAGTTCCTCGCTTCTGAGCTATCCTGACTGCAATCAAGTAGGTTTCTTGTAATCTGGTATTCCAGTGCTGGTGACTGGCGATTAACCAGTAACTCAGTAAGTCTGGGATCCGCTGTGGAGTGAACGGCGTTGTACTTGTGCCTGCACCCGCATCCCCGTCCCTGCTGGGCGCGGGGAGAGCAGCAAGGCAGCGCTGGCCCTGCTGCTCGCTGCTTGCCAGCATGCGCCCCGCAGGTGCTTCCATGTGCCATCCGGCAGCGGGCTGCACAAAGGGGGTGCGTTTCAGTGTGGTGTGAAGCTGAGTGTCATGGCCTCGTGCTCGCGTAGCTCGTCTCCGGCGCCGTGTGTCGGCACGGGGTCTGTACACCGTGGCTGTTGCGCGCCGAGGTCGAGCATCCGTACCTTATGGGAAGGCACTGCTGTTTTCACACCAGGTCCAACAGTTTGTGCTTTTGGCGTTCACGGTCCCAGGCTGATCTCTTCCCGAACGCAGAAGCAGCCCCACAAGCGTGGTGGTAACACGCAGTGATCCCCCTGCGGGGTCCCGCGCTCTCTGCAGAGCAGGGGGCTGTGAGCAGGCTCTGCAAGGAGACCCCCAGGGTTTTGGCAGCTGACCGTGGTTCCTAGCGGATGATGGAGCTGTGGGTCGTGGCAGGAGGTGTTCGGGGCTGCAAAGGGGAATAAAGGAGGCGCACGATCCCGGCGAAGCACAACTGGTTCTGGAAAACGCCAGCGAGAAGTGCATCGCGCAGCGCCGAAGGGCCGTGCCCGCGGGCTGGCCTGGCGTCAGCTCTGCTGGGCGAGCATGGAGCGCTCCGCGCCCTTCTGAGCCCCGATAAAAGTGCTGTCGGCAAAGCTGCGTCAAACCCGACGTGGTGAGGGGAAAAGGGTGCTGAGCCTCGTTCTGTCTGGCTTTACAGCAGGGTAACTGCGGGGTTTTGGTGGATGGTGCTTCTGATGGCAGCTGTAGCGCCCGGGGAGAGCGGCACCTGCAGCGCTGGCTGCATCTCCGCTGGTTCATTGGTAGCACAGAGCAAAGTGAATTGTGCTTCGATGTTTTCTAAGCAGGATGCTCTGTTTCTACTCGTATCTTACGTCAGTGAATCGTGGGAAGGCTAGCCCAAGCAGAGTACCTGTGCAATTCCATGTAAAGCCCTTAAAAGAAGGTACTCCCATGTATGCTGGAGAAATTTAGGTACAAGAATTGGGCTTGAAAATGTTTTTGTCCACTCTTTTTGTTTTAAATGAAGCTTTTGGCTCTTGGATAATGTGAGCGGTTCTCTAAAACTCACGGAATTGTCCCATACTCGGGAGGTGTGTCCTGTGTCGTGGTCTTATGAGCCCTCAAAGCCTGTCTTTCTGAAGTAGAGACTTCTGGTCAACTGAAAAATTGTTTAATGACATGATGTAGGCATTAAAGGGGCTCTTTAGAAACACTAACTGGTGTCACTGAAACTTGCTCTGTGGCCCTATTTTTGTTGTAGGGATTTGGAGCAGAGTCGGAATGGGAAGGCTGAAGCGCCCAACTCTGCGTTTTCCAGAAAGGCAAATTTCAGTAGGTCTTCCTCCCAGGTGTTCCCCATCCTGAGCTGTCCTTTGGGATCTCTGTCACCACCAATGTGGCACATGGAGCCACCTGCTCTGAATTCTTCATTTTCCATCCGTGTGGCCTGCAGGAACAGCTAGAAGTTACTGAGCAAGTTAGCATTTCCAAATTCCGAGTTAGAGGGAATACTGTGAAAAATGTCACAAAAAAAGACTCTTAATGTGACTGTATTTGTGTTTTAGCTCCTTCCCAAAGCCGGGCAGCACAGACGCTTGCGGCGGGCTGCTTCACCTCCTCGTTCTGAATTGCTCGCAGGGAATTGGTGTGGGCTGGGGGTGGGCGGCCAGGTACCCACAGCTGGGCAGGGCACCCAGCAGAAAACAAGAGAAAAAATATTATTTACACACGCACTCATTTCCATTACTCGTGTTCCATCCAGCCATGAGCTCCTTGTTAATGTTTTCCAAAGCAAAAAATCCAGATCCGTATAAAGATGATGGAGAAGGTGTCTCCCATTCAAACGTTCCCGTGCCCTGCACAGCCGTCGCCTGTTAGCTATCGCAGCAGCTGTATCGTGGTTACGGTCGCTTTGAAGAGTTCAGTCCGAGAGACAGTCGGAAGGAACCATCCCAAAGCCTGTCATCAGGTACAGAACTGCTCGCACAGAGCTTGGCGGGGTGTGAACGGGCTTTCTGGTTCGCTTCCCGTGCTGTTTCGGGGAGGCGCAGCGTTCTCTCACTGGGGAGCTGAATGTCCCATCGGACTAACGATGGGTTTATGGGAATTTTTCTGCTTGAAGATTTTTTTTTAATTGCAGTTTGTGCATACAACTTTATAGATGGCACCTTGGAAAGATGGAAAATGGGTAAGAAGTGCAAGCGATAGGGAGAAGCATTCCCTTACCTTCTGTAGCGAGCACGGCTTTCAGTCCCGGCCTGTCCCAGGGCAGCTTTTTCCTGGCGGTGACCTCTAGGAAGCGCGGCTCTGGGATGGCCGAGGACTACAGGAGCAGCGCTTCTCACGTGCAGGTCTGTGCTCCCCTCGTTCCCCACCGAAGGAGGCAGATGCCAGCCGATGATGTGCCTCGAGCACCGTATTTTTGCTTTATAAAGGCAGTAATGCTGGCAGTGTACCCAGGAGAGAATATTCCTCTGCCTTACCTGTTGCCTCTTCTCCTTGTTTGGTTCCCCCTGGGTTTGCCTCGTGCGCTGGGCGCTCTGCCCTGCCCATTGCCCTGCCCTGCTGCTGTGCCACAGGGAACGATGTGGAGCACTCCGGTAGCCCTAGGGCAGGCTCTTCTCATTCAATCTTAAAACAACGATTTACCAGCAGTTACTGGAATTTTTTTATTGTCTTTTCCCATTACTTTCAAAACAAACACTAGAGGCAATTGCGCTAGAAGGCCGGTGGGTTGTTCAGCTCGCAGCGCTAGGAGGTGGGCTCTGCTGCTGCACCACTGCACGTGCCGGTGAGTAGTTAGACCTGTGCTGTCTGCTCTTGCCATAAACATCTCAGTGCAGGTACCTGTGTCTTATCCTGCGCTTTTACGGCGCCAGGATGTGTGGTAGTAAGCCCCCTTAGACGTTTGAAAGCTGCTTTCAAATGCAGTGTAAGCTTTTAAAACTCAGAGGACCGAGATGTGCCAGCAATTGAATTTAATGAGATTTTTTACAGGAAGCTAGAAAAAAGCTGGACTAACATGGCATTTACCTGCTGTAAAATCAGGTTTCTTTAGGACTTCTGCAGATAGCTTTTTTTAATGCCCTCTGCAAGCTGTAGGTTTTTGGACACAGAGCACGTTACATCTGTTCAGCCTTCTAACTGCATGGCTCATTCACCCTAATTCAGCCTCGTGAACTGCGCGAGTGGCAGAAAGAGCTGCGAGCCTCCGCAAGAGGCAGCTGAGGACGGGTACGGTAGAGGCTATGAAACTGTGAGCAGCGTGGAGACCGTACAAAGGGGAAGACAGTTCACTTCTCCTGCAAAATAAGAATAATCGATGAGTAAATAACCTGACAGATTGAAACACTCAAACATAATTTTGCACACAAAGTACAGTCAGAGCGTGGGATTCACTGCCCCGAGGTGTTGTGGATGCCAAGTATTGACTTGGGCTTCGTGTCAGCATACTTAGGTGAGACAAATCTGGTGGGGCACACTGACCACGTGGTCCCAAAGGCAGGTGTTTTTGGAAGTAGCAAGAGTATATCAGGAAAGCACTGGTAGATACTTGCCTTGCTCTTATACTCGCCTCTATAGGTGCTGCAATAGGGAAGCCTTCACTGGGGGAGATGAGCCTTGGTCAGGCTGTTGTTCTTACCTTCATCTGCTGAAACAAGCTTGTTTTTCTCATCTATTCTTTCTGAATTTCTAAGGGCTGACAGACCAGTGATTTTTTTTTTTTTTTTTTTTTTGTTAAAGTAAAAATACACTTCAGAGAAGATAATTAAACAATACCTTTGCCAGTTGCCCTCAAACTGCCATTACTAGTATTCAGGTGTTAGGATTACATTTTTTGTTAAAACCTCCAAGTATTAGTACAGACTTATATGCCTATTTCCCCTTTCTTCACAGCTGGTTTTTGAGCATTTACAGTGTGTGGAAGGGATGTACTTCTGCAGGGAATCTCCAGAATTTGATGGGAGGGAGTTGTCTCGAGTAAACACAAAGCAATTTAAAACTTACCCCAGAATACATCACACAGCTCTGAGTGTTTTGCAGCTGGCAATGTTGTGGCCGTGCATGTAGGGGCAGACGGTCCAAACTTGCTAGGTGGGCATCTCTAGACTTTCTTCCAACTGAAATGTGTTTTAGGATTCAGTTGTAACACCCAAAATCTTATTGTCTCGTTTGAATGATCAGTTCTCTGTTCAATTTTTACGGGTCCCTACCACTGCCCAGCCGATTCCAGCAGTGTCTTTCCGCAGTGTGTTGAAACCTGCGGTAAGCTTCCCAGCTGGAGCTCCAGAAGCAGCGGCACGTGTTGCCCCCAGGCAGGACCCTCGGCTAAAACTCCGAAGTGGCCCTTGGAGCTGGAGCCCCGCCACTGCAGACAGAAAGGGCCGAATTTGGTGGAGTCAATGCTAGGAGTCGGGTTAACCCGTGGAGAGTCACCGTCTGCCCAGAACTGATTCGACTTCATTTTTTTCCCCTGGATTTGTATAGCAATACCAGCAGAATGTTGCAGTATTTGGCCAGTCATAAAACAGAAATGCTAAACAGCTTGAAAAATATTTTAGCCTGCTACTGAGATTAAAGCAAGCCCCAGATAGCTATATAACTGTCAGCCAAATCAAAGCGTGTCACGGTGCCTTGCAAGGAAAGATGGACTGGGGCCGTTCGACAGCCTCCAAACGCTGCCTCACAGTTTCCAGCGTGGGTGCACAGGACCCTTCACCAGGAAGATGGATATCGGCCGGCCGGGGGGGAGCGGCGACGGCGTCCTGCCCAGCGAGCTCCTCCGACCCGTCGCGACCCGTCGCAGGGGTCCGCAGCCGCGGCTCGTCACTGCAGCTACGAGCAGGAAAAACGCCGAAGTGCAAATGAGAAATATAAACTGAGACTGTTATTGATTGGGAAAACGCAGTCCCCACGCTGCGTGAGTCATGTAATCCACAATGCTTTTCAGGCTTAATTTGAGAGAAGCAGAGGTGCGTGGAGGATGGTTTCAATTTCCAAGCAGTGCTTTTTGACCACTCATGCTTTTGAAAAGTAAAAATAATATCTTGGCTCAGGAACGAATGCGAAGCAGAGGTATTCTACTCTTGGCCCATTGCCTGCTCACCCTCTCGAAGCAGAGCTTATGTATTGTGATGGAAACATAACGGCTTGTCCTGCCAAAGAGCGGGTCATCCGTACTGCGCCTGCGAACCGTGGGGTTATTGCTGCGAGTAGACCAGTTGGACCGAATGGAATCGAAGAGGTGGTATTTGGGATAAATCGGCAATTTGGGGTTACACCTGAATTTTTTTTAATAGGAAAAAGCTTTGGACTCGGTGGGGTTCCTGTTGAGATGAAAGCATCCTGAAAACACTAATTGGAAAAGAGATTAAGCCTGATTTTGAGGCCAGATGCGCTTCTTCAGGGGATCCTTGGTTGTATTTTAACCATGAACCTTTATACTCTGAGTATGTTCTCGCAAGCCTTCCCTCCCACTGGTATGGAACTTTCGGCTGTAATACATTTGCTCCCAATTTTGTTCTCCTGTAAATAAGATTGCACTGAAGTTCGCAAGCCAGATTTAATCTCGGATGTGACCCCAGAATACCGTAACAAGTTTAGAAAATCACCACTTTTACAATAGTTCACTCAGATCTTGGTCACATTCTAGACCAGGCAGCCTATATTCTTATTCATTGCATCTTCATTTGCATGGGAATAGGGTGTATCGGAGTTGCCACAAGATGTGTGCCTTCATAGGGCGTATGCGCAGGTTGCAAAGCATGTGCTTGAACTATGTGTGTAAGAAGAAGACTGGAGAACGTAGGCTGCTAAATTTTGCATGGCTCGCAATGTCCCTTTGAAGGTTGCTCGCATCCCTTTCAGCAGGACAGCCAGACCTGGTGAAAGCCATCAAGTGACGGAGCAGCTACTGAGCTGTGGGGAAGCTGCTCCAGCAGTTAGCGGAGGCAGTGATGATGACGATGATGACTTCGGACTGCTCACGTTTATTTCTAAAGTATGGATCAAGCTGGCTGCTGATGGAAGTCATTGGCTTCTGTAGAGATAGAGCTGCATGCCGGCTGGTGCTGCGTGCCCTGACGCCTGGGTGCAGGAGGGGACGTGGGCTGCGAAGGCTGCGTGGTCTTCAGCACCAGCATGTGAGAAGTACGGGACGTGAGGAGTGCAGGTTTCTCTGCCAAAACTGCCTCGATAGCAAAGCTCTGTTGCATATAATAGAAAATGAACTAAACCAGTTGATATAGGATAAGCTTTGCATCCTATAAAGCACTAGTTTGCGTCAGAATTGTAACTTCAATGAGCTCATGTGCTACTGAGAGAAACGAGGTTTAATGGTTTAATTTTTAAGGTTTGTAATGGTTAGTTGTGCTGATAGTGTGATTGTACCAAGGGAAAGGAGCTGCAGGCCCTGGTTCTAGCCCCAGCACAGAGGAGAGGTTTCTTCCAGCCTTGAGGAAGAGCTGGAGAATTCGGCCCTGTCAGGTTATGGAAGAGTTGAAGAACTGCCATGAACTTCACAGAAAGTCAACAATTTGGGGAATCTGCTTTGAAGAAGTATAAAGTGCTACAAGGCTTGCTTTGTTTCAGGGGAGAGCTATGGAAATGCAACAAGGTTCACAAGTCGTTCATCTAAAGCCGCGGACTGGTGTGGAGGTATGTGCTGCAGGAGCGCTGCTATCTGTTAAATTCTCCAAATGAGCTTAAACATTCCAGAGAAGGGATGTAATTCTCTGTTGTGTAAGGGAGGAATTCAGCCCTCCCCCAGATTTTCTGCTTTCCAGGGACTCGAGAAAACCAGTAATGCCAAGTCAGCCTTTTCCCCGTTAGTAATCGGGTCCAGACTGGTGGTGGCTGAGACGGGGACCCGTCGGGGGGTTGTGGCGGGTCTGAGGGGCCGGTGGGTTCCGGTGGGGTGCGTCCGTGCCGAGCACCAGCCCAGGCTGGCGGCCTGCTCGCGGGCTGAGGAGATGTGAGCTGGAGTTCGTGTCGTGGTTCTCAGCTTGTGGCGCGTTATTCCCCCCTCACGGAGGCAGAACTCGTAAGCTGCTTGTACGGATGAGTGGAGGTGCGTACTGCGCTGAGTTGTGTCTGTTAATTTACGACTGCTCCGTCCCGGTGTTAGCTTTTAACTTGGGCCTTGGCTTTTTGGCTCTGTACTTGGTACGTTGCTACCACAGAAAATCTTTCCTGATAATGAGAAAAAAAGCCTGAGGCTGCACCCTGTATTGCCGATAAAACCTGCGCATTTCCGTGACGCCCAGCGTTTCGAGGGACGTCCCAGCTCGTCCCGCAGGCCCAGCCGCCTGGGAGGAAGCGCCAGGCGGGAGCAGCAGGAGGCCGGGCGGCGCGCGCGGTGCAGAGGAAGGCACCACGGGGAACTGGACTCGCAAAAGGAGTGGAACAAGCGGATTTCAAACCTGCCCGGTGTACCTGGCCTCGCGTTCAGCCCCTTAGATGGTCAGCGGTGCCATCTTGTGTTAAGTGAGTGGTATTTTTGGGAAAAGTTGGATACGGTTGCTGAAAACACCTGGGGAACAGGAGCTGGAAGAGCGGCTGGAACTCGTGGTGCGAAGCGAGAAGAAGGGAAGCCCGTGGGTCTCTGGGGCAGAGGGGCAGAGGCTGACCGGTCATCACAGGTCTGTGCAGTTCAGACACTGCGCGTGCACCGGAAGGTTCATTTAACTGCGGTACTTTCTTAAATTCTGCACGTTTCCTGTTACAAATACACAACTGAAATGAAAACCATATTTTTCTATTACGGGAAAACTCCTCGGTGGGACTGGCTGGAGCATCCTCCTGTGAGTAGAACCTTCTTTAGGAACGCCGCCGGAGCTGCGTGGTTGAGAACGCAGGAGTGCGGTGTCGCTAGTTACTCGCCTGCTCGCTGCAGCGCCGGCCCGCAGCGGGCACGTGGGGCTGTGCCAGTCGCGCAGCCAGCTCCGTGCCTGCCGTCAGGCGGCGGTGACCTTACAAACGGAGCTAACAGGCGTCGCGTGCTTAAGTTTCCCTACCAAATTATTTGTCCCGATTGAAGGATGAGAGGAAAGTCATTCAAACCACGTTTTTGCCAGCAAAGAGAGCACTTAAATCTGTCTGAGTGTTTATTCCTGAAAGCCGCTCGAGTGGCTCTTCTAATTAAGACTGTTGGGCTCTTCTAATTAAGACTGTTGGACGAGAGGTGGTTTTCTGAAATTCGTGTCTTCGTGAGAAAGATGGCTAGTACAGTTCAGTGGTTTCAGAAGAACAGCTACCAGGAATTTCTTTTTAGGCTGATACATTTTGATTAAAAATAAGCAAGTTTCACTTCTTACCATGTAGGGCACAATTCAAGGAAGCCCAAGAATTTGAAAATAATTTTTTGATGGTGTTCTGTAACCAATCCCTGCTGCTGTTGTTGGAAATAGAAAAGGACTCGATTTGAAGCGTGTTGAGGTTTTTAGTAGTAACCAAGGTAATTTTCAGCAGAACCAGTGGTTTTTTGTCATTGTAGCCATTGGCCAAGTTAAAACACTTAGCTGGATAATTTCTAACCAGGTCATCAAGCAGTCGTTATTTGGGGTCTCTCGGCCTCAGATGGAGACATGAACGCAGGCGGCTGGTTCCCATAATGACGTTCAGCCTGGCAGCTTCCCGAAGGCAAACCAACTCAGCAAGGCTTCGGCACGTGAGATTTTGCACCGAGGTCTGACTTCGGGCAGATGGGTTCATGGTTCATGTGTAAATCTCGGTGTGCTGAAGCCTGACTTAAAGGCAGAAAGAATTTTGTGGGATAAAACCTCGGGGATCACATCTGACCTTCATGTAACCAGGTCCCTGGGAAAGCTGGAAAACAGAGAGCCCTGCAGATGACTAGGGGGTTTTGGTTAAGTGGTGTTCTGGCCATGAAAGTTTAAATGTAATAACTGTACTGGGAAGACAGCTTAGGCCATAGAAGAAGTGGCAAAATCCCCCAAAGATGCTATAGGATCTGTGGAATTAACATTTCCAACTAAAGAGGATTACCCTGTGTGCAGAAGTTTCTCTAGATACAATACCGAGTTGAAAAACAAACGAACTGGTGGGACTAGCCTCTTCGGGAGGCCAGCAGAATAGGACGTAGACAATGAGTAAGAAGGTAATTAAACCAAATAATGTTGGAATAATGGAGTGCTGCTACTGCTGTATAAATTGTGGGCTTCTGTGAATTACTGCTCTTGGAAAAGAAGAGGGTTTTACTGCTAACCAAGCAGCTGTATCTATTTGTTCTCCCCAGAATGTAGACTTGAAAAGTTTTATTTGCTGTGACATACTTAATGTAATTCAAAACAAAATGGGTTAATTGGGGAGTACAGGAAAGTAAACATATATGGCGCAAGGGATCGAGCAGGAGGCGTTGTGCAGGCTGTGGCCGTTCCCAGGAGCAGGACAGCAGAGGAGCAGAGCATCTTCCTGCAGCCCCCTGGCAGAGGTGCTGGCGGGTGGTCCTTGGGTACCTCCTGCCCCGTACCTGCGGGGACCGAGCCGCAGCGCGAGCAGAGCTTAAACCTAAGTTTCCAGATTTTGCATAGCTGAGTTCCTACCTCATGCCCCCGATGAGCTCTTCAAGAAAGAGTAATTCCAGGTCAGTGCTATTCCTCCCTCCCGTCCGGAGCCGCGTGGCAGAGCTCCAGCTCTTCCCTGCTCTCCCGGGGGATCCGCGCGCCCCGGTGCCGGGCTCCAGCTCCCTGGGCCGGGTGCCAGGCATGGCTGCAGCAGCAGCTCTTCCAAAACACAAACACGCCTCCGGGGAATGCCCCGGTCAGCTGCGAGAGCCGCAGCGGAGATGGTATTCGAGTAACGTCACTCTGGCTGCTCGCCATTTAAGCGGATGATTTATTATTTTCTATACGAATCTGCTTTTAAAGCTCCTCATCTAGTGTTACGGATGATATCATTCGGTGTTAAGTACTTACAAGCTCTGTTTCAACCTTTGAATGTATGCAGGGATACGGTCTTGGCAGTCACAATACTCGGTCCTCTCTGTTTATTGCTAAGGACGTGTAGCTCAGACCTCTCTCTCGTTACGTTGCGAGGAGAAATCCCTTTCTTTAGAATTTGGAATTACTGTTTGCGTTCTCCGTTCCTTTCTCTGAATAAATCCAGGAACGGAGATGTAGCCCATTTAATGTTTTCTCACGCGTGACTGCAAGCAGAATTGGACTGCGCGCGGTGGGCACGGGCAGCGAGGTGGGCGTGCGGGAGAAGCGACTTCTTGCTGCTGAAGGCCAGCAGTGAGTTCCTGACTTGGAAAGCAAGGATGAGAAATCGTCTCCCCAAAAAGATGCCTCGGAGCCTTTTGGAACGCCCCGGGCGCTGCGCGGGTGTCCTCCCGTCCCCAGCGCTGTGCTGGCCGTGCCGGGGTGTGCGTGCAGCAGCGCCGCAGCTCTCACCAATTGCTTGTGCAGAAAAGATGGGACGTGCCACCCGAGGGTGGCAGCTGTTGTGTGTCTGCGTGTCTTCTGCTCCGTCAGTAGCTCTCCTCCTGAGAACAGCCTGGCAGCTCACCGTTCTTTACTGACCTGTGCTGGGGAAGGAGGTGGCAGCCCTTTTGCTGACAACAAAGGGTTGGGTCTGCAGTCATTAAAAAGCTGGAAGGAAGAAGTTTTCATTGAATGCCTACATTTGCTGGGAGCTTAGGCGAGGACGCGGTGGTCGGTACAGTACCACCACCAGATGTGCAGCCGGGGGTGCGTAGCGGAGTTGATTTGTTTTTTGCGTAGAGCACAAGGAGTTAAAGAGCAAGTGGTTTGCAGATAGGTGTCTGGAGAAAGTCGTGAGCCCCGCTGTTCCTTGGATGATCCACTTACGCATTCCTGCTACAGGAACCAAAAGCTAAGCAGCTGAAATACTAGGCTGAGCCTGCCCATGTGTCTTATGGTAGCTTGAGCAGTATGGATTTGCTAATGAAGGGGAGTCGCAAGGATCATTACTTAGGCAAGATCTCAGGAAAGATTAATGGCTGTATATCCAGCTCTTCCCATAGCCCATTAATCTTCACTGCGGTTAATGAGTCTTTATTGATTCTGTCAGGTGGGGTAATTTCCATTTCTTTCATCGAGGCACGTTAAATACATGCTTATCTACTTTTTTTTTTTGCCAGTTATCTCTTCACTTGTATGATCAGGTCTGGAAAAAAAGAAAACGGGACGGGATTGTCATTAGTGGATTCGGTGGCCAGAACCTGGGCTGAGCTGTTCTGTCACACTCAGCTGGTGGGAAATGCCCCCAAGAGCAACATGCGTTGTTCTCCTGCATTGCCACCTCGAAACGGCTCGGCACGGGCTGCCTGCGGGGCTGGTGCTGGCGCAGGGACCGGGGCCTGAGCAGAAAGCTCCGTGAACCCTCTGCAGAACAGAGGCCAGGAGTAGAGTCGTGACTTCATGGAAAATACTGGACTGGTGAATGGGTATATCTACCATTTGGTGATTAGTCTGGCAAAAGGAACTCGGATACAGTGATTTTTTTTCTTGATTTTACCAAGTAGTTTGCATGAAAGCTGTTGCTGAAAATCTTCCGGCCCTCGGTGGCTTCTTGAGCCCCTCAGGAATGCTCGTTCTCTTACTGTGTCCATGTCATGAACAAATACCAATTTTCCCAACATTATGATCAACCTACAGATGGTAACCAACAGATCCCCACGCACGGGAAGCTAACGGATCTGTGTACCCGCTCCTGCACACCTCTTCAGCGTGTGCCCCGAATTCCCCATGATCACAACCAGCGTACCTTTGCTGTGAGAGCGCTTCTGGTGCTCCCCTCATCAAATGGGGATGTTCCTCCAGGAGACAGATCACACCTGTGAGTCACTCAACTGTTAAAAAAAAGGGGAGAAAAAAGAATAGAAAATGCCCAAAGTGGAATGGGAAGTCAGAAATATACCCACTATTGGAAGGAAAAATAAAGCAAAAAAATCCTCTTTGGAATTCTTTCGTCCCACACCCAAACCTTTTCCTACTGAATAAACGTGCAAGTCCGTCACGTTTATCAGCATGTACAAATTTCCCATTGAAGGGAACCAGGCCGTATCGGAGCGATGAAGGTGAAGCTCACAGCAGATCTCTCTAGCTGTCAAAATAATGGCCTGTTGTAATACGGCCACCGAAATACAAGTCTTGCATGCAAATCTTGGAGTGGGCTATTCTATCATGTGCACCAGATGCTCTCGTGGCAAATATTTCTGCAAACAAATGATCAGCGTGCACCAGGAACGAGAAGCACTGCAGTAGCTCTAGTATCTTGGTCTTCATCCTCAAAAGACACTTACCAATAATTTCAAATTCATAACTAGCTTGTCTATTAAAAATCAGTTAGTGTAATGGAAAATAGTGTGTTTCAAAGTATCGCCTTCCCACTACCAGCATGTCATCTGGAAGCTCTCCTTCCTTGCAGTTCCCTTCTGGGTTGCATCTCCCCAGAAGAGGCCGTCCCCCCGTTTTTTGGCAAAGGCGGAGTATTTGGAGACTGTCACGTTAGAGTGGAGGCAGAGGCAGCTGGTGCGGTAACACGACGTTACTGAAAGCTGTGCGGTTCTACACCTGTGAAGAGCTGACCTGAGAGATCTGTGAGAAACAATCCTCTATAATTAGGCACTGAGTAATCTGATTACTTATTCCCATTTCTGAAAAATTACTTTAATCAATCAAAAATTGCAAATTGATGGTTTCATGAGTCACAAGCAGAGAAGGAAGTGTACTTAGGGTAGAAGTAGAAATGTCTGGAGCTTGCCTAATAAATGCTGAGCGCTTGACAGGTGTGATTGAAGCACACCAAACTGAAATTTTGGATCTCTTAGGCTGTGTTACAGACAGCATTGTTCAAACGGCCAGCCAAAAGCCTGCCTGGAAACCAGTAGGTACTCCTGTCTGCTGGCGGAGAAGCATTGCATGTTCTGTTTGGTGAACTGGTGGCTGTGCTAACGATAATATTAACTTTGAAATAGCGAACTGAGCATGTGCCGTCCCTTTGAAGGACACATGTTGATGTGTAAGGCGATTAGTTCCAGATAATCTAGCACGTTAGTTTGTCAGTACCTTCAGTTTGTCTCAGAAACTTGCTGATAGGGGGACTTTGAGATTAAAAAAAACAAAAACAGCACCAAAAGAAGCTCAGCATATTGTTGCAATGAAGTGAAGACTCTCTTCCTGATGTCTGTGCGCTCTGTTTGATCGATTACGGGAGCCTTGGAATTCACCGGTGTCTTCGGGCTCCTCATCTGCAAAGCTGCATCAGGCAATGGCAGATGAGAGCAGAAGCACGCGGAGCAGGAATGCTCCCCTTTCCCTTAACTGCAGCACGAGGGTGCACGCCCTGGGCTTCTTTCTACCCAAGAGTCAAATGAACCTTCTGCCTAATTAGTGGCACTTGAGTCACAGCTAAAAACCCCGCAGTAAGCCTATCGAACCAGCTTCCCCTGTGCGAGGAGTCAGGTTTTTATGGTGGGGCTTCCTGGCCGGCTTAAATAGGACAAAGTGCCTCCCTGGGAAGGTCCGCTGGGGCTGCGGGGAGAAGAGGCTGTGCTGGGGGCTCCGCACCCAAGGGTGTGCTTGATGACCGACTGATGAAACCAAGCTTTCCCGTTTAGTCTTGCAAAAGTAGCTAATGCAGCTTCAGTGCCTCGTGTTGGCAGCGGTATTCCCAGCTGGCAGAGCCGTGTGCTGGAGCAGGCAATGGAAACCAGATCTGACTTCCAGGATGCCGTCTGCCCCGATCGACGTTGCTGTTGTGAAATCCAGCAGCAGTTGCTCAGGTGCATTGAAATGAGGTCGTGGAACGTGCTACGTAAGGGACTGTTGTTGGATTCTTTGTACGGTTTGCAATCGTCACTGCTACTTAGTATTTCAGGTTACTATATTTTTCAAGAGGTCATTATTTTGGGGCAGCAATTATTTTGCATTCCTCCCCCGTGCTGGGGTAGGTCCCCTTCTGGTCCTTGACGGGGAGGTGGGCATTACCGCGGCTGAGCTATCTCGCATCAGAGCCGAGGCACAGAAGTAGCTACGGATGCCAGAGCCTCGACTTCTGGTTCCAAATAGCAATCGGCTGCAGAAATTAAGTTGAGAATAATCCATCTCCATCCCAGGAACATGTACACATCTGGACGAGTAGTTATGAAGATTAATGTAATGCACGGGGTCAGAATTCCCACTGACATTTACTCGGTTTGTCCAAACAAGTTAGTGGAAACCTCCTGTGAATATGAACTGCACTCTGCAGTGCTGCGCAGGCGTTTAACATCTTGGATGCCGGTTTCCTCACAGGCACGTCTGTAAGTCTTAGTCTTTAATTGCTTTAAAATATAGTACTGGGAGCAAAAAATCATACAGATAATGTGTAACTTTTAAGACTAACAAGATTAAAACGAGCAAAAATGAAGTTGTCCCTGTCTTTGGACTTAAAATCAGTCCTAATACAGCCAGGGTGTCAAGGAAGATGGGAAACGCCTGGCAGTCAGCTTTGAGTGAGACTTTTTTTGCATTGATGATCGATGCCTGAAGTAACGCTGAGATGCAGCAGTAGCTGCGTGGGATTCACAGAAGGGCTCCAGCTTCCCGAAGCACAGGCATTGACTCTGGTAACGGAGCAGAAGGGGCTGTTGTCTGATGCTGGCTGGTAACTGTTCCGTCCAAAAACTGGCCACGCTTGTGATCAGACACTCACAAGGTACTCCTGGCTCCTTGGGGATGGTGAACGTGTTATAAAAACAAGGAATTTGGGGGTCCTCTGAGCAAGTAACGGGCATTGATCTCAGAGTGCAGCTTGGAACTCGGCTGCCCTAAGGATGTTGTATATTTGAATCTGGAAGCAATGCGATGCTGTATTATACAATCAAGAAATAAGAGGTTTTTAGCGTCTGCCTCCCTCCCAGTCCTCCCCAGCTTAGGGTGTGCTGTTACCATTACGCCAGCACTAGCTGTGTAATGCAGGCTTTAAATCAGCGTGTATGTGCTATGGACTGATACGGTTTTCTCCATATGGCAAGAAGTTGCTTGGTCAGAGAGCATCTTCATGCTGGTGTAATTCCAGGCACGTTGCTGGTTTTAATAGTGTAATGAGGATAATTGATGTTTGAAAACTGATAAGGTCACTATTCACTGACTGCTACGTTTATTTGGCAGCCAGCTCAGCAGTATGAAGAATTAACACAAAATGAGGCAAAAGTAGCGTGTCCTGCTCCCAGGCCTGATAACAGAATGGGTGCGTCGTTGAAATAGGGTGCTGTTTACTCGACTCCTTTGTCACAGCATCTCCTAATTATGTTCTCTAACCTGGTGTGCCATGGAGCGGTGTAAGACAGGGCCAAACCCGAGCCGCGTAGCCAAACGGTAAAATTCTCAAATTGCAGGTTTTGCCGTGACGAGTTCATCACGCCGTTTGCTGCTGTTATCCCAACCTTTTTTTCTTCGGATGTGCAGAGCAAAGGCGAGATGATTGTCTGGTGTGTATTAATGGCTGTAAGAAACACAGGTCCTGGTTTACCAGTTGTTCTGCCAGTGCTGGATGTTTGTCAGGAATGTTCAGGGAGCTTCTCGGCATGGTGCAAAGCCTGGAGCTAGGAAAAGAGCCCGTGGACGATAACCTGCCTTTTCCATGGTCAGCATTTCCCGGCTGCTGTGAACCTAAATCGTGTGGACTTAACTACTGGCCCTGCAGCGTTACAGGAAGATAAGGCAGTGACAGCTCATTTGTATCCCAAAATGATGTAAACCAGCAGCTGATCTCACCGTTTGTAAGTGGCTCCCTAACGGAGGGGGACTAGAGGTGAGAATAGCTGTGCTGACTGCAAGCTTAGAGCTTCAGTGATTAATGACAGTAAATCCTTCAAACCATTTAAGTAGAAAGATGGTATTGAGTACGGGCCTGGCCTGTAAAGGCTCTGTGCCTTTCACTTGCAGTGTTTCTAATACGTCTCTGAAATTGTATTTAGTTCTCTATGCAAGAAATTAACGTGCACTTATATAGGTATTTGCAGTTTCATGTTCAGGAGGGAGAACTGAGTACTCTGCTCTTGCAAGTGGAGATTACTTCATCCACAGCTTTTTGGTGAGTAAAAATAGATTTATTCTATTTCTGCATGTTCATCTGATTCCGTGCTGAAATCACTGAAGCAAACGCAGCAGCCCCAGTTGCATTCAGTTCGGGGTCATGTTCTGAGCGATGATGAAAGAGAAATGTGTTACACTACACTAAATAAAAGGGGGGGAAGTGTATTGAACACTGAGTTTGCTCGTTTGATTTGTAAGCATATGAAATAGCCTGCCAGTTTCTTCAGCTAAGCACATAAATTACTTATATCGTGGTTATGTGTTCCCTGTGTTTGCTGTTATCATTGGAAGCAGTTTTATCAGGCTTCAGTCCCCATGGCACTTCAGAAAGTTGTAAGAATGCAAAGCTATCTGAAGGTCATTTGCAATCTTAACTTGAATTACTTAGAAATTACTAGCTGCTGTCAGCTGCTGTAATAGTGTTGATATGTCTCGTAATAGCCTTGCAGTGCAAGGGGAGATGTATTGAAGGTATCTGAAACAGAAGCAAAACACGTGGCTTTGTGTGTAGGCAGGAGGATATTTCACTGTCAGCTCTGAACGCGATCCCGGTATTACGATGAGACGCAACGACTCCTTAGTGATGGAGACTGCTGACAGTAAGACAGGCGCTTGAAAATTCATCTTCACCAAGGACTTCATAGGCAGCTGGCAGGTCTCCAGCAGTAATCTGCTGGGGCCGCGCAGTAGACACATTGAAATAGCCTCGGGTTTATGCCAATTCACTGCATGGCAGTGGAACAGGGTTCTCCAGAGAGGCTCTTCAGTCTCCATCCCTGGGAGATTTTCAAGACTGGAGCGGCTGAAGTCCTGAGCAGCCTGCTCTGATCTCAGCTGACCTGCTGTGAGCAGGAGGTTGCACCAGAGGACCTCGTGAGGTCGCTTCCAGCCTGAATTATCCTGTGATAATCTCCGGAGTAGGCTCTGCTCCAAATCGGAGACACGCGGCATGGGTGCCCCTTTCATCTTGGGACAGACCCTTGGGACCTGGTGTGTATTAACAGTAAAGAGCTGAAGAGCAGTGAGCAAACAGAACGGAATTTGTATCTGCGGGGCACTTCTAAGTAATTATTGATGGCTGCAGTGATTTTTGTATGTGATACGGTTGTGTTTTGTCACCGAGTGCGTAGGTGATAAACCACAAACGCAACTTATGATGTAACAAGTGAGGTCACGTCTGGCTGCCAGCCACAGGACCCTCGCCTTGCAGACTGCGTCAGGCCAACAGCAGCGGCTCCTGCGAGCGCTGGACCGGCTGAAAACCCACCAGCAGGACCAAGGTACGTGGGTCGGGCTGGTCTTCAGGAACTCAGGAAAAAGAGGAGAAATTAATAAGCAAAGATGTTAGTTCTAATTTTTTTTAAGGCCAGTTGGCGTAACAAACCTATCTTTCGCCGTCTTTAAAAAGCTCTTTCTCAGAAATAGAAGAAGATAAGCTTGAGTGAATGAATGCATCCAGTTTGCTCCCCGCTTGCATTTTTGAAGTACCTTACTGTGCAGCTTGCTTCTTGATTCAGTGTCTTGGGCAATAATCACAGGATTTCAGGTCAGTTCCTAGCTGCCGGAGGAATACAGTCAGTCCCTGAACGTGGTGGTAAAGGCAGCTCTTCCACCATGGCCTTGCACTGCCTGTTCGGGGGTGTCGAGCATACCATGTGACAGCCGGGGATTCTCCTTGGGAATTTCATAATTTGATTTCCGATGGCTCAGGCCATAGCCAAAGCGGGTGGCGTATCCTCTGATCCTCCACCCCGATTGCTTTGACAGAGAGGTTGGGGTGGGCTTTGGATCATTTTGGTCTCCTAAACTTCTGTGGCGTCTGTCGTTCGGTCAGATGTCGAGCAATGTCCTACAAGTATCTGATTGCAAGAAACTCGAGAGAAAGTTGGCGATTGGCTTTGTTAAGGGCATCTCCTGGCTGCGGCACTGCGTTACGCACATCGCTGCCTACGCGTGCCGCATGTTACATGCAGGTGGTCGTGAAGGGGGGGATCAAAGCTTCAGCTGGCGCTGTAGGAACAGCTGGACCTCATATGATCTGCAGAAGAAGATTCCTCAACTACAACATGTCCTTGGGGAGCCATATGTGCATAGCTGTTAGGATTTTGGAAACGATGTGGTGGAATGACAGGGAGATGACTGGTAAATATTAATTGGGAGAGTGGCCTGTGCCAAGAAATTCTTCACGATCGTGTTACCTTCTCTTCATGCAAAATATTTACTGAGTCAGACACCGCGGTTCAATTTACCGTAACCGCGTGGTCGTCGCACCGTGACTTCGAGAGAAGACGGAGCCGCCCAGCAGCCTCCTGGCATGTGCCTCGGGCTGAGGCCTCATCCTGGCTGGGGCGTGGAAGGGAACGCTGAGCTGGGGTGTCCGTGGTGCGGGGCGCGGGGCAAGCCAGCAGCAGTGCCCGGCACTGGGATCTCCCTTCCGGAGCCGGCAGTAGGCAGGCATCGCTGCTGGTGCACAGGTGGAAGGTTGCTGGCGTGGAGAAGGCCGTGCCATGCCAAGAAGGAATAGAAAAAAGAGGGAAAATGCATTTTTACAAGTATTTCTACGTTTCCTTCCCAAATTTACTTTGATTTCAAATTTTAAAACCTACCTGTTGAAAACTTTCCTATTTATAGTTTTGAAATGTCAAAATTCCGAACTGAGTTGAAAATACCAGTATTTGAAAGTCTGCTAAAAACCTCTGAATGAAATACATTTGACATCATCTATTGCTCATGTCGACTCTGATGTTGATCTGTATCACCATTTTAGCACCTGTTCCGAATTTCTAGTCCTTTTCTTTAAACTTCAACATTTAAAACATGAACCTCATGTTAATAAAAATTGCTAAATTGATGCATGCTGCCGTCACTGTAGAGCTCTTGGGGCTCTGCTCAGGTTCCCCGTGAGGACACCCTCAGGGCCGGCAGCTGCATCCCTAGGTCCTGGGTTATCTGTCAGGGTGCGAGGGCAGCACTGGGGCAGCAGCAGCGAGTTTCCCACTGTTATCCCAGAGTACTCGATTTGGGGAGTTCTTGGTTGCTTCAGTGTTAGCTAGGAAGAAGTCTCAAGTGGTTTGCAGCAGAGCACGCCATGTGTGCCTGACGTTAACGCGATACAGCAGCCTCCTGCCGGCTGAATTACCCAAGTGTGTTTGCCTCTTTGGTAACGAAGTGGTGAGTACTTACCAAATCTGAAAATTGTTTGTGACACTGTCTGCACAGCTGCTCCGCGTGTGAATATCCCTGTATTTTACCACGACTTACAACATCTGCTATCTTAAGATTCTTTATTTTTTATTTTATCTCCTCGAGTCAAATAATTGCAGAAGCACAAATTCTGGCTATTGTAAAAAGTTTCAGTTAATTGCTTGAGTATAAAATTCCGCAGGCCTGAGGGCCCCTCTGAACATCCAAGCGTCCATAACAATCTCTTGATTTTAAAACCTTTTCGGGGGGATTTTTGTTTTTCATCTGCTGGGAGGGACAACACTGGAGGTCTGACCTGGGGCATCACAGGGATTCTTCTCCCGTTTTTGATTCAGTAGATTTGTATTGCAGGGAGGCAGATGCATTGACAGCGTGAAAACAACTTCTGTTTCATCGTAATAAGATGAAATTTAGGATTCAGAAGAAGGAGGACCCTAGAAAAGTACCACTCATCTCTTTTGTTGATGCCTCATGTCCGGAGGTCTGTGGGGAGAACGCAGTGCCATGCTGAAGGCACGGGCTGTGTGCGCGTGGGGTAATCACGGGCTTGTGCATCAGCATTACTTAACCTCCAGGCATCGTGCGGTCACTTCTCATTTTTGCTCTTAAAATTGTTTCCATTTAACGCCCTTAAGCAGCTCTAGGAATTACAGTGAGGTATAAAGTGACCCTTAAATTGGCCCGCCTGATTATTCAATGCGGTCGCTCCCAGCTTGGTGTGGCAAGGCGCTTTTCATGTGGCTGCCCATATGCCCCGCACATGCCTGTGATCTGGCTCCCCAAAGGGTATGTTGTGATCTGCTCGCGTGTGCCAATTCACATATCTAAACGTTTTCATAAGGGGAACCCCTTTGTGTTAGTCATCTGGTTGTCAAACAAGACCTGGCTGTGATCCTGGACCTGGCACTAGATGAAATATGTGCACTTTAAACATTTCAGACTCAGACTGATGGGAATGGGCAATTCCTCAGTACATTTTCTCAAGGTTTTTAAACAATAAATGTCAACCTAAGGGCAAAGCAAGACAGATTTCAGATTAAAGGGATGGGGTTTGCTTAACATTTATAAATCCCATAGTCCCAACCTCCTTCGTGTTTTTTAAAACAAGGAACAAGGAAGGGCTATGTCAGACGCAAGGGGCACTTTTGTCAACACCACTTTTTCCTTTGGTAGCGTGATAGAAGGGTTTCAAAACTAGATTTTTCTGATGGATTCATTACTTGGCATCCCGTAGAGAATCTAGTATTCTTCCAAGCAAAGCTAAAGGTTTGTGCTAGAGGACTAGCAAAGCCAGTCAAAAGAACCTTTCATCCCCAAGATAACTAAAATATTCCTTTGTTTATTTTTCTCCCTCAGTTACTTTTCCTGTCTTTGCCTAATCTGTCGTGCTGAAGCTTGTCAGCACCTATAGCCTTTCGTTTAGGGTAGATGCCTTGGGAGCGTAAGAGCAATTTTCATGTAGGGTCTCCCTGTCACAGCTGCTGCCTGAAGCCCGTTGACTTTTCTTTCCAAAGACCCGATTTCTGTGCACGTACCAACAGAACCAAACCCGGAGTCAGTAGTTGGGTATCACGTAACAGCAGCGGTGGGTCCTCGCTAAGCCTGACGTTCCGCCACTTGCAATAGAAGCATCTAATTTGCCGTCCCTCCCGCTTTTCCAAGAAAAAAAGCTCAGCTCGCTGCCTTGCGGACGGCTCCTCGCCCCGCGCCCGCACCTATCCGGCCACCAGCACCAGGAGCCCTGCCCTTGGGTGACGGTGTAACACAGGTCGGTGTATGTTAGCTTTTTTCCGGCGCAAACCGTGGTGATGCTGTCCTGGCGTCTGGTGGAGCGGGGTGTTCTCAGGCTGCTGCTGAAGCCGTTGGCCAGTTCCGACCAGGTTTGATGGAGAAGGATGGTGGGGACTCGTTGCACTTGTTGGTGACGCCGCACAGCGGGCAGAGCCCCGGCAAGCGCCGCGGCTGTAGGAGCGGCTGGAGCTTGCCGTCACGGGCAGCGCTGCCTTGCAGGGAGCAGCGAGTCCGTGCTGAAGGAGAAGTGCTGTGAGTGCCCCCGCTGTGAGAAGAGCTTCAAGGCAAGTTCGCGCTTACTGTTGTTAGAAGTGCGCAGCAAAACGCCTTTCGTGGATGTTAGCACTCGCAAAGCCACGGGTCTGCGCCGGCCCCGAGGAGCTGCTGCGGGGCCTCCCGACACTGCTGCCGCTGCTGCGCTGCTCTCCGCGGCGAGCGAACGCTGTGCAGAGGTGGTTCGTGGGGGAGTTGCTCAGGTGGACCCGTCGGATCAGTTGGAGTGTTCTTTGAGAGCTCTCTTTTCAAAACTGACGGTTTATTCCCTGCCAGTGAGCCGGACCAGACCTGCTGCCTTTCCTGCAGGGTGGCTGGCTGGCTGGCTCGAAGAAAGCAAAAGGAAACAGCGTGGTCATGTTTCCCTGGGTGAGAGAAGGGCTGGAGCTCCTTTCTCTTGCTGAGAGGCTCTCTTCTTCCTGCTCGTTGCCACCAGTCATCTGTTCTTCTCGGACCGGTGTCGTGCCTGCTGATCAGGTGCTTGGAAACAAAGAGAGGGTAGCAGGAGGTACGGGAGGGAAGCCAGAATTAAAGGCAGAAGAGAGCCCGGTGGGGATACAGACAGAAAAACAGGCTACGTGCTGAGCACGTGTGCAGGGACCCAGCTGGAACGTCGGAGAGTAACAAAACGATCTTTCCGTGTGTGTTTGCCTGGTCCCTTGTTATTTTTTCCAACTATTGCATGCAGCATGGTTCCCCCACGGGGTCAAAGATCACAATAATGTTTTATGTAGGTAGCAAAATACCCGTGTATGGAAGCGGTACGTGATTTTACTTACAGAACAAAGAGATTTCATGGTTTTTAACACATCAAAGGAAACTTGTCTGCTGGCACCTGTTCTAGAGGTGAAGTCCCTTCACTAGGGGTCAGGAAGCTAAAGCACCTGTGACCGTGAGGACGGTGTGTGCAGAACATGCTCGTGCAGGTACCGGTAATTCAGCTCTGGTTCTCGTCCAGAAAGAGCTGTGTCCCCAGGGTGGCAGCTACATGCCTCGCTGACCAGCAGCTCTTTACATCAACACCGCCTGAGAAAAAAATAGGTATATGTATGTAAACCAGGGCCTGGAAAGTAGGAGTACCAAGATAGCTGTCAAGTGATTTGGGCTGGAGGATCGGTGGGAGGTGTCAGCGGGCAGCAGTGCGGGAACGGCTGTGGCTGGGTGGCTGCCTGGCTGTTTGGCCAGCAGCTTCACTCGAGTGTTTCCCCTCATAAGCATGAGGACACTGAGCTGCCCTCTCGTAATATGCGTGCACATCCGTTCAGTGCATCTGTCCGTGTTGCTGTAACACACCTGTCCCTTCAGGCTTGAGCGCAAATTTAAGCGTATCACCTAAACGCAGGGGGATGCATGCGGGTTTTTGCACGGGGGCTGAGCAGGGGCAGCAGCCCCGTCCCACCTTACCGCGGGGCTCGTTACAGATCAACAGAGCCAGGGCTTGCAAGCGACTATCAAAAGAATGGGTTACCCTTAAGGTGTTGCAGTTCGATGCTGAGCCTGTCCGAGCTGAGCACAACCGATTGGTTTTCCCATCGAAGCGGGTGATGCGCGTGCAGTGCCTGGCACACGCGACAGACGTGGGGATGCAAGGGCTGGGCGCGAGCCTGGCGCCAACTGACTCCCGCAAGTTGTGCGGACTAGGCTTCTGCTCCGCCAGCACGTAATTTGCAGAGTGCTGTGCTTTCCCTGCTGCTGTTTGGAGCAGGGAGAAGCAGAACGTCAGGATGAACAACCAGCCCAGGTGCTGAAGAATAGCGGTGACAGCACGATCTGCATTCTTTAATGAGATGATGCATCTTGTGTATGTCTGTGTGTGTATATACGTGTATCAGGAACCTATGGTTACGATGTGCTCATGGGGCACTTTGTTTGGGGAGTGTACCCCGTGCCGCTCTTCCATGGTTTTGCTGTTCTCAAGCGTGGGTAGCCATCTGTCAGGCACACACTAGTAAATGGCACGCAGGTGTACCGGTTCTGTTAGGGTAGTTTTTGCATTTCCCTCTCTTCTCCAGCTTAACACTCCTTTAGGTCACACTGACATCAACTGCAATTACGGTGAAACAAGGTCATTCCTGGAAACTGCATCAGATGCTTGTGCCAGATGAAGGCATTTTCTTAATGCACACGTAATCTATAACTGGTTGTTTTTAAAGCCATTCGAGAATAGTACAGTGAAGGCATTTTGCATTTGGTCAGTCAGAAGTTAGTAACTGTTTTAGAAGCCTCCTGGAAGGGAAGATGTCAACAAAAGCTTTTGCAAAGCTGTGCTTTCACTTCGCAGCGCTTGGCGGAGATGCATTCTTGGGTTTCGTTCATATGGGTTCATTTCTCTGACTTTCACTTTGAATTTTGGAATCAAAGGCATTTTAAAATTCTAGGTCAAACTTATTAGAAATCACCGCATCTCACCTGGTTTCAGCTCTCCAAATAGTGAGAAACAGTAACTCTCCTGCTCTGGTTTTGGTACAAATCTGTAAATCATCGTGTCGGCGTATTTGAAGCTTGGCCCAGCACCTCCCTGTCCAGAGGTAAGCGTTGCTCCAAAAGTTCATGACTTCTTTGGTAAACAAGCTGACAGATACGTGGCTTTTCAGTGAACCCTGCAACATGGCAGATTACTGGGGAGATGGCAAAGATATCCCAGCTTTCATATTTGGGATTTTCCTGGCGTAAAGCTGGCGTGAGCTGGGAGGCGATTCAGATTGTGTCGAGTTCATGCCCGTAGATCCCAGTGCTTGCTCCTTTGAAGCAGAGCTGGTGACCTTTTGGGAGCATCAGAAATACTTGCTTCTGTCCTGGATATTAGCATTCACCCATCGTGGCCGTGGCTCAGTAAACAAGATCTCCACCCTTGCCGTATAGGCTGGAGTCTGCAGCAATGACCTAAAACTTGGTGTAGCGCAGCGTGAAGGGAGAGGCGCGGGTGCTGTGACCGGCACTGAGCATCCAGCCTGCTTGCACGGCCGGTCTGTACGATCTCCGAGACCTGCCCCAGGGAGGAAAGTTGCGGTATTTTAGGGGAAAAAGTCCCTTCCCTTCTTCCCTGGCATAGCAGGGCAGCCCGGCAAGGCCTCTCCCTTCTCCCCACCCTGCTCCTCTCCGGAGGAACGTGCCTGCCCCTGGGGTTTCCGGGAATTCCCGCCTGCATGTGGTTTCTTAACCAGTCCTCCAAAAATGTATTTTTTATTGAATGTTATTCTAACCATAAAACTTTTAAGCTGTTCAAATACTTTCCTTTGTACTGTAGACATCTGAGACTATTAGCTATTAACAAGTAAATGTACTTTTTTTTCGACTGCTTCAATCTGCTAAGTAGTTTTCTTTGGACTAATTCTCCCCTAGTCTTGTACCAGAAGAAACATTTCTGTGATCTGATACCGTATCTCCTCGCTATCTGTCTCCTCGGACTGTAAATGTGGATGTGTTTTATTGTAAATTAAAAAGGGGCTTTATTTCATGGCAGCGCAGGTTGTTTTCGGGCTGCGTAACGCCTTGGAGTCTGCGTTTAGAGGTTCTCAAGTGAAGAACTTCACTTCATCGAGTGAAGAAGCCAACAATCCCATCCCATTTCTCTGATGATGCATTTGATTCGTGCGCGAGTGAAATATTGTGAGCTGCTCCTATCGTGCAGGAATCGGTGTAAATGTGGCGCAGTTAGGCTATGAGGTCAAGTATAAAAAGGAAATAAGAAGAATTTGAAGTGCCCCATGCAAACGATAAAACCTATAAAACGTTTGCACGTCCGCCGCTTGTGTTGTGGGTACGGTTCTAACCCCTGTATTTTAAGAAGGATATTAGGGAGTTAAAAGAGATTATGGTAAAGAGAAAGGGAAGATGATGATCAAGGGGATGAAGCAGCTGCCTTCGTGCGGAGATAAGGGCTGTGGTAGCGCTAGGCAGAGCCAGGAGGGCACTTGGGCCTTTCACCTGCAGCGGGCCGGCTGAAGTAGTTGTTTGTCCTGCTGGGGGGGATGGCTGGAGCGGAGCTCGGGCCTCGTGTTCGTTAGTTATATGGCTTCTGTGTCTGTAGGTGTGCTGTAGTGTAACCCCGAAAATATAATAAAAGTAGAATGTGTGTGAATTTAATGCCTGAGAAACGTAAATCATGTGATGCAGGTGAAATACAGTAATTGACCAAATATTGAATAGGCAAACGCACACACACAGGAACTGGGGAATTTTGTCTTAACACCCTTGTTATTCGTAACAGTGACAGAACAGAAATTAAACGTTGGGCTTAAAACTGTAAGCAGAAGCTTTGGAAGGGAAAGGACAACTGCTCGTGGCTCTTCAGAGCTGGCTCCAAGAATTTAGGCAGGAGGCCCTGAGCTCTGTAGGGAAGTTTGGTTTTACCCCATGAAAGAAACCATGGAAGGTCTTGAAGCTGAGACAAGCTCAGCAGATGCTTTCTGCAGGCTGGAATGGTGGCCAGGGCTCTTTTTGAAAAACTAGTTCAGGGTTAAGCATGAAGGCCAACTTTTTTCCAAGAGAACTCTAAGCGCAGCTCTAAAATAACGCCTCGGGGTGTTTGTAGCGTTAGATTTTTCAGTCCTAACTTCTTATTCAGCAATAACTTTTATATGTTGTGTGTAGGAAATTCGCTATGCTTGTAGCTTATTACCTGGTTTGCATATGAAAAAATGCAAATCACACCTGAGAACTTGCATAGGGCGTTTTTGCCACCTCTGCAGCGGGAAGCATTTGCCTTTTAACCAGCCGTGGCCTTGCAGAAGCACTGCCGCAACGCGCGGGAAGGACTGCTTCCCCTTCGGACACAGGGGGTGCTTCCTAAAGACAGATTACAGCAGGATCTTTAATTGCAAGCCTAACCACTAGCAATCGATAGCCTGTTATCCCATAACCTTTACACAGATCTTGACTCATAACCCTCTCAATTATTTCCCATCCCACAAATTTACTAGGTAGAGTCGGTCTCCAGACTGCAGGGAATCATTTGCGTTGGTATGACTTACACATCCGCTAAACAAAAACATTAACCTCCCACTAACACAATTATATAAACAGAAGTCGCGCTTGCGGAGGGGTCGCGTAGTTCTGGGTGACACAGTGGTGTTCCCCTTACGGGGCAGCAGCTCCCGAGCGCGGCGGCCCCGGTGCCGATGCCGAACTGGCGCACCCTGTCCCAGCCCGGGGACTGCGGGACTCACCGAGCTGTGACGGTAAATTCTCTGGGGCTGGAGAGTCACCAGGCAGTAATCCTCTGTGCACAGGCTCCCCCTTATGGAAATGAGTAATACTAAACAATGCTTTTTTTCCTCCGCTCTCAGGCAAGGCTGATAGCTTACTGTATGGGGACACTTCTCAAGCCTACAGCAGTGTTTCCAGACTCAATGTTTTAAATTCAGATGATTAAGGAGTAGGTGTACGCTCACCATGACTCGCATGAATGATGATGGCACGTGTCTGTATTTATACTCCAAATGATTTGAGCCTCTTCTGAAGCTGGAGTTTCTCGTGACATCCTGGCAGTGAGGAAGGGGAGAGGAGCTGAGGTGCTGCAGGGTGAGTCGTGGCTGTAGCCTCCTCTGTCCTACAGGGAGCAAAAACAAGCCCTGGGGAACAAATAATTCAGTTTTGGAAAAGTTACACTTTAAGACACCCTACAATGGATATTTTGAGTTGGATCCTGCTGATGGGTCAGCACCACTGAAGAAGTAAGAGTAGACGGGATGGGATTTTTCCCTTAGCTAATAACAGTAAGAAGTTTCAAGTTGTTCGGGCGGAGATGCTGTCTGTAGGCTCAGACGTTAGGCGGGTACGCTTCTGCATTGTCGCTTTTTTTCATGAAAGGTGGTTACCGGTTTCGTGAAACCTGCGTGAGAGCAATTCCACTTCTGTGCTCACCCCGGTCTGACACAATCCATCAGCACATGTGCACGACGACAACAGCTGTTGTGATCGCTGGATGTTTGCTGGTGCCAAAGAGCTGCAGTTTGAGCTGATGCTGATCGGCATCATCCCACCGATGTTCTGTGCTTAAGCCATGTAAATGGGTCTTGTTCAAATTGTGCCTGAATTGTGCACCTGGCCCCCTGACATCACTGAAAGTCACGTGGGTTCAGCACCGTGCAGGATGTGAGGCTGGACCCAAACATCTGGCTTCAGTTAATCGTCTTTCAGGGGATGTTGGTGTGGGGAGACTGCTCAAACATTTTAAATACTATTAAATATATGTTATTAATAATATCAATAGTATTGTTCATTTTTATAGTATTAGTATTAATAGTACTAAAGCTATTTTAAATGTATTGAAGATGATGAAGGGGGAAACTATGGGAGAAGTGGACAGGAGAGAAGATACTCCTTTGTGGTAGTCTGGGGCAGCTGAAGGTAGCTTGGTGCATTCCTTATTGCCTATTTTGTGGACTTTTTAGACAGGTTGAAGGGCGGGGAGAAGAGGGTCAGAAGTACGAGGAAATGCGTCTGACAAGGACGTGGGGACTGGTTGGCTGCTCTTGTTGGAGGCTCTGGCCCCTGTCCGGGTGATCTGGACAGCCAGCACGCTCTGCAGTGGCACGAACCCTGCTAAATGATTATGATAGACTGGAAAGACAGACCAGTTGTTTTTAAGAGTGTAAGTAAAGTGCATCAGCACAACATGAAAATCAAAGAAATCATCATAAGCACTGCTGGTGTAGGAGGGACATCGCTGAGACTGCAACATTAAAGAGCAGCAGATATATCCGAACTTCTCTTCGGGGTGACTTGGATATATAGTGCTGTTATATAGACTAGTTCAACCTGAAAATTAGATTAAAGTTCATTTTGCACCTTTCCTATAGCTACAGTGGCATGTGCAGTGAAAGCAGATTGAGTGTTTTTGATTAAAACGATGAAAAATTCACATTCATGCTGGCTGAGTGTGTAGCTTTCTCACCCGTTGCCTGAGCTCCGTTTTGCTTGCCAAGTAGCAAAAGAGATACTAATACCAACCATAAAAAGCGCCCACCAAAATGTATGCTTCCCACTCCTTTATGTCGTGGTGATTTTGTTCACAGCCAGCAGCAGCGCTCCACTGGGGTCCGATCCCGATCCCACTGCTGTGTCTTCCCCAGCGGAGTTGTCCCACGTGGGCAAGAAGAGAACATTCCCAGTTTACGCTTCGCTATGGAATCCACCCATCTGCACCATGGAAAATGCCTTGAACGAGGGCGTGAGGATCGCATCGCCCGCTGTCGCTGGGGCCGTGCAGGCAGGGGCGCGGACGGTCCGTGGTGCTGGCCTGAGCCCCGTCACAGGCGCTGAGACCTTGGTGGCCGGCACCAGTAACCATTAAATCAGGCAAGTACGACTCCGTTTCAGAAATACCAGGGACGATAGCAGGAGCTGGTTTGAGCTGTCTGGAAGCGATGCCTGGTTACTCACGGGTCCCCTAAAAGGGCTGCTAAGCCATCAGGCGCCGCAGTATCTGCAGGTGAAGGTGAGAGCAGAGTTACAAGAGGCCATGGCATTTGCACATGGCTTCTGATTAATTCTGATTAATTAAAAATGCGGTTTGCTCTGGGCGAGCTGAAGCACAGCTGCCTTTGTGGGCTTGCTCGCCGCCGCGCGGAGCAACCTGCGGCCGACGGGCTGGCAGGCCGCGCCGGAGCCCCTGCTCCAGGAGGGGAAGATGGCATCGCGCCGACAGGGCCAGCCCACGGCTGGCGTGCGGGATCCGCTCCAAGTTCAGGCGGACAATTACCCTTCTCTGGTTTTGCAGTGGTTTAAATGACTTTCAGCGTGAGTCCGGTGCGTGATGGAAGGAGGGAGGCTCCAGCCTCAGCGTGCTTGTTCCCTCCCCTGAAAGCAGGGGCTGAAGTGCACCTTCTAGCGCAGTAACCACGGCCAGGGGCCCGCGATCCCCGTGCGGGGGCCTCTGCGCGAGGCTGGAGGCCCCAAGGCGCGAGGCTGGAGGGCGCGAGGCTGCAGTGCCCGGCAGTGCCCGGTGCTCGGCTCCAGCAGCGCTCGAGGCAGGCTCATTACGCCTGACATCCTTCCCTCAGCGCTAATCATTTTTCCATTTCAACAACGGCTGTTTACAGCAGCTGCTGCCTTATGTTTGGTTTGATCCCGTTCCAGATTTTGCAAGTGATTAAAATGCTGCTAATAAAGATATTTTAACTAGGATTTACATGTTGACTTGCCTTTTCCAGCTACAAACTACCTTCCTACGGCTTCTTTCTCTTGTCCACACCCGTGGGGCTGCCTGGCTTTCCGGCTCCGGGCCGAGCAGTGCCCGTGCCCGGCGGCCCCGCTTCACCCAGCCGCCGCCGGGCTCCCCCGGGAGCAGCGGGGAGGTGCGGGGAGCGCTTGGATTCTGGAAGCAATCCCGGTGTCCTTGCAGCGCACGATAGAGAGATTATCTTACACACATTCCCTTGTATGTTCCCTTGGTTTACCACATACTTGAATTATTTCTATTGGAATATTATAATTGCATTCATATGGCCTAATAGCAATGGCAGTTACAGAAATTTCCACATGAAGCCCGTGCCGTAGCCGAGGGCTGCGATGCAGCCCGTATCCTCAGCTACACCACGCGGTGTGCCACGGGGGAGAAGCCCCCTCGCTAGACCTAAAGAACAAGGAGAGTTTCCTGCCATTTTTTTTAATCCTTTGGCTTGGAAACCAGCAGGCGTACAGAACTGGGGCTGGAGGCGCGAGTAATTCCCACCTTGCAACCCATAAAACCGGAGCGGGCGCTCGCCGAGCCCGGAGCACGGGATGGATGCCAGCCTCGGCGCACGCGGGATGCTGGGGGACCAGGCGCGTCCTGTGGTGTAGTAGGGGTAGGGGTAGGGCTCGAAGACGCCCCGGCCTCGTGTGGGCCTTCTGGCAGGAGGGAGCGAAGCAGCAGAGGGTGCTCTCGCCCCGGGAGCTGGGGCAGAGGGCGTTGCGCAAAGCCAACGCTCCTCGCACCGAGCCGAGCCGCGCTCCCTTCCGCGCCGCTCGCCCCTCCCTCCGCAAATGCAAGCTCTCCCTTCCGTGCCGAAAAAAAAAAAAGAAAAAAAGATGACTTTGGGCCGGTGCCAGCACGCAGGGATGTTATTGTGGATTGGCATCTGGCCGCAACACTGGAGCAAACCAGTTACCTTGGAGGAGGCTGTGCAGGAGTGCAGAAAGCGCACAATGCAACTCGGTCATGTTTAATTGCTGGTACAGAAGAAAGCGTCGCTCCTGGGGGGGTTTGTTCAGCTCTTCATTCATTCTGGTAGCTGCGGGGTCCATTGACTTGGCTGGAATGACCCTGAATATGTACCCACTGCTGTAGAAATAAGAGGCGTGCTTATATTTGATAGGGACAAGGTAAAATTATGGAAAATTTAAGGCGAGGTAAAATTCTGTAGAAATAAAGGTGTAAAATACTGTTTAATGACCACATTGTTGATTTAACATTTACTGAAAATTCCCTCTGAAGGGTACGTGATTTGACAGGCAAAACATAGGATTGAGATTTGCTTTCTGTGGCAAATTATCTGCTCTTTTTACATCTCTTCACGTCTCCTTCCTACATTTCATTTTTTCTATCACACCTATTTAGATTGTAAACCCTTTAAATCTGCTCTGCATGTACACACAGTCTGGCTTGACGGAGACCTGACTTGAATTACGTCTTGAACTGCTTATACAGTACTAATTACATTAATAATAATTGACTTCAGCGGGCTTTGGATCAACCTCTGAAGGAATACATTTACATCTCATTACTTACCCTGATGGAGTTCTGCATGTGCTCTTTCTGCAGGCGCTGGGGAGCGTGGCCAGGGGCCTGGCGGGGACCACAGGAGGATCCGTCTGTCCAGCCACCACCTGCCCTCTGGCCGGGAGCGATGCGGTTCCAGTAGCTCCGTAGAGCTGGAGCGAGGAGAGCCCAGTTTCCAGTGGATTTGTGCTGTGTGGCTGATTGATTTTGCTGTCTGGAAGGTACGGTTCCTGCTGAAGCTTTTGCTGCTGATGTGAAATGTGTGAGGGATCTGTCCGCCAAGGAGGCTAGGCAGGTTAAACGGATTATTTTTCCTTCTCTCGCAGTAGAGGCTCCATCCCTTGAATTCTTTGAATCAAAGTTAAAAATATTTACTAGCTCAAACAGATGTTTCCAGTTTACTGTAGCAGTGTTGGGTAAGCTGCTGTTGGCCTGTGTTGTTGGAGAGGTTAGTTGATCCCAATGTTCTGCCCTTCCTCAAAAGCCGTGACTCAGTTGACCCAGGTAAGGGATTAGTTGATTCAATGAGTATTTTGTTGACAGAGAATTGGTGTTGGGTCAAGTACTTATGCTGGTATTTCTCCTCTCTCAGTGAAATACCTAAGTATCTATATTGTCTTGTGGTACTGTGTAAACCCCTTCTGTGATCAGTGGAGAAAAAATAGGTGTTTCGAGAGAGACCTTTGGTCTTAGGGGACATAAACTCTTTGGGAATCAACACACTGTAGAGCATACACACAATAGGTAGTCTTGCAGTCAGTAATCTCACCTGTTAGTGTCATAAAAAGGCTGGAGGTCTTTCGTGTTTGGTTCGCAGTGTGTGTACAAACGCTGCTCTTTGATATCCACATTGGTCCACGGGAAGAATGTGCTGGAAAGGAACCTTTGATTTCAACATTATGGAAGAAAATATGTATGTCTCTAGCTCCCAGGACAGAGCGAAAGTGGGAAAATTGGGGGATGTTAGGAGCAAGAGAAATAGGAGGAGGAAGAAAGGAATGCGAAGACAGAAATATTTGACTATTTGCCATTTTTCTTTCTCTCAGTTACACCTGGGAGCTGTCTCAAAATCATAGGGATAACCTGGGAGTACATACAAGTGATGTTTAGCTCATAGCAGAAGGGAATAACGAATGGCAGTGGTCGTGGGAAACCCCTGGGGAATGTTAGGCTGCTGGGCTGTGAGTATGAAGAGCAGATAGACACATATGGAGAAAACAGCAGGAAGAAAGAGTTAGCCAGCAGCAAGACAGTAAGCGAGAGCTAAATAAACCAAATGAGAGGATGTATATATATATTTTTAAAGAGTCACGATTAAGAGAGCTTTATTTCCTTTTAATATTCATGATCTAAATTTTTACAAAACTCAATTTTTCATTCAAATGAAGACACAATATCAGCTAGGGTCTGTTCTGGAAACATGGATCAAAACCATGGTGACAGACCTTCTCCCACCTTTCCTGCATCCTTTCTGAAGGGGTTGTCTAGTTGGGGCTTCATGGACTCAGGGGAGTGGAAAAATTGTGCATAGTGATGCCTATTGTATGTTTAATATAATGATCTACCTAGCTGTATTAAACCTTTGAGCATTTTGTAGCTATTACTAATTAAAAGAAGGGTACCCAAGCCTGTGAAAGTTGTCCTAGCACTGGCTATGTTGGTGTCTGGAACTGGGAGGTCAAACGTGCAGATTATCCCTCTTGGGTTAGTTAAAAAGCATTGAAGTTGCTTGGTCTGCCCATCACCTCTTAAATCCAGATTTTCACATTAGCATTATTCTAATAAAACATACTGAGATCCTGCCTGTTCTGTATCCAGTTGGGAATACATTAAGTCTGTATTTCATTAGCTAATAACATACTGACCTTATCATATGACAGTTGCTGGGTAATAATGCTTTGCAACTCCTGTCTCTAGTACCTTCTCCTAAGGATCTCGATGTACTTTCAGATAGTGAATTTAATCCCACTGCCTCTTTGTGTGCTAAATTTGTATTACCATCCTTTTTATATACGTGAAAGAACTGTAAATGAGTTAATTTTCCTATAACCCACAAAATTTGTTGCAAAGCATGGTAGGAAATGCAGGTTTTATTAGCACTTGTGACAAAATTTGCTACCGTAGTATAAGATTCCAGCTGGAACACAGATAATGGTATGAATTAGCGACTTTAAAAGTGGTTTAAATGGCAGCAGTGGTGATTACGACCAGAAAAAAATAAACTGTCATATATGAAAAATGCTAATACAATGGCAAATCTGTTGCAGAGCAGGCTTAGTGCCCCAAGCTTTGATGCACGGAATGAGTGACATTGTATTTCTAGATTACTGCTGGCTTCCAATTTTGAGGGCTTCTTCCTCTACCCTTTTCTGTCTGGTTCACACAGACAGAAATCTTGTTGTCACAGACAGTGACTCTTGCACGTTTTTGTAGCACTTTGTGGAAATGTCTTGTTTGAGCTAGGCAAGGAATTGTTTCCTTTCCCATGAACATTTTCAAGGTTTTCAGTGAAGACACTCACTGAAATCTAAATCTACTGAAATCTAGATCTAAAAGTTGTTCATTAAGCAAACATTATTCAGATCAGTTAAAGTATGTCGTGAATATTTATAAACTTGCACAACATAATTACTGGTGGTATTAAACAAAAATAATGTCAATGGGCTTTTACACTTGAAATGGTTGAAAGAGAGCAAAGCGATTGAACCACATGAAGGTTTTTAAAAGTAAAAACCTTTGTCCCATCCAGCCTTTTCCAGATGGAAGTTTTAGTTTCAGCATTCTGGGGTTTCCAGGTTAAAAATAATATACTAGAAAAATCCCAGCCAGCTGTAACTAATGTGGCAGCTACTACCTTGGATTGTGTGGCTACATCTTGCGTGAAAGAGCCCAGCCTCTCGAGTTGGCGTCACTATAAACCAGATCTTCAGCAGGCTGTTCCAGGGTGAGACCTGTAACACGCCCTGGCTGTTTGGGTCGCATTGTCACAATCTAAATAATTATTTGAGCAGGCTGATGTAGTTCTTAGAGGGATGGAGTTTCAGCTTCCAGACAACCATCCTGGCGCTAAGTGTCACAAGATGTGGAAAGCACTGACTTAGCGCTACTGTATTACCTGCTGACTGCCGAACACATGCCGTCCTCCTGCTGCTGCTGAATGTATTTGCAGTTTGCTCCTCATCCCAAACTGCGTATGGGCCAGGAAGATGCTGATTATACGCTGGCTCCTGCTTCAGCTGTAGTTCATGACCTCTTGTTTTCAAACTTCACAAAGTATGGCATGGTGACAGCAAAACATAAGAAGTGTGTGCTGCAAGCCAATCTCCTCCTGACCTCGCGTTGCAAGCCTGTTTCAGCCAAGCGTGTTGCCAGTAGAGTGCCTGTAATCTACGGTGTATGTCTGGGGTTTGATTAGAAAATGTAATCCTATAGCCTCTGTGTGCTGATAGGAATTCTCCTGCCTGTGTGGTATGATGCGAGACCCCAGCCAGTATTTTATGATGTAGCCCTCAGACAGCACGCTAGCAAGTGAGTCATTTCCTACCGTCCCTTAGAATTATACTCTGTGCATTGTGGGAAACCCTTACACATGGCCACTAGGATATAAGGACATGGTTCAGCTGTAAGTGCAGAAAGGCTTCAATCCCCTCTCCAAGTAGCTGTGGAAGGTAGCGTTGTGGCAGCGTGTGTTACCTCCCTTTTACGAACAGACTTTATGGCTGCATTCACCTCATCTGTGGGCATGCCTTTGAGGCCAAATTTGTCAATTGCTTGCACTGCCTTGCTGCGGGAGTGCCCTGGAGAGCATCTCCATAGCACTCCATCTGTTACATCCTCGGGGGAAATATGAGAGCATCCTGCCCTTAAAGTGACCTCCGGACACCCCTGCGTGCGATGTGCGCGACCCGCTCCTGGGGGCACTCCAGGCAAGGAGATCAGCACCTGGCCCAAGAGGCTGACCAACAGCAGCACCTGAGCCCCGGGGGCTGCCCCCGCAGGGTGCCTTTCCCAAATGTCCCCGGCAGAGCTGGCCTCCGCTGCAGTATGTCTCTGGCATGCTTTTGAGAGCTGCCGGAATAGCTCTGAGGAAATTGTTCCTGTCTTGCTCTGGAGGAGGTGTAGACAGTCGTGGTGCCATCGTCAGGAGGAGGCAGCTGCAGAGGTGAGTGCAGGGACAGGTATGGGAACGGAAACAAATACAGGCAGCCTGCGGTGATGCAGAGGCATGTCCTTATCGCAGAGTAGGGGTGTGCATCTCATCACCTGTCGGGAGGAAAAAGCAGAGATCCTCAGCCCCAGCAGCACTCCTGGCTTAGGGCACTGGCTGGGTAGAGCAGTGTGGGGCACTTCTTGGGGGGGCCCGACACCCAGCTTTTCTGGGCAGCCGGGTGCCTTCCACCTTGGACAAGCCACTAAAGGCCTGCTGCTCACCCTGCCGCAGGTCCATAGGCTGTAAAGGATCCTTGGTTCCTCTGGCGGAGTGGCCTAGTGTCACCAGCAGAGCCGAGAGAACGCCAGTGAATCCATTTGGGGCTTGGCGAGTCTCGAGATCTGTGGGGGCTTTATGGGGTCTTATGTGTGTGGAGCATGGAGCGGGATGGCCAGGCTGGCGTGGCACGAGCTCGAGCCTCAGCTGGGCACTGATGCCCGTGGGGTGGGAGCATCCCCAAGGGCATCCCGGGTCTGAGGGAGCTGGGACGGTTCTGGTTTGGTCCTGGCGAAGGGGCAGGTGGGGCTGCTCCGTTGTGGCTCCACTGCTCAGTAGCCCTGAGCCAGGGATCACTCGAGCAGACCCCCTAGGCAAAGCACATAGGATTATGGGGCGTGATTTACCCTCGCCAGCAATCTGTGTTATAGTTCATTGGTCATCATGGCAACGTGTGACTTTAAGGTACAGAACAATGCAAAATTTGTTCTTACAGTGTAAGTCGATTTCCATGTACAAAACCTTTGCTACTAGTGTGACAGTATGTAAGCCTATAGCTAGTGGAAATCATATGCTGTTATGAGACTGTGATAGATTTATGCCACGTGAACAATGGGAGTCTGTTGTTCCGATGATATGATATATGCTCAAAGTGTTTGGACTATATATTTAAATAGAAAAGGTTTCAAAGCTCTGATATATGCAATAGAAGACTCATATTATGGTGCCTAGATTTGTACTCTCAATAGTCTGATATGATTGCACCTCTACATCATCCACTGCTGTCTGTCAGTGCCTGCCGTAGTACGCGGAGCTTGTACCGAACCCAGCACGCGAAGGGTAACGTCTCGTAGGGGAACTCCTGTTGATTGACTGGAATGCAGCGTGAGGCTACATGTGCTGAAGCGAGGGGACAAATATGTAAAAGGCCTCTAACCGAGCCTGTGAATTACGGCAGATTTTTACATTCCAGCTTTCCTACATAGATATCCATACTTGGGCATGCAACACTTCAGAGTTTTATTTTGCGTGGTTTGCACATTACATCCAACCTCTTCCTTGGGTCCTGCAAAACATTACAACGCGGCACCCTAAATAACAAACTTGCTTAAACCTGAAGTCCCGCTCCCAAATCCCACTCGAACTGCGGTCCCAGTGAGGTGAATCAGGAGGTGAGGACTTCGCAAAAAAGCTGGATCTCGCTTTCTAGTTGTTACTGGGAGGTCACGAAACTCCGTCCTTGCTCATCCCTGCGAGCAAGCCCCGGCTCAGCAATGGGAAGAGCTTGCGTTGCTCCTGTAGGTGCAAGGAGCCAGGGGCTGGCGTCTGATCCCAGCTCATCTCAGCCTTTGGGTAAAAACGCGGAGGTGAGGCTGCTGATCACCACGAGAGTTTACACAGCAAAATGTTTTCTGTCGCATGCAAAAGGGGCATAGTGGAGTATCTTAAGATGTGGATTTACGGATCCCGGTGCAGGAGGAGGTTGTGCACCTACCCATGGCACGCAGGCACAAACGTGCGCACATCCCCGCTGCTCCCTGCGGGCTGAGAAGTTGCATGGAAAAAAGTGCAAAAGAGAAAGAGAGGAGAAACTGCATGAGAATTTGGGGGTTATCTCTGTAATGGGTGATTCTGATGTGGGCAAAAGGTTCTGCAATTCTACATCCCCTTCTTAATATTCTCATGGAAAGTATTTCAAAATGATGGCAAGATACTATAATTTTTTTAATCACTGCTAAACGCATTACAATATTTTCTAACCCCACTTTAGCTCAGGAAGTCTCCATGGTCTAAAGCTTGTTTGTTTTCTAAACGCAGTTTTTGTGTGTTTCATTTGCTTTATGGCTTGCTGTCTGAATTTGCAAACTTCCAAGCTGCGTTGCTTAGCTGCGGTTAGTCAGAGGGCATTTTTTTCTGTTCTGGGTCTGTATCCACCATCCCTGGAGGTCTTTAAAAGATGTTTAGATGTTGAGCTTAGAGATATGGTTTAGTGTGGGCCTTGTTAGAGTTAGGTCAGAGGTTGGACTAGGTGATCTTGGAGGTCTCTTCCACCCTGAACGATTCTGTGATTCTGTGATTCTGTACTAGAATAGCTTTTGTAACTTACTTTCCACTACATGCTTGCTCCCCTTAATACCCGGTTATATGTGCTTATTCATCTTGTTCCTTATACTGCTTATATGTTGGATAAACTGAAAAAAAACCCTACAGCAGTATATTTGATTCAAACAGTTTTGAGTGTCAGACTTCAGCCGTTCTTTAGCTCAGTTTGCCTGCCGGTAAGAGCAGGATCCTGGCTGCGAACTACCTCAGCAGCTTGTCCTGAGATTTACCAACTGATGGGCATAAAGCATGTCAGGATCCATGGAGAGAGGCTGCTCCATTATTTTTTTGTAGGAGAGTTCTAGGGAGTCTTGATAATCTCCCAAATCAAGAAGAAGTTCTTGGGAATGCTTTTCATGGCAGCTTGGGGCAGAACCAGTTTCCTTCTGCTGATCAGTCTAATGAGAGGAGAGATCAGGACTGCAGATAGTTGAAAAGCTGATCTATTGCCATGATGTCATGCTCCAGCTGGGGCATATTTCACAGAGGATTGTGCATGTCACTTCCTTCATGTTTCCAGGGTTCCTGTAATTATGCATGAGGTTAGCAATGAGCACGTTCGAGCAGCACTGAGCTAAGTCAGGAGTACTTGGGCGGCCGCGCTCGTGCGCTCGGTGCGACGCTGCCAGCGCCGGCTGAGAGGCGGAGAACTTGGTGGCTCCTGCAGCTCTTTGAGAAGCTCGTAAAGGCCCTGGTGGTGTTTGGTGCACAGCAGGAGCCTGCAGCCGCAGGTTTTTGCGTGGCAAGGAAGTGGCTTTGCCTCGTCACTGGGCCAGGGTTTGCAGAGGTGGGACGGGACCGAAGGGGTTTGTGTGAGTTCTTCAGGAAACGTCTCGGACCAGGCAAAGGGCTAGAGTTTGCTTGTTGACCAGTGGAAGGTTGTTAAATACTGAAACAAAACAGCACTGTAAAGTTATTCTGATATTTTGCAGGCCCTGGGATTTCCTTTTAAATACCTTTTAAAATGTGGTGTTTGCAGCGGGCACTTGAACTTCCAGTGAGATCTTTCCCAAAGCAGTTCTGTGGCACTCTTGATTTCAAGGACCGATGCTGCTTGACCCACGGGGCTTTGCACAGTCTGGATCTGCCAGCGTCGTCCCTGCTTGCTCTGATGCGAGACGGGAATCGAACTCGTGGCGAGCGCTTGGAGCTGGTTCAGGAGCGCGGAGCGCGGGTGATCGCTCCGGTCTGTGTCCAGGTCCCACTGAGCAAAACCAGCAGACAGGCACATATGTGATGAGTTGTGTTTTCATCAGTGAAATAATATGTGCTGTATCTAATGAGCTCGGGTACAATCTGACCGGGACAGCTGCCAGCACGGATTGCCTATTTCATTGCATGACACTGTCTAATTTCATTTTATTTATTACCCCGTGTAGCACCTATAACAACAATGTCTGGGCGATGACAGAACCATCATTCTAACAAAATACACCGTAGAGTTTTTATGGCCTTTGAGGCTTGTACTGGCAACTTCATGAGACACAGTATTGAACGAGGTAGACCACTGGTCTGATCCAGTCTGGCGGTTTCGCTGCTCCTTGATGCACGAGCTGTTGGGATGGGGCAGGAGCTCTGCTCTGTCCGTCCTCATCCCACGAGCCTCGGCCTCGTCGGTGTCTGCGCGGGGCACCGGGTGATCCCTGGGGCAGGGGATTCCCTCAGCTTGTTGAACTGAAAGCACTTTTCCCTCCTCTACAAGCTATTGCAAAAGTCCAAGGGGGGAACACAGGAACCGTCCGGAGCAATTTTCCTTCGTACGCTGTAACTTATTATATTGGCGCTGCTTTCTGCTGAGCCGTTTTTATAAAATGCAGTGCCTGCAGAGCTTCCATGGTCTGTTCCTCTGCCTGATAGCCCGTTCTGACCCAGCTCTGCGTGGCCATCATTGCAGCCCTCCCCTGCCATCGGGCCATGCTGCGCGTCCCCTCCTGCTACACTCGGGGGACCGCGGCCGTAAGCTTACCCTTCAGACTCTCCTTCTTTAGCAAAATTCACCTGAGCTCCATTCTTAAGTTTGGTTTTGGTCCATCATCCACAACAAGCTTCAAAAATTACGGCCATAACATTTTTCAGAACCAAGAATAGAATTCTTAGCTAATACCTATTTTCAGTATTTTTTTTTCCCTTTCTGAAAAGCCTGCCTGGAACTGACAGCATTGGGATCGTGCAGAGAAACTTTAGACTAGAAAAATCCAGCCTGGCCGCCTCTAGCTGTTGGCCCCCAAACTGTTCAAAGCTGGGGCAGCGCTGAGGCCTTTCCGATGAACCTTTCTGGTGAAATAAGGGGTATAAAAGGTGCCTGGGTGAAATGGGAAGCTTACCTGGGCTGACTGACCTTGGTGTCACGTTGTGACTACCATTTAGATGTCTGTGCTCTTTACAATTACTGCTTTGCCACGCCTGTGCGAATCAGCAGCGTGTTGCTATTCTACTTCACAGAACTGAAAGCTGGACTTTCAGAGCAGCTCATCTTCCTCTTGGAAGCACGAGAAAGGGGCGAGATTCCCACAGACGCCGGGCAGCCTTCCGTCCCTCCACTTTGCAGACCTGCGTGCAGCTGGGCCCGAGCGGTCTCCCCGACTTCATACGCACGATCCTGCTGAAGCAGGAGAAATTTGAGCTGCGCTGTGCTGAAAATCTGTCCGAGTCAAGCGTTTTAAAGGTACTTGGGCCTTGTTCCACTATTGCAAGACTTAAGTGAGACAGGTTACAGTGTTTAAATTCCCCTGAAACTGGTGGCAGGAAGACACTGTGGCATGCTCTACAATAGCCCTGTTCTGCATCTTCAGTACCTTTAAGCATCTCGAAAATCAGGCTGGGGATTATTTGCCTTCAGTCAGACAGGATGTCTAGTCCCAGGCTTGTATGTTAACTGCAGGACTATTCTGTTTCCCCATAGATAGCCACAAAACAAAATAATGAGATGAGAAGAAAAAAAAAAGATGATTGTTTTTACAAATTCCTTAAAAAATATGAAGATGGCAGTGCTTTTCTGCAAGGCTGGAGTGTGATCTGTTCTGCTGGGCTTCTGTGAGATAAGCAGCTCTAACAACTTGTCTTAGATTTTGGTTTCTCACCGAAAGCCTAGCTGTTTGTGTTGGAAAAGATAATATCCTAAACATATGTCCAATGATTGATTCCTCTGTATGCATATCCAGTGCATGCAATGCTCTCTTAAGGGAACAAAAACTGCTGTGGTTGAGTCAGCAGGACTGGAACACTAACTTAATTAGTGTTTTTTAGTCAATATTTACTAGCAATGACAAAACAACTTTCTGCTCTATGGGGAATATAACATTGTAGCTCCTACTGTAACAGCTCACGGATAGAATGGTTAGTTAACCCATTAGAAGTCACTAATAAAAACAAAATTCAGTTTCCTTAAAGTATCATTTCTTTGATCTGATCTACTATTATAATATTTCTCTAGAAGTTTTCCAGTGAATGATTTTTATTCATCAGTGAATGATTTTTAATCATTATCATTGATTTTTAAATCATTAAAGTGATTTAAATCCTCTGATCTGGCCACTTCAGCGATGTGATAGAGCATCACTCACGTGGCCAGAGAAATCCTGGTTAGAGCCTGGACTCCTTGCAGAGCTGCAGCATCTGCGCTTTGCAGAAACATTCACTCTTGCAGAGGTCGCATGAACACCCGTCCTGTGTTCCTGAACGCGCTGGCCACCTCTGGTGCCTCCATCAGGAGTGGGAGCCGGGGGCAGACGCGTTTTATCCGGGGCCACTGTTTTGTGCTCGTCTCCACCGCGTCCCTCAGGCGCACGTACGTACGACCTGCGCGCTGCAGGAAGAACCTGCCAGGTCTTTGCCTTTGTCCTGATGGAAAGCCATCCTGGTGGAGCCGCAGACCCTTTGTGGGAAAATGAAGCCTCTGATCCTTTTTGGTTATGCCTGGGAATTAACATTAAATGTGAGAACATACTTGGGTAGCCAACTGATTTTTGGATCCCTCAGTCTAATCTTGGAATTTTTACAGCTGGTTGTGTTCTGTAAAGCATCTTTGCGATGAACTGCGTGCAATTCAGTGCAAGAAAACAGAAGTTTTCAGAATAGTCATAAGGATACTGACATGAATCTCCGTATGAAAATATGAGGCCCCTGTAAGTGATGGCGTTTGTGTGTGTGAGTTCGTGTGTCATCCGGGTTTGCTGTTGTCTTCTGGATCTCGAGAAACCTCACTGGAGCGCTGCATAGAAGTAGGTAATGGGGCAAAACAATGGCAAGGCCACAGCGACAAGGAACGTGTGCTCTTGGGGAGCACAAGTCAAGTCATTCTTGTCATCAGACATCCCAGTCACCTGCTGGGATACCTGGGGGAAAAATTAGGGTAGCAAAACACATATTGTTTCTTTTGTTAAAAGTGCCAAGTTCGGTGGAGATGAATTGGCCATCTGTTCCACTCCCAGCAACGCTCTGGCAAGCCGTAAAGCTCATTTTTATACGTTGCCACTTTCCATCAGCGCTAACAAAAGTCAGAGGGAATTGTTTGGGTTTTTCCTAGAACATTCTTCCTTTTGACAACATGCAACCAAGAGCCTTTTCTACAAAGCTTTGTTCTCCCTCTGGCCTCTCCGTGTTTGCACAAGACATTGAGGTACCTTATCTCCAAGCGGGAGAGTAATCAGACACCTATTTAGGTTGGAAACTAAAACCCCTCAATGGGCTTCACAACAAAGAGCTCTTGTCCAAGCAAACACTGTTCATCCTGGTATCAGTTCTTTAGCTGATACAGGCCCTGGGTTTGTGCACACTTCATCTTGTAGGACAGTCCACGTCGCTCTATTATGGTTAGGGTCATGGCCTTCTCCCACTGTTTTCCTTCCGTAGCATAGGTGGCACAATACAGTCATTAGTTATGACCTAATTAACTGTCTAGTCTGCAGAGGTGTTCTCCAATACACTCCTAAGCTGCAGAATCCTCCCGTCGTCTGGCTGCTTGAACTCTCCTTGCTCCTGATAAAGCACACCTTTCCACGCGCTGGTCATCGTCGCCCCGGGGTGGTTTTATCGGTACGGGAATGCCGAGCGCAGTCTGTGCACAACGTATCTTACACAGCCTGTAAGATGCATTATATATCATACGAGCTGCGTAAATCATATACATTAAGTAGTGCCTTACTCTGCGGAGCTCGTGTGTATGGTTTTCAAGACAGCCGATGGCACGCGGCCCCGGCCCGCAGAAGCACCTCTCGGGGGTCCCGTGTTTGCCCTGGCTGTGGGCAGTGGTGATGGGGCTGCTGGGGAGGCGGAGGGGAGCGAAGTTCCTCTGGTCTCTGCAGGGGTGTAGCTTCTGTCTGGAGAAATGCATTTGTATGTATTCAGATTTTCCAAATTCCTGTAAATACTTTTAATAATAATTCTTTTACAGTATTTTTCCCTTCCTGAATGACTGTTACTGAATGCCAGCCAGCCAGCTGAGTTCTCGTGTGTTAGGTTTCTGTACATGCATACTTTGAAATTCCATTTTGCTAAATGCAGCTAAACCTTTAAAAGATGTTTCTGAGCTTTTTAAACTTGTTAATGAAGTCTCCCTTCATTTTGATATTGCTGTATTTGCAATTTGCTGTGATATTGCAAGCAGTGAACAAAATGACTGCTTATTCTTATGAAAAATAAAGTTGCATTTGCATTTCCCCTCCAAATATTTTGCTTAGATAAATGTAAGGAAGGGCTTCAGGAATTCTCTCTTTTTTTTTTTTTTTTAACCCCGCCGACAGCAGGTTTGCCTTTGAGAAAGCCGTTTTTCAGGAGGTTCTGCTTCAGCCACCCCAGTCCCGCCGTCCCCCGGGGGTGCGGGCAGAGGGAGGGCGGCCGCAGGCGAGCTCTGCGGGGCAGCCCCGGGGGAGAGGAGCCCTCCTGCCCTTCCCTGGTGCACGCTTTGCTGAAGCCAGAGCTGGGACAAAGCATACCTGGCTTGTCCCTGGCTTGTCCCTGGCTTCTTGGCTCTCCTGGGCCCTGCCAGCCCCGGCGGCAGCGGCAGAGCGCTGCGGTTTGCTGTTGGAAGGCCGTAAAATGAAGTAAGCAGCATCAAACAAATGTCCTGTGACAACTGTCAGGCCATTAAATTATAGAATAAATAATCCCAACCTATTTAGATGCCTAATTAGCTTCTGTATGATTACTGGAGTATGAAATACTCCAGTGCTGGAAAGGAGCCAGGGAATATTCACGTACCCCTCCCACTGCTGCATGGATTGCTGCTGGCAGGTAACTAAATCCAATAATTACTACCAGGAAAAAAAGGCATGTCTGCTGTTCTCTCTCCAAATTGATTACGATTCAGCAGAACAAGGGATGTGAAAGAAAGGCTTGGAAGCCGGAGGAATTTGAAAGGCTCAGTTTTGGGCACGTAACCCAGTGCTGTGAGATGAGGGAGGCGTGCTGCGTGGAAGAAGGACCGCGGCACCTGTGGCACGGGATGCGCTGCAGGGGCGGCAGAGCTGTGCGTGCGTCGGGGCAATTTTAGTGTAAAGACAGTCTGTATCTATCAGAAAATGAGCTGCATACTGCTGTGGTTTAGCCTTCCCCCTTGCATGCTTGTGGCTCCATGTCTTTCTTGAAGCTATTTACAGTTTGCACCAGCAAAGGGAAGATAATCGAGCCTGTTAAGCTTTGTTTTGCAATGTAGGTTTTGTGTGTATATAAGAAAAAAAAGGAGACAAACTGTGATTCTTGCTACTCACCTATTTAGTAGAAAGTATTAGCTCTGGGACACTTGAAACTGGCCTGGCATTAATGAACATACAGAAGTCATGCCAGAGTGTTGCTGGTAATGCACCAAAACTCCCCAGGTTTGTGTTTCATCCCGAAAGTTTCCTAGAGCTGCACATAAGGAGCTGAACCCGGCCAGCTGCTGCAGTGCAAGTCCTGAGCTGAAATCCAACCCCGGCAGCAAAGTAAAGCCCAACGGGTGATAGAAAAATCACGGGGAGGGAAGGAGGACTCCACTGAAAAGTGTGCTGGGTGTAATATGGACCGGTCTCCTCGGGTTATTTCCATCTGGGGCTTTGGCTGAGACTCTCGAGAAAGGCAGGAATATGGGGAGTTCCTGGTGCTCCCGTCACTCCCGTCCTTTGTGCACCTCATGGGAGGGAATCTCCTTTCCTTTGGGTGTGCAGAGCTGCCGTGGCCAGGACAGGAGCTGCACCAGCTCTGCCTTCGAGGTGGGTTCGCGCGCAGCACGAAGCGCTGCTCGGGATGGGGACGGGAGCACCCCGGGCACCGCAGCTCCCCTTTCCCTCTGCGGGTTGTCAGCGCCTCCGCTCTCCCGGCGGTCCTGGATGTGCATTTCCAGGACGTGGTTTGGTCAGAATGATCGGCGTGACGGCACCAAAGCTGCTGTAGTGGGAAGGGGGCTTAGGAGGGGGGCTCTGGGCTGGGGTCCGGCAGCACTGCAGCCGGGGGGGGACATCCCCTTTGGGGCTTCCTCGCCTCTCTGCTGCTCCTCAGCAGTCACTGGTCCTTGCCCCCACAGACCATGGCAGTGGGGCTTCGCCCGTGTGTTTTTCTCTCTGCTTCTGATCAGCAGGCGCAGCACTGGGAGCGACGGGGTGGAGACAGCCCCGAGCCACGGCGGTGGGGACCGGGGAGCGCAGGCAGCGTGCTGCCCTCGGCAGCGTGGTTACGGCACACGCACGTGTCCGTGCTTCACCAGGAACTGAGCCCCGCACGTTAATTCTCCGCCCTGAATCTGTCGCGGGCAGGCTCCGACCGTGGCTGTGAATTACGTACGGACACGCGACGCGGCTGTGTCGGCGGGCTAGGGTTTTTCCACTCTGTGCGTTTAATTTGACTCAACGGTGTCGCCCCAGTTTCTGCAGGTTACAGAGTCCACACTCTCAATCATTTCTATTGCTCCCATAAGGAGAGAATTTCGCTTTATTTCTTGCTCGTGTGCTTGCACCTGCTGGGGTTTGTTGTCCTCTTTAACCCTTTCACGGCACAGGTACGTTGTCCCTCGCAGCGGCTGCCTTGCCTTGCTGCAGTGCGGAAGGGGAGCTTGGTGGCTTGAGGGAGGGGGCTCGGGACCTTGCAGGCAGAGGGGTCCGTAGCGGTGTGTGCGCTGGTGCCCTTCCGGGAATCCAGCTGGGCTGTCTACAAGTGCGGTTTCAAGTTTTCCTTTGAAATATGCGACGAGAAGGATTGCCAGTACATGCCGCGTTGCTCTTCTGTCAGGTCCTCGAGTCGTTCTAGCTCACAGCTGTAGGAATTACGCCTTCTGGCAATGGTACTTGACGCCTAGCTCACAAATTGGATTCAAGTTTCAGAGACAAGGAAGGAGCATGGGGGTTGGTCACCACATCAACTTTTTCATATTGTTTTTGTTGTTTTGTCTGTTTTGCCATCAAGTTGGAAAATCATCTCGAAAGGCTTCGTGGCGTTTTGCAGATTTAATTAATGCTCATCCGTCTCAACGTAAGACAAATTGAGGCACAGAAAGCTTAGTGTAGCTGCCTGTGTTTGAGAAGATAGAACTGTAACCTAGAACGGAGCGCTGCACATAGGAGGCTCAGTGCCCAGATTTCTTTCTTTTCGCTGATCGGTGACACTTCTCCCCAGTTCTTATGAACAGCTGTGGCAGCTGCTTTCCCCCCCATTTATATTGCTTTTCAATGAAACCAGAGGTTTTCAACGAGTAAAGTTTGTTGTTAGGTTTCAGCTCAGTGTGTGTGCTTAATGGTTTTGAAAACAGGGAAATGGTTTTCAGGAATTGCTATGCACCGAGCTTTCCCTGCGGTCTTTGAGACTTTACAGAAAGCTGGCCATGCAGCTCCAGTATTGATTTCGGAGCATTATTTTCAGCATCCTGTTACTATAAATCTTGGTTTAATATGTCAGTGTATCCGACGTGCAGCAGAGCACAGCCTGATAACTGCTGGATGCGTGTGTCAGCCTGTCCTGGCTCCCTGGCACCAAGAGGCGCAAGGGACCTGGAGCAACCTGCCCCGAACCTTTGGGGCTGTTGTGGAATGGGATCCGTCTGTGTTCAGGAAGATGGATGCTGCAAGGGGTGGGAGACTGCCTGTTTCTCAGTCACGCAGCGAGGGAGAGAATGACTGGTAAGCAGAGGAAAGGGCGTGTAATGGATTGGGCTGCGGAGAAGGGGAGGTCACAGTCCAGATCTACAACAGGCAGAACAAGCACTGCCCACTGTGCTCTGGTGGCACAGAAATTCAAAATATGACGGGGTGTGCACCTTGTGCTTCTGGGGCATTGCTCAGGGCTTCCTGGGATCCAGAACTTCAAGAGCCTGAGCTTTTCCTTTCTATATTTCTTTGCCCCATTAAGATTCACAACTTGTCCCTCTTGCTAGCATTTTTTTGGTGGCGAGTGGTTTAATTAACAATGTGAATGTCCATCTTGTTAGCTGTAGACCTCCAGCCATGGCTCGCTCTGTTACGGCTGCTGCAGTTCCCAAGTCAGAGCTGCTGTTTTCTGTGCTCTAAGTCTATCACAGCATCAGTCTGTGGTTTTCTTGAAAGCAGCTCAGCTACTGTCACGGCTAGGAAAAATGAGGTTGCGGGGAAGCATGAAAGCAGGATCTGAGTCTGTACACTGCGTCGGAAGGATGAAAACTGTGTGGCAGTGACAGTCCGGGTGTGACCTGGGCTCCTCGCTGCAGGTACAGCTCCCCCGGGTGGAAGTTGCAGTGCTGTAAGCAGGAGGAAATAGGGGCGTGCTGGGCTGTGTACGGGATGCCTCGCTGAACACCTCTGCTTAGTGGAGCAGCGTCTTACCTCGAGCTTCTCCCGGGTGTATCTCTGGATGAAAATCCCTCAGTCCCAGTCTCACGCAACCTTTACTGCTGCTGGTGGCTCCAGTGTTGTTCCTGTAGCTCATCCCAATGCCAGTCAAATATTTCCAGAGAAGCGTTTAATTATAGAGCATTCTTCCCATGTTTTATGACATTAGCTAAGAGCAAGTTCCCATCCAAGAATCGAAGAGCCCGCGTTTGTTTGATTATCCACCGTAATGTTTGTTTTTCCTCCCGTCAGACAGAAACGGGCTTGTCGCAGCACATGTCACTCCAGGGGAGAGGAGGTGTGGGTGAGAGGAGCGTGTTAGCACACAGCTCTCCGAGTGAGCCGACGCAGTGTTAATCATCCCATGCACAACCCTCGAGACCTTCCCGGAGCCTCTCTCCAAGGCACAGTTTCCTTCTGGGTATCCAACGTTCCACCAGCGGGGAAGGAAAATGATGTCTGCGAAGGTGCTAATTGCTCATGTTTATCAAAAGTCCAAGAGTCTGCAAAAAGGTGGGGGGGCATTTACGGCTAGGAAACTTCTCTTTGCCCAGCCACTTCTGAGAAGGCGGCCAGGGTGATTTATGGCCCCGTTCACCAGTGAATGCTTCACGCGGGGCTGGGTTCTGCTTTTAAGCGGTTGAATGTTTAGTATAGAAAAGATTAGAAGTGACTAGACTAGTATATGACTCAGAGGCTGTAATAATGAACAAAACATGCAAATGGCCATTCCTAAATGACAAAAGCTGCAACAAATTACTGCAGCGCTGTTTGGTTCCAAAAAAAGCTAGAAAGCAAAGGGCAGACCCCTGTGGTAACGGAGGCTAGCAAGGAGTGCTGATCCCGTCAGTCAGCACCGCGTGTCCTCGCACCGCCGCGGGTGTGCGAGGAGGATTATCCCGGGCGAGGCTTTGTTCGGAGAAGCCTGTGGCAGCAGTGTGATAGTCCACGTCCTCCTCCTGCCCCACCAGATGTTCGACCAGTCCCATTGAAAGGTGATGACATCTTTAAATTTAGTTACAAAAGGATAGGGAAAACAAAAACGCAAAATTCACAACATTTTAATCTCCAGGTTGTAAGGCGTTGTGTACAGCTTGGCTTAAGGAGCTCCGGCAGGACTAACCTCTGGGCTGAGGATACGGTCCTGGACACAGCTGAGCTGTCTGCTGGCTTAGAAGCATCCCCTGTGCAAATACATAGCAAGAAGCAGTCAGTGACTTCTTGCTGCAGAAAGGTCAGGAAAACTCAGTTTTAAGAAAACTCTTGGCCATCGAATGGTGCTGCAAAGAGGGCACAACAGAATATATTTGCAAGTTGCTCAAACAAGAAAAGTATCGGTCGCGTAGTCTTTTTAATACACGGAATTGTATTCAAGTCATCTTACTGCCCTAAAACGACATTTCAGTTGCTTGTAATTCAGGTGAAATTCTGAAGGTTTCTTTGCTGGTGAACGTGTATGCAGGAAGGAGGACGACGTTCCGCACGCCGGTGCAGACCGCCCAGCAGACCAGGTAGCGGGGTGGCCGGGTCCTGGGTTCGGCCGCGGGGGCCTCTGGTAGAAGAGGCCGGGGCTGCCAGTGAACCCCCACCGGGGAAGCTGGCGCTGCCCCTGTGAAAAACACGTTTCAGAGAGGGCAAAACCAGCAGCCAGGCAGAGGAGGAGGGAAAAACGAGTACCTATTTCACAGGCAGTAATTTCATTTTTTCCCCCAAGTCAAGCCTGTTTTCCTCTGATGGGAACTGGGAAATGGCCCTGTCTGTATCTTGCCCCATAAGCTTTCTCATCCTGTTTTCTCCCTGTCCCATGGTGTGCGTGTATGAGACTGAGAGCATCTGGGGGGGGTTGCCCAGGCAAGTCCTATCTGTAGAAAAAGTAGTCTTTTCCCCAAAAAGAGGGGCTTTTCAGGCCTGGTTTGTGCTGTTGTGGCACAGCGTTGTGACGGTGTTTTGGGGAGTCTCACCCTCAAGGTGTACACTTCTGGGGCAGAGTCTGCTTTCGTGGGGCCGTACAGTGGTTTTGATAGAGGCTTTGAATATAAAGAGTCTGGAGAATGGTATTTACTTCACCAAATAAGATTTTTGCTGATACCTGAATCGGTGAACAGTCCTGTGAAGTGACATTGGGTCAGGCGGTGGTGGCAGCCATATAACCCTTGCAGAAATCATATTATTCAGCGTGCAGTGGTCAGCACTTTGTGATCAAGTGTTCAGTGCATTATTCCAGAACTTATTTAAAATACAGAGGGAAAAAAGAGCAAAGAGAATCATCCTTGGCTGGTGCTGGAGAGCACAGACCCATTAAGAGCTTCATAGCGTTGCTGGATACCTTGGGGACACCACCTCTGTCTTCTTGTGCTGCGTGAGTCCCTGCTAGCGCTCTGCAGCATTACACTGGGGGGAGAAGGGGCCTCGGAGGATTTGGTCAGAAGTTTTCCAGTGTTTTCTGGTAGACTTCAAGCAGGGATTTGCATTAGTCAGCGAATTACTGGGGTAATGACTGAATTCCACATCGTATTCTGGCACCGTCACCTTCTTTTCCTCTGAGACAATAAAACTGTCGGTGTGAACTCCTCTAATCGCAGAAGCAAGTGCAAACCTTTCCGAGTCATTGAGGTGGGAGAGAAAATAGGTGTTTTCAAAGAAAGATACAGTGCTGGGTGGCTGTAGGTTTAGTTTTCAGGCATAAAAGACATTCCTACTCAGTGTTAAATTGAGGCTTAAAAGATTCCACCAGTACTTTCAGAGCACAGCAGATAACAATATCAAATATTTACTTCAGAACTATTTTTTCAACAGGTGGCAAAAATGACACATGGTGAGATGGTATCGTGATTGTTCTTCTCTAAGTTTTTTTCACTCCACTTTCTGCCATGCAGCCAGAAGTATCAAACTGTATATCACTTTCTTGCAAGACTCTTGCTCAGATGAAATCTGAGCTGTGGGCTTCATCGCTGCTTCTCGCCTGGAAGCCCCGAGTTTCCATCCCGGCTTTCCCTCACGTCTCCATGGGCCTTGGACTGCTGGATGCAGAGGATGACCCAGTGCCAGGTCTGGGAGCTCATATGCTTCTCTAAGAGGTGAGCAAGCGGGAGGTGCAGCTTGGTGTTAGCAACCTGTGGCACATCTCCTCTGGGGAGCGTTGAGGTCTTCGCTGCAGAGGTGCCTCTGGTCTGGGTCCGTCCGGGGTGAGCTGTGCTGCTCAGCTGTGCTGGAGTTCCTTGTCTGTGACAGCAAACTTTGTTCTTTGGTGTAAATGGAGAAGACTCCTGGAACTGAGGGATGGCAAATACCTGCTAGGTCATCTTGTCCACCCTCCTGCCAGCAGGGGACTGTTCGTAAAGTATCTTCCTGAGACTGAGTCTAATTATAAAACTATTCTAATCATAGGGCTTATGTGTCCTTCCTGGGGGAGGCTATTCCAGAGTCTGATGAGTTTTGCTCTTGGGTAACTTTTCTTGTCTCAGGGCTTGTTCTGCCACTTTTATGAATGAGCTTTTGCTTTAGTGCTGCGATACTTTTCTGACTTTCACTGATTCACAAATCTGAGGGCCACTAGGGACCGCTGGCCTTACAGCTGGACCCCTTCCTGATGATCTGGAATAAATTTGATACATACTTCTCAGGTTTTGTGTGACAAAAACCTACTGTGTTTGCAGCTAAGGCAAAACATCTCATGAGTTACCTGAATAACAGTTGGGAAAAGGCTTCGGTGCAAAACCTCGGAGCAGCAGTAGCTCTTCCATCCTGGTACCCGGCGTTTAGCTCTGTGCACCTGTACGTCCAGCCAGCAAGGCTCTGCTGCTCGGGAGATCTGCATCACCCTGCCTGGAAGTTGCTCTTTCAGCCAGACTTCCCTTTTTCTCTGTCATTTGAGCACAGGGATTACCGATCTGCAGCAAAACGTTAGTGCCCTCGTGCTACCTTGTGCGAAGGTCTGCAGCCCTGAGGAACGCAGAGCGATGCTCTTCAGGGGCTGTTAGCGCTGGGGTTTGCAGGCGTTCCTCCATTCCCCCTCAAGTGACCGACGGAGCTGAGTGGAAGGAGGAGCAGCGTCAGGGCAGGTCCAGCCCTATGCGCCAAAGCATCCCATTCCCAGCCGGCGATGCACGTCAGCGTTCGAGATGACGTGAGGAAGGGAGCGGAGCAGAGCCCGAGTGCAGAAGCAGAGTGAGGTCCAACTACGAAGTCCAAACTGCCGCGCCAACGTACCGCAGAGGCTCCGACCGCAAGTACATAGTGCTGGCAGGACAACAGCAGTGAGAAAAACAGTCCCCAAGCAGTAAATATGGGCAAAGCTCTCAACATAATGGAAAAACACAGATGCATCTGCATTAGAGTCTAAGACCTCTACAAAAGTTATTTCTAACCCCCCCGTTTCCTGCTGGCGTGGCTTTCCTAGAAATGGATACCGAGTCCTCCTTAATGGACTCAACTGGGGCCTCTGCCTGAGCTTTCACTCACCTGCATGGATGCCCGTTTATTCCTGGAACTGCAGCATCAGGAGAACAGCACGTTAAAGAGCTCTCACTGAATTCTGAGGTTGAAAAGCCATGCGAAACGAGCTGAAGAAGTAAATGCAGGGAGATGCTCGCTGCTTTTAGTGTACGCTTAAAAATGCAGTCAGTTGGGATCCAGCTCTGCAGAATGACCTTCTGGGTGTTACTTACGTAAAAAGCCAGATAGCAGACACGGCTTCTTAGTGTAGAGCAGAGCTGGTGGATATGTTTCTAACATAGCTCTTCTGAAAACTGTTGATCTCCAAATACTTGTAGAATCTCCCTTTCGGAAATTTTCCTTTTTTAGCAAAGCGTTTGGGATTTTTTAAAAATGTTTGTAGGGTTAAAGTACTTCAAATCTTACAAAAGTTTCCTTTGAACATCTTGTGTTTCTTTTAGTTAGACTTTTTTTTGGTAAATGAAAACTGCAAACTCACCAGGGCACTCTGCTCTTGAAAATTACCAACCATTTCAAAGTATCTCCAGCCCTTTCACCATTCTCCCATTGCCCTTTGAACCATTTGGCTGATTCCAGCCAAGTTGGACAGAGGAGCAGAAGTCATGGAGACAGCTTCCAGGTTCATCAAACCGGGTCCCAGCTGGAGGTGAGACACCAAAGAGCCCACGGACACCGGGAGGAAGCAAGAGAGAGCACGGCTGTGACAGCGGCCAGGGAATGGCTTGGCACAGTGCTGGGCTTCGGAGAAAGCAGCCTTCACCGGGGCTTCATCGCTTCACGCTGTTTCCCTTCTCAGTTTCTTTCTCGATGCATGGATGTTGGAATAGGGGGCAAGTTGTTCTGGGCAGAGACATCTTTTTCAGCGCGCCTGTACAGAGCCCAGTTTTATGCGCTTCCAGTTCCTATGACCGCTGTAATCGGTGGTTGTGCAGCCCACTGGCCTGATCCATTTTCATATGGCAGGAATTTTCCTGGTTTGTCTTTTGTTGTTTGCTTTTATTAATGAATAATTTGAAAAGATGCTTCCCTAGAATTGCTGCAATCACTGAAAATGACTGATCTGTCCTTGTCAGTATTTCTTTTCCTACTTCTTTCTGAACACTTCTCCCTGTTGTGCTGGTAACACTCGTCTGTATGCAACTTTCGTTACATTTTGGCAGACATTGGGAATTTCAGCAGCAATAAATTTAAATGGATAGAATTAAGAAGGAAGACAGCTTTTTGGAACACGGAGCAAGGCTCTTTTTTTTTTTTCTTTTAAATTTCTAGATATATCATCTACGAACTCTCACCTGGGACTGCTTTTATATAGAAAAAGAATCATGTGCCTAAATGTCTATAGGCTGCACCTGGAATTGAAAGTAGATTTCTGCTCCAGTCGTATTTCTCAGTTGTCTGTCCCTGAAAGGAGCTCTCAGGATCAAACTTTGACTTCTCATATTTTAATTTCCCTGGGCTTTTGTTCACAGTGAACACAATATTTAGCACTTTGTTTATAGTAAACAGTTGGAATATGCATGCAATACCCATTTCTCTCTTTTGTCTAACAACCCAAAATGCATCGTTTGTGGGTGCAAATCAGCATAAATCCACTGGCATGGGGTTATGCTAATTAGTGCCAGCTGAGCTCGTGAGCTGAGCACCCCGAGCCAGGACCCGATTCCTGCGGTCAGCACGTGTTCTTTTGTTCCCTGAACTTCTTTCAGCTGATCCTTCTTACCAGGGTAACTGTACACGTCCCCGTGTACCGCGCAAGAAAAATGCTGTGGGCAGCTTTCTAATCCCCGAGCAAAGCTGGAGGCAGCACCTAGTATATCAAACACACATATATCAAACACCTCCTGCTTCTGCCGCGGCCCCGCGCTCCTCCAGGGCCTGGCCTTGTCCAGTTGACAATGACTCAAGCCGTGGGTCATCTCTCGCTCCCCGGGGGAGCCCCTTCCCTACTCCAGCAGATCTTACCATTAGGAATATTTTCCAGATGTGCAGCCTAAATTGGCCTGTGCTGAATTCCTCCCCTTTCCTCCTAGCTGTACCCGGTTGCTTTGAGTGTGTTTTTCAACTAAGATGCATTTAAGCAAAAGTGTTACAGGCTGGTAGGACCAAAGGAAATATTTTCACTGGTTCTGAAAAGAATTAATGACCAAAGGAGCTCAAAACATGCCTTGGGAGGAGTTGCCATCCATAAGGACTCAGAAGCACGTGGAGACCGGCTCTTCGTCCCGCGCTGGATCTCCCCTCGTCTGGCTCCCGACCCCAGCGAGGGAGCAGAAGTCCCGGGGCTGCACTGCAGCGATTCAGTGCCTCTCCGGGTTCCTGTCCTTGCTTCTAATTCTGTGCAGAATTGGATCTTGGAGATGTAAACCCGTGTAATTCTGCTGATGGGAATAGGGCTGTGCTGATTTACACCGGGGTCCCTCTGTGTGTATCGGGAGTCTGTCGCTGGTCCTTGCTGCGTGGGGTGCACGGCTGGTAATGCTGCACGGAGAGACCAGTAATGGCTCGAGACGGCAGGCACTGCGCTTCTGCATCTAATGCAGCGCTCGTGCTTTCATACCGTGCTGGTCGCGGTAGTACTCGGGTATGGTGCAGAGGTGCTACACGAGGAATTCATCTGTGTGTGCAGCATTTCGTGATGCTTCATCTTTCCTGGACTTCAGCGTGCTGTGTGTCGTCCTGCGGGTGGGCTGGGACGAGAGGCAGGTTCCTGCCCCTGGCTTGCTGAAGTCGCTCCGTGTCTCCCTCCGTGTGTACTGGTTCCCCATCTGGTTCCCTTGAAAAGGGGCCACCAGCAGCATCCTCTGCATCATTGGTGCCTTGCTGGACATGTTTCGGTCGGAGGCCGGTTAGGGCTGGGTTTATCTGTTCCTCTGTGCTTAGGGGGCCAAATGCAAAACCCAGTGATGTCCTAATTTCATCTGGGAAGTTTTCTGACCGGTTTCCCCCTTCCAGCAGAAGGCTGCGTTGTGCCAATGGTGCCTCTGGGCAAAAGAGCCATGAGGATGAAGACTGCGACCTCGCATTGAGCACAGAGCGGCAGAGGACCGCTTGCACCAGCATCCTGCTGCTGCCGGTGGTGCCAGAGGGCGGGCTGAGGAGCCCTGTGCCCCTCATCTCTCAGGGGAGCGTCTTCTGTTTCATCTCATCTTCATCCTCAGAGATCTGTAATCACATCGGCATGTTTAATTAAGCACTATCCTAAAAGTTGTATTTATCAGTTTCTTCATGTAAGGATATGGAATCCATAACTTCACATGTGAGAAGGAGATGGTTGTTTGTTTTTTTGGTATTAATCCACATAAAAATTAGCCTCTGAAGAAGAGCAAAATGTGTGCTGGAATGCGAGGGAAGGAGCAAGCTGGCCTGTGATGCAATACCCAGGAGCTCCGCTTCGGGTCTGCAGGCTGCATCTGCAAACAGCAGCAGCAAAACCAAGAGACAGGCTCTTTTTGTGATATGTGAAGTGCAATTATGAGGTGAAATATGAAGCTGGTATCTTAATATCTTAACGATACTGAATTTATTTTCAAAGTTAAGCAGTGCAGAATGAATCATTTATCAGTGGGCCATATGGAAAGGCACTTATCTAAACCCCCTTCCTAGTCCCAGGTGTGCTTCTCTGGCAAGAACAAATCACACACAGCATTTGGAAGGGAACTTAAATTCCAGATGCGCAATTTTAAAAGATGCATTTGCAAAAATAAAATAAAGCCAAATTCTGCAATATGTTATTTTTCTGCAGCCTCGGTGAAGTTAATGAGGTTCCATGGGGGTAGCTGACACAAACTGCAGCTCAAGGGATCCCCTTCTTTACTGTGTTACTCCAGTTCCATGCCGGCAGTGATTCCTGAGGAGCTCGTCTGTCACAGGGCAGAGAACCCAACCAACTTTCTTTGTGTCCTGTTCATAGACACGTCCGGACAGACGGCAGTGAGGAGCAAGTTTCATAGCAGCGCTGCCGATGGTGCGGGGTGAAAGCAATATTCCACCTTTCAGCCGGCTTCAGGTGAGCAGCTTCTCGAGGCCCCACCACGAGAAGGCTGCAGTTGCTGTGTGCTGGCTGTGATGGCCGGTGTCTGCAGCACAGCAAGCCTCGCCGAGAGCTGCTCTCCTAGGGAAAGCCAGGGGTGTCAAGTCAAGGGGTCAAGGCTTTCTTCAGCACTGTCATTGTCTTGTTAGCCAGGAAATGAGAAATCAGGGACGAGTTTTTTAAAAAATACTGAAAATGGCTTTAGAAATATTAAGAAATTGTTCAGAAATAATTTCTCTCCACCTGGAACTGCAGTTCAGCTGGAGACTGAAGTTGTCCCTGTGCACAGATCCACGGCGGTACTGTCTTCCATGGGACATTTTGTTTTGTGTCACCAAATTGCTGTGTTTTTATCAGAAAACATGAGTGAAGCTGTTGAGCTTTCCCAAAGTGCAATTCTCTGAGCAGCATTTGGAGGAACGGGGGACGAGCCTGTTGGGATATTCCAGCCGGGAGCCGCAGAGTGGATTCCAGCTGGCTTCCCGGGCTGAGCATCCCCACCTTGCCCGTAGCTCGGGGCTCTCTGTAGGACCCAGGGCCTGCCACTGGTGGCAGCGCCGTCGGGCCACGCCAGGAGCTTGGTGGCCCACCAGGGTCTGTGACCGCGCTCACGACGGGTCCAGTGTGCGGCACTTGGGGACAACTGAAAGGTTGGCTTCAGAGCCATCCTGCTGCTCCGAACCCGAAATGCTGTAGGTGCTGTAAGTGCTGTGGGTCAGGCTGTGCGGTCTTGCAGAGGATTTTCTGGAGTGGAAGTGGACAGATGCGGGATTGTCCTCTTGTGGTGCTGAATTGCTGTGCGACCTCGGGGCAGTTAAATCATTCCAAGCCCTTTGAACTTCCCTCGTGCAATAATGATAACTACATGGAGGCGGGTGCAGAGCATTGAAGACATTTCATTTTTTCAGTTCCATTTTCAAGCCCAGAGAGAACAAACTCGAGGTAATTCTTACCTCTGAATGTGTTTTAGTTAAAAAACGTTCAAAGCAGTGCTTATTAGGGTAAAAGTGTGTGTAGTCAAGGCTACTGAGAGGGTTCAGAAGTGGTCCTGTGAGGAGCTCTTTTTAGATAGACGTCTGTCTTGTTGGGTTGTCCCTGGCCTCCTCCTGGTGCTGGTGGCTTTATGGAGTGACCTAAACTGCAGTGAGAGGACACGAAAGGTGGAGGACGGCATCAGCAGTTACCAGGAACGGTGGCCAGCTGTGTCTGCAGCTGTAACTGCTGTGGGATGTCCTCTTCGCTCCCTCTCCTAGGGACCCGAAGCTGCCTTGGGCTCCACCGGAGCCCCTTGACACAGCCAAACTGCGCTGACTTGGCTCTTGATTCATCTTCATCCCTGGCTCGGGGTAATCACTGCCGAACAGCGCCGGGGGCTGTAGTTGAAGAGGCATGGGAGAATTCCTGCAGAAGGGCTGAAGGGCAGCGCGCATCTTGAGCTGCTCTGCAACGCCTGTCCCTTGGTTCAGACGGTGCGGCGGCCTCAGGAGCCAAATACTAAGCTGCATGTCCTAATAACACCAAAATATCATGGAAGTATGATAATATCATGGAATCTCAAATCAAAAATATCATGGAACTCTCCCCGAGTTCACGCCCATCCAGAATTACCTAGCAGTATTCATATAGAGTTACATGCAAAGTAACAAGCTTTGCTAGTGGCAGAGCTTATTAGTTTTGGCACTGTTTTGCTGTAAACTCCAGCCGATTTATGCGTGCGAAGAGGCATGGTGGTACCGGCTCCCAGGAGCTGGTGTACGCGAGCCTGGAGGGCTCTGCCCCGAGGGGACGCGGCCGCTGTGGGGCCGGGGTAATGCTGGCAGCCCCGGCCGTCGTCCTCGCAGCGACGAGCTGGCATCGGCGCCAGCAGAAGTGCAGCTGGAGGAGCAGGGTCACGGGGTTGCAGTTACGGGGACGATCCCTACCAAAGAGACAGAGGCGGGATGGAGGTCCCCGTGTCCCCCACAGGTCACAGGGGCGCGCGCTTTCGTGGCCGTTTCACAGTCCTCAGATTGTCCCGATTGCTGTTGGTCTTTCGCTCGCATTTTAAGTTTCCTTTCCCTGATTCTGAAAAAAATTCCTTTCCTGAGCCAGCTTAAAAAATCCTCCACTTTTTCTCTTTGTTTGGCTTTTTTGTTTCTTACACATAGTGTAGCCTGGAGACCGTGAGTGACTGATTCCCAAAGAAAAATATCTCTGTTGCCCAGGCCCATAATTTATAGAATGGCTTTTCTGACCAGTTGTGTTTTCCATTTAATATATTTTCTGTTTTTCAAATCTACCCCTTCAAAGCGGAAATGCAATGTTCCTTGGAGCTGTGATGGTGGAATGCTGCTGAGAGCTCAATTTAAAGGTCAGGGGCCTGGGGGACGGGGCGTTTCTTGGCATCCTGCTTTAAAATATGCTGAAGACAAAGGTGAGGAAAGAAAGGAGAGGTAAATGCCGTAAGATCATAAACAGCACTGCGTGTACAATCAAGGGTCTGCATCTCACGTTGTACATCACCACGGTGGACTCATTAATGTTCGCTCAAAACGTTTCTAAACCGCCGTTTCCCAAAAATCATCTGTTCTCATGTACAAAAACAAATGAAGTCAGCCTTGCCGTTTCCCTGCGGTGCCTTCCCCTGGAAGAAGCCAGCAGTGGGGCAGGTGGCCAGCTGACATCCCACGGCAAGGGTACGTCGGGCACGCTTGCTTGTGGCTCGTGCGGATCGTGTGGCCGCGCCGGTCAGGCGTCGCACGGCGTCGTGCCGCTCGAAGCAAGCCAGAGCTGGTTCGGAAAGCCCTGCCTCGTGCTCCCAGCCCCAGCCGTTGCTCATCTCGTCTGCACCGCGTGCGGCACGACGCGTGTAGCTGAAAAGTGAGGGCTGACTGTCCTGGGTGTCACCAATGCCCAAGTCAAGGTCCTGGCGCTTTGATTTCCTAATGAATTTATGTGCAGCTGACAGATCTAAGATTCAGGGAATCCTCTTCATTTTGAGGTCCTGTTTCTCGTTTATACCTCTTTTACATTCATTACTGTCAGAATGCATTGCACAATGTTATGTTAATTAAAACGGAGGCCATCTGGCCCTGTGGGCTGTGTGAGCGGGCTGGGACCCACGCCGCGGGAGGGGGCACTGAGAGCACTGCGCGCGCTCCAAGGCGTGGGACAGCAGCAGCTGGAGGCGAGGAGATCCTCCACCCTTGGGCTGTTTCTATTTCTCCATCCGCCCGGCAAGCAGGCACTTGTTGGAGGAGCTCTAGCTAGGGCTCTGCTTCCTTTTAGCTTTCCCTCAAAGCCTAAGCAAAGCTGAGCTCCGAGAAGGAGACTTGCTGGCTGGCCGAGAGGTGGGAAGCTGGGCTGGGCACCCATCCTGCAAGGGCAGGGGGGCCCCTGAAGCACTCCGCCACTGGGGCTGCTCCCCCAGTTCTGCACTGAGTGTTTCCAAGTGATGAGCCTCTTAGTTAATTGGTAAATAGAACTGATAAGGAAATCGTTTTGTTCTTATATGAAGAATGCAGGAGAGAGCAATATTTTTTGCCATTAATATTATGTTTTTTTTTTTTATAAAGGAAAATCTTCCATTTTAATCAACCTAACATTTTCAGATTAAAAAAAAAAATTACATTTGAATATTTAAGATAGTCAGACATAGCACCTGGGAGGTATTTTTCAATGTGATGCTGTTTTTCTGTTAACTGCTGTCTCTTGAATAGCCTAGCTAATCGTGTATCGCACTAGAACAGTTTTCTAGTTCTTTATGAAAAGTTCATGTAGAGATTTATTGTCTGCCCCGCCAGATTCCCACTGTAGCCTGATTCAGCCCCGCTATATGGGAGTGTGACTGCAGATGATCTGTTCGAGTTTGTGACACCAGAAAGCAGACCATGGCAGCACAGAGCAGTGCAGAAAGGCTGGGGTGTGAACCCTGAACCAGAAGTTTAGAGATGCAAGCTGTATTCACACAGTTAGGTTTAATTATCCCAGATTTGCACACTGCATGGTACAGAATTTATTTTCCTGTAAATACATATCTATATAAATTTATACTCTTGAAAAAAAAAAGCCTAAACCAGAAAGGAAAGAACAAAGGTTGATAATTAAATATGCATTTAGTTGCAAATGGACTACTTCTGTTGCTTCCAATGTTCTTACCAAGATGCTCTCCAATTGAAAGATTTTATTCTTATTATTTCATCTTTTATCAGCAGAAAAATGCCAGAAGAGTGACTACAGTAAGTCGCAGAGGTTTCTCCTACCTCAGCCACGTTCAGGTTGTGTCCGCAGCGTCGGGACGCTGCGTGTGCACGAGGGGAGCAGGTCGCACGCCCGTCCCCACGTCCTGGTGCTCAGCGTCACCTCTGCCGGCCCAGGCCGAAGGAGCCCGCGGGGAAGCGGGGCTGTGCCGCCTGCCCGTGTCCCCGGCCCCCAGCTCCGCCAGAGTCCTTGCGGGATCACGATTTCCACCGTCTCTTGGACCCTTTTAACCGCTTTCTGGTACGTTTCACAAAATTTGTGGTTGTCTTCCAGTGCATCCCGTTGGTACGTGGCAGGAAGGGCTGCTTGTGAGCCCGGGGTCAGGTGGGACCGTTGACGGGGAGGAGAAGCTACTCAGTTTTCTGCACTGCTGTTATTTTACCCATTTAGACTGACGAGTGCCGTCTCTTCCCGTACGTACACCATGGGGCCGTTGGCTCCGGGAGCACCCAGCCCTTGGGCACTCGGGTGCCCCGTGGCCCTGCGGTACCTCTGCAGCTGAGCAGCACGGGCACTCCTCTGGTCCCGTCCCCTCCTTCGGCTTCCTCTGTCTCCTTTCGGTCTTCTCTTTCTTAACGAGAGGAAAAATAATTCTGGTATTGACTTAATTGAAGAGGGAAGCTGAAGCCTATTGATTTAGTAGGAGTCAGCAGCACGGATGAAGCTAACTCCCTGCCCCTTCTTTTCTCCCATGAAGTTGTCACTAATACTGTACTATGTTCTTTTTAAATTTAATTTATGAAATATCAGTGAAATTTGGACGGACTTGCAGTGACTGGAACTCAGCAAGCCACAGAACTTTATGGCCCCTGACGAGAACAAACAGGACCAGAAAATCCTTCATGTTCTCCCAGCTAAGTAGAGAAACAGCCATTTTTTTTCTTTTAAATAATCTCAAGGAAAAGTTAGAGAAACATAAATTAGAACGACTGCCGCTGATTTATTTTTCTGAATAAAAAGGACATTCAGTAGCAGGTCATTTGTTTTTGTTTTCTTTCAGAGAGTAAATGGAAACATATTCTTACCTCACTTTTCTCACAAGTACAGTAGATTTCCTAAGCTTGTGTCAAGGTTTTATTGCCAGGAAAAAGTGGTTGAATATTCAGCATTTGTAATGAGGGCATCATCAGACATGGAATACAGCTGTCAAGGCTGGTACATTAATTTTCTAGGCAAGGGGCTGATTTGGTTAATGATCTTTGAGTGTCAGCTTGCTGGACTGTTAATTATGAACCATTTTTGTGACTATAGCCTTCCTTTGCAGATAGTTTTGGAGAAGGTGTATGTCTGAATAAGAAAATGCCAAGATGAGACAAACATGCTAAGAAACCTTGACAGTTAAGAGAGACCAAGGAGTTTTGCTTAAATACAAATTCTGAATGAAATTGCCTCAACCAGATGAGAGCGCGGGTCTGCTGCGTTTGGTTTCTGGTCGGTGCTAGTATCAGCTCTTTCAAAGGAAATGTGTGTCAGAAGGGTTTTCTGAGTACTAACAGCAGCACTGAACATTCGTCCCTCTGACAAATTACAAAGTCAGTATGATCAAGTGGATTAAAAATAGGACTGGAAACTCCTGAGTTCGTGTTCTGGCTCCGTCCTTGGCTTTCTTCTGTGACCTTAAGCAAATCATTTGAACTTCTCTGAGCCAGATTCATTGCTCCTGTAATTCTATTTGATATAGTAAACGAGGAAGTGTATGGTCCTATATATCTTAATTTTCCTATCTGTAAACGTGGGTGAATGCTTTTGGTATGTAATTATTACCCACGGTTTCTGAAATGTTTCAAATCTTTGCAGTGCTTTGATGTCAGCGAGCCTATTTGTTGATACATGGGCTATCTGTGTAGTAAGGAGTTTTAGAAAAGTTTTAGCTTTCATCCGAGAGTGGGTGGAAAAACACTGCATGTATATTACATATGTTTAATCTTGTTTTCAGCTTTCTTTTAAGTGTAAGAATTTGCCTATCATTTTTTGTCCAACAATTACCCGTGTTCTGCTGAAAGACTTCACATCTTTTAGAACTTCGTCTTCCATGTTAAAAAGAACAAAAGGTTGGCCTGGATATTGAGAAGTCTTTAGGCAAGTTGGTTCGAGTGCAGCAGCCTGGTTCTCTCTCCGGCTGTTACCTACAGGCGGCGGTGGTGGTAACAGCCATGTCCACAGCGCGCTCTGAATGCACCGAGGGCTTCACAGATGGATTGCACAGCTCCTCGTGCTTATCTCAGCTCTCTTTTCAGCTGGGAGCGTTGCTGTTGGTAGGAACATCTCGCTGTCACTCCGATGCTGCTTGGGATGCACCTGTGTCATTGGGTCTATCAGCACCAGTAGGTCTGAAGCAGAGCCAGGAACGTGAGTCAGGATCAGGCCCGGTGGTGGGACCAGGGCTTGGCACGGGGGTGGCAGTGACCTGGTCAGGCTGGGGGGGCCCCGGGGCAGGTCGGGGGCAGCAGAGCAGTGTCCCTGCGGGGACCCGCGGCGCGCTTGGTGCATCGAGTTACCGGGGCTGTGTGCGTGCACGTGGAAGGAAGGGCCATTGGAAGGCTGTCGAGAGACGTCCTGAAGACAGTTGTTCAGGACCAAACCCACTTCTGAAAGTAGTTAATTGTTAAAAAAGGCCGGTATTTATAGTGGATGTATGTGGCAGCCCCGTGCGGATGTGACTGCTTAACCCTCACGGCTCCGAGAGCCTGCCCCGGGTGCTCTCGCGGTGGAAATGCGTGGTGCGGCGAGGGGTGGTGTGGCGGCTGCGGAGCTGCTCGGGTTCGCTCTCGGGCGTTGCAATTAATATGTTGTATGAGAAGTCATTTTCTTTCTTTTATCTCTACGGTTTGCCTGCGGCAGGAAATACCTCAATGTGTGCTTGCATGGTACTTTGTACAATGAGGCTTTGATCTCAATTATACAATCTGGACAAAAGAAAGAATAATAACCCACAATTAGCTCACTGCAGCATTGCTACAGTGATGGAGACCATCGCTAAGCAATGCTTGTAGTGTAAAACCAGGCACACAGGGGTCTTTTTTTGGTCTTAGAGCCCATGTCCACGGTGCTACAAGATGCAGAAGCCACAGTACTGCATTTCATGCGCTAAAAATCAGAAGTGGAAAAGAGACCTATTAGGTCATTCATTTTGTTGGCTCTTGACAGAATTATTCCTGGTGCCATGCTCTCACCGGAGCCCGATCCTGTCTAGTTTTAAATAATTCAAGTCATAGTGCTTCTGCAACCTTCCACTTGGAAAAACTATTTCAGTGTCTAATAGACCTCCTGGGTAGGAAATTCAGACTCAGTTGAGTCCAGTAAGTGCTGCTTGCAATTCCTTGAACCATCTGAAACAATTCCACCTCTATCTTTGGTGGCTGTATGACTGAAATACCCCCAGCTTGCTTAACTGAGCGCTTCAGTCATCGTTTTAGCCCAACTCTTTTGTTATTTAAACTTTTCTTGTGAATCTGCTCCTCTAGGCTTGGAGATCCCCCCTTTTATGTCAGGAATAATCAGTCAAAAAAGTGTAGGCAGACCAGGCAGAGTGAGGCTGGTCTGCATTTACACCAAGCCCTTCTTGATACTTGACTGACTGTAAAAATGAGTGCGTTGTGCTGTCACCCTACTAACAATTTATAAAGGGATTATTTTCACAAAATACAGTAAGCACCATTTCCTCAAAATTACAGTGCATAAATCCCTCCCTTCTTCCTCCTGGATTCACGTCTTTATCAACAAATCTTCTCTCTCATTTTCTTCTTTTTCCTAACACGCATATTCCCATTCTTCACTGCTGTAAAGAAAACAGCAATAGTCTGACAGCTAGGTCTTGACAGCTCAGAAGCCAACAACTCATCATAAAAATGTTCAGTTTACTGCTTTCCCCGTCCCGTGTTTCAGCAGGCACGTGCTCCGTGCGCACTCAAAGCTGGCAGCAGGCTCCAGCTTGGCCGTCACGGGGCATCGGCTCGTGCCGCTGCAGCCGCTGTCCCGTCTGGTGCCACCGGCGGTGTTTCCGTGGGCCTTTGGAGGTGAGACACAGCCAATGTATTTCTCAGACAGTCTGTGATGTGGGCGGGATTACTAAAGTCAGTGTTGCTGAAGTTAGCCAGTAACCCAAAAAATTAATAGAGCAACCAGACCTTAGCAAGTTACTGGTAAACACTGGGGATAATAAGCCACATACGTTTCTCTCTGTTTCATCAAAAGTTCATCTTTGTATCTGTTCCGAGGGCCTCGGGAAGTGCGTGAAATGCCAGTCCCAGGCACTGTCAGCTAGGGAAACCTCGTACCTTGTGCTGTGCTGGTTCAGCACACGGCGTGCCAGGGGCTGGAGGCATCCCTGCGGCATTTGGTTAGTGCAGTACAAAGCATTACCCCAGTGCCTCCCACCACAGAAGGCTTGTGTAGAAGAATATTGACTAGAAAAAGATGTTGGCCTTTGCCATGCTCTCTTACAGCTCGATTATGAGAGTCCCACATCCGTCGGAGCCGAGCAGCAGAGCAGCAGGGCCTGTGTGGACAAGCGCACACACCAGGGCCAGGTGATATTTCTGTCCTGAACATTTTGAATCGATTTCTCATGAATAATAGCTGTACAAGCCTTAAAATTATTCAGTAAAATGTTTCTGCCATCATATGATTTAAAAGAGAAGTAGCCTAACTGTAAATCTGAAGAACCCAGCTCTGTGCAAAAGGGCTTTACAAAGACCTTTGCAGCAATTAAACCCCAACTAAAGCTTGTAGGGCCAAATTCTGGTTTCCAACCAAGTGAAAGGAAGCCGTGTCTTTGATTCTGGCAGGGTGTGGATGTCGCCCACATAAGGTCTCAAGTTGGTGCTTTGCACGTTGCCTTGTGACCTTAGAAAACTCACCTGCCAGCCCGCAGTCGAGTTGCGTTGTTCCAGTACCGAGCTGTACGGGCCCTTGGGCTGCCGAAACCCCCGAGCAGCACCCAGCTCGTGGGAGCAAAGGGGAGGGCATGCGGGACCGCTGGGAGCGTGCCGGGGAAGGTAGGCAGTCAGAGGGCTGAACCCTGGACCCCGACGTGCACACGAGTACGTGGAAAATGACGACTTGGTGATTTTAGTTCAAAACTATGTGGACTTGGAAGCAATGTAATTTTCTTTCATGCGTCTTTTATCTGAGAGTTGGCACGTATGTTGTGCATAGAAATGAAGAAGATGACTTGGGGCTCTCTTCTGTCGTCACTTACATGGTGTGTAACTCAATATTTTGTTTATTTATGGGAAAATTCTTTTCTGCAGCTCCACAAAGATTGTGCGAGAGCAAAGGAAGCATGAGGAAGGAGAGGGCCAGCCCTCTCTGCCCCAAAGTGAGAGCACTGAAAAAATAAAACCTGGCGCGCAGGCTGCGGCTGACTGAAAGCATCTTTCATTTGTGCATTAAAGCCAGCGAATCCCTGGCCTCAGCTCTCCCAGCTTACCCTCAGCATCAGCCAGTTCGCCAGAAAAGTATGGGCCATGGGAAAATAAACTGTGTGTACAGGAGTAACTCATATTTATCAAACGGCAATTGCAATTAAAATGTCTCACTCCTATCTGATTATCACAACACGTCTCTCCTCTATCTCCTCTTTGGCTTTAAGTGGCCCCTTGTAAAAACAAGAATAGCTCTCTAAATGTTGGAGCGAGAGAGACAAGAGACAAAACCCATCGTTTTTGCTCTCCATTTGTACACCGAAATGCAGCTGATAGTGGTCCCAAGCTCTGTGACTGCAGCATTTAGCGAAGCTTAGATTGTCCTGCTCTAACATGTCCTGTCCCTTTTGCAGCTGAGAGCATCTCTGGCAGGTACATGCCTTGCACAGGGACAAGTTCTGCACGGAACACTTTAGAGCAGAAGAGCACAGTTAAGGATGCCAAATTGTTCCAGGTGGTTAGATTATATTTCTAGGCACAAGGCTGGGCTGGTTGATGGTCTTTGAGAGTCACTTTGCCAGACTAGTAATGACAGAGGCACTCTGCAATTCCTGCCGCCTTTATGTCATTGCATATGCAGTTGTTTGAGGATTCAGATAAAACCTTAAGGGTACAAAATGCTTTGGCTTGGTGAAAAGGCTACTACGGACAAGTCACAAAATCTTAAGAAGGGAATATTGACTCTACAAAGAAAGGAAAGTATTTGTTTAACAAAAATACTGCCTAGAATTTGCTTGTCTGAAAGAAGCTTAAGGATTTTGATGTGATGGGGTCAAAACTGTTGAGAAAATCGTGACGCAGCCAGAACAAGGACAGATGAGTCTGTAATTGTCAGTCCCAATCTGCATGCCTGTGCCACTACCTTCACTTGTAGGACTATCACAAGCCACCAGCCATCAGATAAACATTGTCAGACCCATTTCAATGTTTTATAAGAAACAGATTTTAATGTCTAACTAATCCAATCCTATAAACCTGGAGAGGAGGGGTTATTATTTTAATGAAATAGCTAGCTTAACCAGGTGTCAGAACTCCCCTGACAGGCTGAGTGCAAGCATCGGCCAACAATAATTTCAGACCAATTGGACCATCCAAAGTACTTAGACATTTCCACCCATAAATCCATACCTTGCTGGCTCGTCCTGTTGCAGTGACCATTTCTCCATTAGAATAATACTTGTTGAGATCATGAATGTGGGGTGCTTTAATGCTGGCCACATATCTGTGATGCTGGGAAGTTCAAGCATTGAATTTTCCTCAGTATATTCCCATCTCTGCCTCCAATTCAGTGATAATAGGAAGCCCAAATCCAGCTTATTAGCAGGACAGCGGTGCGGCGGAATAAAGGGAGGAGCACACCAGCCTGTGCTTCTTCGGTTTCTTGTCCTAAGATTCCCCCACCCTGCTTATTGTTCTAATTATTCCTCCAGATACTTACCAGAGATGAGTCAAAATCTCCAGCGTGTTTGAAGAATCAATAGCATAGCTGAAAGGACACTGGGGTCGTGTGTGTCTGTGTTTGATGCTTACTGCAGTAATAATCTGACTGCTGTCTGCAGCCGGGAAGTCCTGGATGCTCGATTCGTCCTTGTTGGGAGGTGGAAAATCTCCACACCCTCTTTCTGGACAAGCAGTGGATACAAATATTAATACATGGCTGAAGTAGGCATGATGTTTTAATTAAAGACAAAAATCTGACTTTGTTACAATAAAGGATGCATGATTTAGAGGTTTTTTATTGAACAGCATGCCAGGGACACAGTGCTGGCTGTCTCTTTGCCACTGAGACACAGGAAAAGTTGGTCACAGCCTCCGTGCTTGACCTCTCCCACCTGTGCATCAAGGTTGCTGCTGTTTCTTAAGCCGCCAGTCATAAGGAACCATCAATAAAAGGCTTTGACCATGTAGTAGAAAGAGGGGATCTAGGCAAGGATCTTAAAAAGAGAACAAAATTACCAGGTGCAGAAAAAAAGGTGTTTCCAAGTCATCATTTAACCTTCTAAAATACTTCATCAGCTTTTTTGAACACAGCATTTCTGCTGAATGCACCTGGATTAAAATGTTGCGGTATAGAAAGCTCATCAGGATTGCTTCTTTCCTAGTGCTAAGCTGGATCTATGAGCCCAGAATATACGAACGTGTGGTTAACAGAGGTCCTAACCGTACCGAGTCTCCCTCAGTTTTCACCTATTTTGGTTGTTTTGCAACTATACCGCTGTGATGAAAAACAGAAGTGAGACCTGTCAGTGTATTTTATAGCGTAGCTGCTTGAAAGGCTGGAGTGACCATGGGGCTGCAAATCGTTGACTCGGAAAATTGGCAGTGAGTAATTTACCTGCCTGTAATTTGGGGACAGTGCCGTCGAGCACAGTTGGAAATCCCTCGTGTGCTACTTGGGAGTTCTTGTTATCTCAAAGGCATCTCTAGGTCAGCCGGCGGGTTTGAGGCTGGTAAAGGTGCCGAGGAACCACTCGTGGGAAGGGCGTTGAAAGGAGAGGCAAAAAGCAGATGAGATTGCAAAGAAGGTAAATTACTGTTTCAGGGGAAGCTAGAGTTGCCTGATGAAGATGCAAGTAACTTGCTGAAGATGCAAGGCAGAGTAAAGGAGACTTTTTCCAAATTCTGTTGAGCATTTTGGTCTCTACAATGGTTCCGAGTTGGCTGTGGGTGCTCCTGCAGGTCCCCAGTAAAGAGGCGAGTTCATCAGTGCTCAGCTGGTTCCTGTGCTTGGAAGAGGCATTGCTCTATCGATGTCCGTCTGCCGAAACCAACATTTTTGCAGAAGAATATAGCTTCTTCAACTCCTAACTTAGAGTTTTTACATTACCAGACTATCCTCCAACAGTGTTTTTCAAATTACTTATTTGAAATCTACCTCTATACCGAGGGAAGGTTTATAAAGTAGATCGGAATCAAGTTTAAGCACTGCAGAATTATCTGAACAAATTGATATGGCCTACGTCACATTTATTTATTTGGATTACCAGTTTGTGATCATTTTTTGAGATTAGATCTTGTAATAGTAGGTTGGGGTAAGAAAAGAGTCTCAGAATCACAGGTACTCTCCCAAGGACAGGGACACAACTTTGCCCTAACTTCAGACACTTTTTTGCAAAGGGTCTGTGCTGATGCAGCAAAGTCAGAGGGCTGAGATGGGACGTGGAGAAGAGCAGTATCTTATTGTAAAGTTTTTTTTTCTGCTGCATCTCTTGCACTATTTTTTGTTTCTTCTGTAAGCTGGGAGCAGTCGGCGTGTTCGGGGTGGACGTGCCCGGCTGAGCGGGGCGGTGGGCGGTGGCTGCGCCGCGCCGGTGTGGGACGCGCTCGTGCTGGCAGCATGAAGTTCATGTGTCACACTTCCCCTTCTAAAAAATGGTTTCTGTCTCCACCTTGTGCTTTACAAAGGCTCTTCCGTGATCCCTGTATTTCCCGCGTTTGCAGTGTGTGTGTGTGTGTAGTAAGTTTGGAGGAGTCCAAATCCCCAGCGGATGGACGCAGTTCTGTCTATTAACGCGTTTCGGAGCCGTGGTGCTCTGGTCTGAAACCCGTGTGATTGCACGGAGGGTGCGTGTCCGGGGGCAGCCATGGAGCGCTCGGCTGCCGTGCACCGGCACCCCTTTGCTCACAACCAGCTGCCTGGAATTCACTTTTTCCTCCCATTCAGCCCAGCAAAGTATCAACAAAAAACAATTTCTGCAGAACAGTGGAAAAGTTAACGAGGGAGCTGAAGTCATACCAAGTTTGTATTAAAATCCCCAAGCCATCTTATTTAAGTCTTTGTTTCTTCGGCGTTGTTGAAATATGAAAATACGAAAAAAAAAAAAAATTAGGGTTGGAATGTAAACCCCTTTCTTCTTTCTTTTATGTTTCCAAGCTGCCAAGCCCAGACAGCGGAGTCGCTCCGGGGGTGCACCCGCTTCAGGCGGTGCAAGGTGCGCGTGCCGGGGGGTCCTCGTCCCCCGTGAGCGCGTGCTGGACCCAGGCGGGCGAGGCCGATGTGGGTCCGCGAGTGCTGGAGGGCTGCCCTGGCACACTGCAGAGCCTCTGGTTCCATCGTACCCAGCGGGGCACCTGCGCAGGGCTGCTGCCAGGAGCAGTGCCTGGAGAATGTGTGCATGCCCGCTTCACCCAGGGTAATGCAAAGCACCGTAAATGGGGCTGTAACAGCAGGGAAAGGCCCCGGGGAGGATGGGGACCCCAGCAGTCCCGGTGCCAGAGCCAGCGAGCCACTGGACTTGTGCAGGCCCAGCAGCTCAGGTAAAAAAAAAAAAAAATGTATATAAATAAATACATACATTTATTCTCTACAAATGTGCATAAATAGCTGCAGCACGATGCGCGTGGGCAGGAGCTGGGCCGGCTGTGCTCCCGTGCCCTGAGCCGCTGCCGCGCCGGGCCCTGCTGTCAGCTCGTGGCATCGCGGGGTTTGTGACTTCCTTACCCGCACGGCCCATCGCTCGGGGAGGCAAATGACAAAACCAGATCCGTGGTTTGACAGGGAGGTGACTGTGAGTTACTGCCACGAGGGGGAAAAACGTGGTAATAATTTACATGATGCACACATCTCTGCATTTCCTTACTACCATTCAGAGCATTAAAAGATCTGTAAGGAAGATGTGCCATTTATCAAAGGTATTTTTAAAATACAGTTGATCTGAGCATGCAGATAGCTCCGACTGTACAACGTTGGCAGGGGCCTGCGTCATCCACCAGCTTGGCAATTAGGCGGTTGCCTCCATGTGCCAGTTCCCCTGTGTCCCCCTGTACCCTGGCCCCTCCGGACACAAGCGTCCCATCCCTGGGCTTGGGTGCCTCGGCTGCTTGGCCGGAGTCTGCAGGAGGACTGCTGGGTCCTTGGTTCGTTCGTAGAGGCTTTGTTCTTGGGTGAGCTGGTGCTGGTGTTGCAGGTCTGTACTGGTTGTATCAGCCAAGTGACTTGAACTGTTTGAAGCAGGCCTTCAGAACAGTGAGGGGTACAGGGGAAGATGCTTCTTTCTGCTGCTGACTTTCAGATGCAGGGTTCTTCTGTTTGGCATTAGCAGAACCCCCCATTGCGATGGACGACTTGAGAGCTGTGGACAAAGATAGTCCCCACAGAAGGCTGTAGGACAGCACATGGGCTGCTAGGCAGGCAAACAGTTGCATTGCCCCATCTGCTTTGTGGGTTTAGGCAAGCTGCTTCCACCCCCATTCTCCTCTGGCTCCCCACGGGGGCTGTTGTTCCCACCCAGCAAGAGCCTGCTTACTGCTCGTAAGGGCTCGAGCGAATGTCCCCGGGCAGAAGCATAAGCTTGTGATTTCTGAACCGGTATTCAAGATGTGCAAGGTCTTTATTCTGCTTGTTGCAAAAATCTTTCTGGAAATCCCATTTCTTTCCCCCTGCTTTGTTTCCCCACGAGTGTAGCTTGTGAGCAGGGCAGAGCAGCCCCTCTTTTCAGAGCCTTTGCCCTTGGGTGCCTGATGGAGGGGCTGGACCGGGGGAGGAGAGGTCAACTCAATAGCAGAAGCATTTGTTTTCCTAAGAAAAGAGGTGATTTTGCTCCTTTAATTTTTTTTAGAGCGTGTGTTCTTGATACATGGTTTAGCTGCCCGTGTTCTGCTGCAGGAGGTGAAGTCCTGGCAAAGCTGAAGCCCCGCACACACCTGCTCACTGCACTGGCTTTGGGATCCCCCCCCGAGCCGTCCTGGCCAGCGGGACCGGGCTGCACCCTTCTGCTGGAGGACTTCTCTCAAGCACAGGCTGTCTTTAAATGTCTAAATAAGGCATTTTCAAGCAAATCTAGCCCTTTCTCAGTACAGCATGGCATTGCACCAGACCTTCCGTGCAGTTCTCTTTGCTCTGCCATCTGCTTTGCAAGTCCTGTTGTCACCTCCACGGACCAAAGAGCAACGTGGCGTCGTCATACCATGGAGCAGAAGCACCATGTCCTGTGAAACCACCAGGTATGTATTTACGTGTGTGCAAGTGAACCAAGCAGGGATGTGGCTTGAAAGGGATGTTGAGCGTGGGGATCTGGGAATCCCTGCTAGCATCCCAAGAGGGAGAGCACAGTCTGCAGTTATTTCTGAACGCTTCCTGTCACTCAATTTGCACAAAGGGGACAGAACGGTACGCCGGGACTTCCAGGTGTGCTCACCGAGTTAGGGAGCATCAGTCCTGGCATACCAGCAGAGCTGCTTCATCCTGGCTGCTGAATGCTCAGCAGTGAATAAGGTTGCAATTGGGCCTCCAGCATCCCAGGTGATAACTGCAACCGCTGAGCTGCTGGTTATTCTAGAATCTGCCTGCTTTTGTCAGTAACCAGAAATTTTCTGGTTCAGGTCATGGGACCTGAAAAAGTATTAAAATTTGTGATTATCTGATTCTGTTTTGGTTAATTCATGTTGTCCAGTGAAAATTCTGTAATGAAAACCAATCAGGACATACACAGAGTGTTGCTTTCACTTGTATAGCAGCGCAGGTAAACTAGTAAGCACGTTTTCGTGGTAGGCAGTGGAATAATACGGAGATTGCATTTAACATGTCTGCCTTCTAGAGCTTCCTTTATTTATACACAAATCCGTGAAAGCTTAAACTTCTCATTTTTTCAGTGGAAAGCCAGTATTGCAGTGCAAACGCCAAACTCTGTGCTCCAGAAGTGCTGCTGATGCATTACATGGGAGCTCTGGGTTTGCTTTTTTCTGTACGGGCTGCGCTCGTGAGGACAGGTCCCCTGCCCCCCGAGCATCAGGACGGGCACTGGAAGGTGCTGCGGAGATGTCACCTGCCTGAGCCCCGGGGGGACGGGGGGCTCGGGGCAGGGGACACCCAGCAGGACACAGCTCCGTGTTCGCAGCCCCGGCCGGGAGCGAGCCTCTGCAGCGATTTGTACGCGCTGGTGCCTGTGTGATTCCCCTCGTCCCCAGCCCGTGAGGTTCACAGCACAACCAAAAATTCCTGATCTTATTTACTTACTTACTTGCTTACTCATTTATTTTATTTATTTTATTGTGGGAGTGTTTGGCTGTGAATGTAGAAGGTGTTTGGGAATACTTGCAAAAACGTCGTAACTGGGCTCTGCACAGGCAAAGCATTTGTGGCTGTCGGGCACGCGCACGCTCGCAGAAAGCAGAGTGACTGTTGAACAGCGGCTGGTGGGAAGTCGTAATGCTCATCAAAACTCTTGTGATAAATAACATTGCTTGGCTTTTTAAGCTAATTTGTCTGCTGTTCGCTGTTTACTCAGGAATCTGGTTTAAAACCCGATGTGGTAATATAATTGCCTGAAGAACCATGATGTAACCAGAAAATGAATCAGAAGGAATTATTTTACAAACCCACCACTTAACTGTGAGCCAATGGCAACCCGCAGTGGCCCTTTTCATGTGCTTATCTTCATTATGACATTAGAGATAATCTGCCTCTGCCAGGCTTTCCCTAACCCCAAATTCACAAACATCCTCTCTTTTTTCCTCTTTCCTCAGGAGAAACGTAGCTCTCTGCTAGTATCTTAACCGCTTTAGTAGGAAAAGTAAATAAATTAATGCCAATGAAAAAATAAAAGTCTGAATAACGCTTGTACTGCATTTACTGTAAGCACACAGTTGTGAGCATGCTTTGCCTTTTTAATTGAATACCGAAAACTGATGGGTGCTCTGCTTGGGGTGGCTCCAGCACCTGATGTGGGCACCTGGTGCCACGTGGGGTGGTGGGGCCAGGAGCTGCCCCCTGGGGCCAGCAGCTGCTGGGCGGGATGGGACAGGTGCTGGAGGGCACCTGGGCATCTGCAGGGACACTGGATGCTTGGGCTGTGGCACCAAGCTGCTCCTTATGTGATCACACCACTAAATCACTTTGAATCTTTCTACAAATGTTGGTCGTCCTTTTCTAGAAAGCTTAAAAGCAGGCCGTCGTTACACCTTGCGGTGGAATTCAGTAGTGAGCTGTCTTTGGGTATTCTATTCTAATCTAATCTGAAGTTTTCCAGATCTGAGGCTGTCCGTGTTTCTGTGGTGGAGGTGATCTTCTTGTTTGGAAATGGACCTCAGAGAGGAGAGGGCAAGGTAGGAGAAGGGTGCAGTTCTGCTTGGTCCTGTGCTCAGCTTCACTCGACACGGCATCGCTTGTGTAAGTGGAACTGCTCTGAGCTCTTCTGTCTGGACTCGACGATCCTTGTGGGTCCCTCCCAGCTCAGGATGCTCGGTGGTTCTGTGATCTGGGAACGTTTCTCCTGCCGTGAGGCCCTGAGCAGACTGCAGGGAGCCGCGTGTGCCAGCCGTGCACCTAGTCCCCAGCTCCTGAGGCATCGCTGGTAAATGGCTGTGTTTGGGAAATCTGGACTTGATTGCGAAAGGGCAGGATGTTCATGTTCCTGAAATAATTTTTCCAGCTCTTGACATTATTTGTGGTAGCCAAAAGAATATGAAAATATTGGGAAAGGATCTTTAGTATAGGCAAAGGTATTCAATGTAGTTGCTATATTTTTTTTTTTTCAAACAGGAAATGTGTGCAGAATGTACATTTTAAATCACAAATTATTGTGAAAATTGATATGTTGACTTAAATAATTTAATGCAATGCAGACAGGTTCAACTTAACTCTGCATCTGAGAGAGTTTCACATTATCTTCCTGCGCTGCTTATCATTACCATGATTTGTCCCAGTATTTTCATTCTTGTTCTTCTGGCCTGCACCCTGAGTGTTTTGGGGGCCAGCTGCATGTGTGCACGTTGATTACCATCCATCTTCCCTCTTATGCAGCCATCCGTCTAAGAAATCATAGCAGGATTTGTTCTCTGGTCACACCATCACTTGAATTCTGCTCTGAGTCAATTGCAAACTGCTGTAGCTAAATCTATGCAAACTTGTGAAAAATTCTTTTTTTTTGGAATCCAGAATTAGTGCTAAATGTCCAGTTGCGCTATCAGAGTAACATTAGGAACAACTATCAATATGCCAAGAGACAACAAATAGTTAATTGAGGCTCAATTGGGTGTCAGTGCGGTCCATAAATTTCTATAAGGTCAGGGTCTGGCTGAGATTGTTGTCAAAGTTCAGGGTAAGTGTTGCACTACTGACATCCCCTACTACGAGCACCCCCTCCCCCTGACAATACAGTACATTTTTTCAGCAAAAGGAGTAAAAGAAGAAAATGACGTGAAACTGAGAAAATGTTGGGTATTCTTGAGCTGGTCAGAGGAGTCGCTGCCATTTGCTAAGTAGTAAAGTACCGTTTGCTAATCCGTTGCCATCTGCCTTTGTTACTCCAGCCCACTCAGCTAGACACTGCAACAGCCGCTTTATTGTGTGCGTTATATCAACTTTAAGTCATGCGTTGAACAACCATATACTTTATTTAGTCTTTATTTTTAATAGAGACTGAGGACATCCAGCTTTGCTGTGCTGGAAGGGTTATGGATCCCGTGGATTGAGCATTTTTCTGCAGATCTTGCTGTATTTTCCAGATTCTGAACTTTTTTTTAGTTCCGTAGCTCATTTGGTTGCCAACATTACTGTAGGCTTCTTAATGTAAATCAATCCACTGCTGTCTTATGAGTCTGGAGACCAACTAAAACAATAGCACCAAGAGGTGTGAATTTTCCCCATTCATCTTAATAGACTGTTAACTTCAAAGTCTGCTTGTGACCACTTAAAGGCTTAGTGTTAACCTCTCCTGCTACAGTATGTCCAACAAATGCACTTGTTGTCCAGCCCCATATGGACATACCAGATGTTCCTCCCACCAGAGTGGACATTCCAGAGGAAATTGCTGCTGGAGGCATGGTCCAGCAGCAGGACAGAGGTAAGATGCTGGGCCAGTACAGCCGAGTCCAGTAGTGGTATTCTTTTTGAACTGCAGATGCTGGCTTTACAAGCTGTCTCCAGCAATTCCTCCTGTGAACTACCACTTCTAACCATTTTTCCAGATTCCATAGGGATGTTGCTAAAATTGCTGAGCAATTTTGCTCATCTGCATCCAATATTGAGAACTTTAACAAGTCGTGGAATATTTTTTTCCCCCCAGGCAGAGAGAGGAGAGGATTTTCAGGCATATTTTCCTCTTTTTCTGTAGAAATGAAGACAGACATTGACTTAGATTTGTGCAAGGCCATCTATTTAAAACAGATCCAAAAGGACTTTGCAAAGCATAGGTAAGAGTAAACTTCTCTAAACGATACCATGAGTACTAATCACGTGCCCTTGCGTTACACTTCCATTTAGCCCTGACTTATGATGTAAAACACGCTTGTTTTGCTTGCTTGTCAGGTGCCAAATCAGAGCAAGTTAGGTTACCAACTGTATCTGCCTTAGAACTAATTTATACTTATCAAGAAAAGTTGTAATTATCATACTGAAAATCACAGTAGGTTTTGCCCCAAAGCATGTCCTTCTGCATCTTACATCTGCATCATCCCAGACACTTCCTATGTATTTCCTACTTGCTGCTTGTACCCTCCCCTTCTTGTCCGTGATCTTGCTGATTCATTCCAAGACTGAAAAGTTACGGCCTGCTCTCACCCTCCCGTTGGTGTATCTGTCCTTCTCCTGCTGCCAGTCTGCTTCTTCCCCTCTCAGAAATAGAAGCTCCCATGTACTGCTCTCTTCTAAGCCTTCCTTTTACCTCCATGGTATGGTCTTATTTCTTGATCTCCCGTGGGCAAGGGGAGAGATTACTGTCTCCTACGCTTCTTCTTTCATAACCTTTCAGCCTTCTCTGGGTATTTAAATTCAGGACTCCTTACATATTTTGAGTTCCCGTTTGTCCTAGACTTTGGTCAGTGCCAGCTTCTCGCTATGCAATATCAGATCTACAGGGGTCTCTTTCTAGCTGAAACTCAGAATCAGAGATCCGTCATTACCCTTCATGATCTACCATCGGACTCTGTCCTTGATCTCTTTTTCTCTGTTCTCACTCTAGGTCTCCATATTTACACCTGTCTGAGTCCCATGGCTTCTGTCTGCACGGTAGAGATGTTCCCATCATCTACACAACTGAACTTTGATGCATCCAAATAGTGCTCCCTGGAGTGTTCTTCTCTGTCTCTAGACAAGGGCACTGCAGCCTCTCATGCCTACTCCGCTTGCAGAAAGTCCCTTAGAAGTCCCTTTTCTGTGGTACTTTGCGAAAATCCTAGCAGTGCTTCCTCTGTTAGTGCACTGCAAAACAGCTTATCGCATTGACTAATACAATTCACCTTTTTCCCTTGTACTATCTTACCCGTACTCACTTTTTGTCTGGGGTCTTACATGTAGCCCTTCCTAATGCAAGTCAGACCAAGGTTTGGAAGCTCCCCTTTGGTTTAGCATTGGCAAAGCACAGTTGTACAAAGTACATTGGCAAAGGACAGCCGTGGGCTGCAGGACCGCAGCTGGTGGCGGTGGTCCTGCGTTGTTCCCCCGGCACGTCTGTGCTCGAGGCTCCCTGTGGCCCCGCATCCGCGGAGGGGAGATGTTCCTGCAGGAGAGGGATGGGTTCAGCCGCGGTGACGGTGCTGCTGCTTCTGGCTGCCCAGAGCTTCCTCTCACTGCAGCGCCGTCGTGCGGGTGGGAGGATGAGGAGCTGTTAAAACAGTTCTAACCTTTATAAATGTGGGGGAATTCTGAGAACTGAATTCCTATTCTGCAGGAAGCACTAGGCTTTATCGTGTGCTGGGATAGTCAGGGGTTCCTCATCCCCTACACGGATGGATCCCCAATAGGCACGGTTTTGTTTTATTTTATTTCTCATAGCACAACTTGTTATTAGCAGCGGTAGTTAAAAATCAGGAAGATCCCAGCCTGATTCTCGTAAACCGGATAGCATCTGCCAGTCTGGCGGTTCAGGAGTTGTCTCCTGACCTGGAGTCGCTTTCAGAGAACACGGAAACCCTCCAGGTCCTTCTCACAGCTTCTCTTCTGGCTTCACGAGTAGCCTCAAAGCTCAGCGCCGGCTGGCAGCAGGAGGCAGGTGTGCGTGAAGCCGGGGGGGGGTCCCGCAGCGGCACGGCCAGCTAGAACTGCCCCGGCTCCCGAAACCGTTTTCTTAGAAGTCGGTTAGTTGTGTAATTTCTTCCTTCTTTTTTCCTGACGGTTGTTACGATCTCTGTTCTGTGTTTATAATAACGTGTGTTTACTAATAGTGTGGTGGCATGCCACTGCCAAGCTTCTTCTGCTAACAATAAAAAAGGGAAAATTGATATTTATGGAGACTTGGGGGCTGGCTGGGCTCTAGCTCTTGATTTTTATTGTAGCTGACTGCAAACTTTTCAGACATGAGAATCTGTATCTCATTGTGGAGAGCTGGTTTCCATTTCAATCTGGGTCCCATTATTAGGGTTTGGTTTACATTCTGCAAGGTTAGCCGTGTGCGGATTCACACAAACAAATATGTAATTTATGTCTGTAGCTTTCACTTGCGGTATTTAAACCTCCACCTATTTGAAATCTGTCTGGAAGGGGATGAGAGGATCTCCAGTGTTCCTCTTTCTAATGGATGGGTGCACTGTAGAGCAACAAGCAGTCTCATAAAAAGTTTGCATTCATTTCCAGCCTCTCCCGTCCCGGGACACGAGCGAGCCGGTTCGGGAGGCGCGTGGCAGGAGGTGGGGATCGCCCCGCGACTCGTGGTGGCTGCGGGGAGGACCTGGCCCCGGGCCCAGCGTGCTCCCCAGCTGCTGCTGGGAGGCAGCCCGCCGCCTCGCTGGAGCTTCTCGCCTTCGTGTGCGCCACGTCCGCAGAGCCTTCGCAGGGGTTCCCGGTCAACGCAAGGGAAAAGATTCGTTCCCAGAGAAGCTCTTGGTCTCTGCGACCAGACTGCTTAAACAAAGATTTTGCCCTCGGTGGTCAAATCTCCGTTGGCAGAGGTGGGATGTTAGATACCTACCTAAGCTTAATAATATCAGGGATTGCTCTGGGGGCTTCTTTTTAAAAACATCTCCACACCAAGCTACGTGTCTGTGAGCCACTGACTTCCTTCGGAGGAGCGTGGTCCGTCGGGGAGGTGCCGGGGAGCGGCGGTCGGTGCTGTCTGGCTCTGACCTAGCGGGTGTCTTGACACCACGGTCGGGAACGAAGGCAGTCTCGCTGAAACGAAAGGGCATCGCTCTGTCTTCCCCTTCTACAAGTAGGCTCCGTTCGTCCATGGGAGACTCCGGTCTTCCTGCAAGGCAGCTGGTGCTCTTTGCTCGGCAGCTTTCAAGGGGAAGAAGAAAAGAAGGCAACACGAGCTGTTTGGTAGGCTCAGCAGGAGGCCTTGGCTCATGGGCATACCCAGAGTCTGCAGCTCCCATTCACATCATAGGTGTTACTAATGATGTCTTGTTTCTTCATGTCTTTCAAATTACACACAGGCAGGAGTTGTGTAATTCCTAGGTTTAGCTTTTTTTTTTTTTTGACCCCTATGACTGCTGAACCAAAATGCTCATAGAAGAAATGGTGGCTTGAAGTTTTTACTGACCAAACTGGGTTGCGATGGTGTCTGAGCACAGGGGACCACCTACAAAAACACTTTTTTCTCCTAAGGAAAAAGTCGTTTCTTTAAACTCTGCAGCAACAGGGGGGTTGATTCTCCTCCCCTGAGTTTCGCACCGCTGCCAGCACAGCACTGCAGCCGTTCACGCTACTGACACAGGATCAGGCCGAATGAGGCCAGATGGTTCCACCTATAAACTCGCCCGCTTTGATGTATGGTGTCCCATGCCACACACGGGGCACGTTTATGTCTTCTTGTTCCAGCTAAGCTGTGTCGAGTGAAATTCAAGTGATAGAAACCGATTCTTTTCATGCTAGACGTTATGCCAGTTACATATTATTGAATTATAATGAGTTTGTTACTTTGAGTCTCTCGTCGTTACGGGGAAGAGGAGAATGGTATTTTAGAAGGAGTCTGTCGCCCTGCAATACAGCTGCGCTATAGTGCATCTTACACACATGCAAGTTTTAATGAGCCTAATGAATTTAAGCTGACTTCTTGAGAACTTAACTATGCAACTCTATAGTCTCTAGACAAAGTTGTATTATGAGAACATGTAAACATCATAGGTCTGATTTGTCCTTTTCCAATCCTACATATTCTCAATTACATCAGTGCAGAATATGTTTTCTCATTTCTGTTCCCATGCAGTTTCCACTGAATCCTGCTTCGTAACCACATTGAATAAATAAAATACGAAGTATGTCTGTGTTTGGAAAGTTTCCTGGTTTTCTTACCTGGATTCCTAGTTCATATAGAGGTAACATACTAAGCATATTAAAATAGCAAGAAACGAATATGAAAACCCTATATATTACCATTTAGTGATCCCTTTTTAGTTAGGCAAGAAAACTGGGTCTCGGCCCCAGAGCAGATGAAACTTCTGGTTTACAAAAGGTGGAAAACTGAGTCTCAAGATGAGTTAGAGGTGGCAGTAGCCCATGGTTCTGAGCATTCGCTGCGGTGAATTGTTCTTCCTGCAGCCCTACTAAAACAAACAGTGTTAGCTTCAGTTTTCATCTTGTGCTAAGACTTCAGTGGGAACTTTTCTCGAGAAGTATGGATGCTTTTGCAGTGTTACACACGTTATTATTTATGGCCCTGAATTTTGGTTTGCTTCTCAAACAAGAGCTTTGTATTTTTGTTGAATGCAGAATACTATTAGTTATTAGCATTTGTTTTGAAATGATGTACAGCTCCTCAGTGAGTATAAACCAGCATAACTTCTTTGGTGACGGAGGGAAGTGCTGGCACATCCTGCTCTGGCCCTTTGTTTGTTCTTATTGTATAAACTGATCACAGAAAGTCCGAGCAGCTTTCAAGAAGCACAGTTGCTTCGGCTGTTAGACTGGCCGTGCCCACCAGAACCTGCTCCATAGCTATGTTTGTGACCTCTGAATTTTGCTTGTGTCTCATTCAGAGATGCATAGAGCTGTCGTATGAGAACATTTTTCCAAGTGGGGATGGCATCTCCCCTCCTTCCCGCTGCCTGCTCCCTCGCTGCTTTGTGACCCCGCTCGCTGTGAAGCAGTTCTCGTGGTGTTCCTCCGGGAGGCTCTCCCCGAGGCTCTGACTCATCTGTTGGTGGCTGCTGGCATCTTCAGCTGGCAGCCGGGAGGCGGGTGGAATGCCGCGCTCCTGCAGGCAGGGCTGGAGAGGAGGGAGGGTTAACGGGAGGGAGCGGATTCTGTGTTTGGAAAAAAAACTAAAACATTAGCTTGCTGCTAGTAATTTATTACACCCGGGCTATGTTTTTGCTGCAGAACCTCATAAATAATATTTCATTTAAGATTTGCAAGGATGGAATGAGAAATTTTGAGGACCAGACTGAAGCAGATTTGTACCATCACTGTCTTTAATTCACTGCCCTTTGTAAATTAGTAAAAGATTACAGGTTCGGGTACTAGTACGTACAGCGAGATGTAAATTAAAGGCAAGCGTATTTCTGCTCATAGAAGTCATCGTAGCACAAGAGCAGCTCGCATCGGCTGCCCGCCCGGCTGCTGGGTGGGGATGAGACCCCGGTGCTTCCCAAACCCAGCGGAGGTGCCCCTCTGGTCACCCGCACGAGCCGAGGGTTTGACTCGAGCTCATCCTCCACGTTTAATGCAAGCCACATTCCGTGTCATGCTTTAACAGAAGAAAATCCAAGTATTAAAAGTCCAGCTCCAGGTGGTAGGAAGCCAGGCTCGCCCCACACAACCCGAAGCTCATCTTGTGGCATGGAGGGACCGGTGGCCTGGGGAGGACATCAGGGCTCTTGGCCATCCCCAGAGCACTGCAGCGGGGCCGGGGGCTCCCAGCATGGTTGGTGTCCATCACATGCAGGGACTCTCGGCCCTATTTCCTAGCGCAGGAGCAGCCACCAAGCAGTAGCTGTCACATTGTCAAGCTTGCCTAGCATGGAGAGACCCATCTTGTTCACGGAGCTGCTGCTTCCGAGGCGGAGCTGAGGCCCATTGGGCATGAGGGAGTTTGCAGTGTCCTCCCCTATGTGATTTTTCTTCTTTCTAGAGAGAGCACCATCATGAACTGAAGTTACCTCCAAATGAGGGGAGTTTTGTTTTTTTTTTCTTCCTGAGCCTTTTACACTACAGGTATCCTCTTCTTTTAGTTCTTTAGTGGGCATTCATGCACACCAGTGAACACCAGTGTCAAGCTACATTATTTTTAAACATGGTTCCCACAAAAGGACGGTGTTGTCTCGGTTTAGAAACAGGAAAACGGATTGCTAAGGTGTTCAGGTTCCTAAAGCTTTTTTCAGTTTGTCAGAACTGGGCTTTGAAGCACGAGGCACAGAGCAGCGTGTGCTGTTGAGCCAAGCTGCCTTACGTGAAGCACAGGCTGTGCCGAGACATTGAAAGCTTACGGACCGTACGCACTGAGTGTCTCAGTATTAATCTGCTAGCAGCAATGGTCAGGAGGTTAATGAAGGTTGAGAAATAGAAAGGGAATGGGGGCAAATGGAAGCACAGGAGAGGAGAACTGATTTCTTTTTCCTGTTAGTGTTAAGCACGAATCGATGACTTCTATTAGTGCAAAACCTCTCAAGCCAAAGGAAATCCATGCACTTTGCAACTGCAGCGTGTCTCCGTGTCACTCGTCACCTGGGGCCAGCTCTGCAGTAGCGGGGCTGCGGCGCTGCAGGTGCCACCGCCCGGTGCCGTCGTTACCGCGCGCACCCCTGGAAGCGACCCGCAGGTTCAGCCGCCGGCTCCTGCCCCGCGTTCGTGCACCTCGCTCCGAAACCTGGGCCCTATCCGCTGCGCCGCGGCTGCTCTCCAGCCGCTCGGAGCAGTTCACATGCGCGCCCACCTGAGCCGCGGTCACGCCGGGTTGTACAAACAGAGGGGCAGGACCGCCACCTTCTAGCGTGACACGCGAGCGGTTCCCAGCAGCTCGGGCTGGGAGGGATTGCATCTGGAACGGGACCCGCCGTGAGGATACAGCTGAACGCTGTACACTTGCCCAAGGTACTGAAGACAAAACTTGAGCCAAGATACTCAGTAGAACTCTTAAGTTTTTGTTGTCACAGGTGTTCTTAATTACCACAATTGATCAGGTGCTGACTTTTTTCCCTAACCATCATCAGGAGCGTGGGCTCCCCTTGCCAGACTGGGAACAATTACTCGGTCCATATTCAGGAGGTGACCTACTGAATCTGTAGCAACGCTCATGGCCTCATCTGCATACCCTGGTGCAGAGTCCGCCCCAATATTTGACTGATCAGATCCCTTCTATAACCCTGTGTGGCCTATTCTGCTAATGCTCTGTAAGCACGTGGTGAATAACAGCATGCTTTATACGTCCCACTGGGAAATATTCTTCTGACAGGGGACAGCAGCTTGGATTCCTACTACATGTTTGAAATTTCACATATGTTGGTTAGTTGTGATTAATGCAAATGATGGGTCATTGCTCCCAGAATGGATAAAGCATAATTGTTATGACCAGGAGAACTGGAAGAAGACACTGGCAAAGAAGTAGGCTGTCTTCCCCAGAGGGATCCAGGAAAATTAGGCTAATAACATAAACTGTGTTGGCAGGAACAAAGCTTAAAAGAATTTTGTGTTTTTTGCTTTCACTCAACGTTATTGCGTGTATGTACATGGTTCTTGTTGGGAAAGCTCTGTATAAATCCCTGTTTGGATTCCTTAATTGCCTCCCTGTCAGAGTCTGGCAATAGGTTTTGTGAAACCTGGTGTTGCATCTCATGTAGCATTTTTCATGTGACTATCAGCGCATGAGACTAAAATATGCTTTTAATGAGCATTTGGGTGAATATAAAAGTAAACCCAATAGAAGCATAAGCAGAGTGAAAATGAATTTGTAAATCAGGGGAGGGGAGGGGGAAGTAACTGGTATTTGCAGTTCTTGCCATGATTGTCAGATGTTCGTTCTAATGACATATGTGAAATGTAGTGGCAACCTGCATCTCAGTGCATCAGAATTAGTTGGAGAGCCATGGCCAAGTGCCACACACTGCTCGATTGCAAAAACACCGATCTGCACATCTGTTTTGAAGCCTGCTCTGAGGAGAAGCGAAGAGGAGCTGCCAGCTCTGCAGATGGGTGGCTGGCTTTCCTTTCCCAGGTTGCGACACACCTGGGCCAGTGTCACTGGAGCACATCTCTTTTCTAACAATCCACATGCCTGCATGATGCTTTCTGGAGGCAAGTCCCACCCGTGCTGCTGACAGAGTGCAGCAAGCCACAGCCCAGGGGCTCTTCTGCCAAATGCCCGTATCCCCCTTGCACTGTTCCTCTTATCACTGGGATTTATCTTACCCCTATCGTACGCTGTGAGTTTGTATCCTGAAAACTACTAGCAGTTGTATTTGCAGCAGAGCCTCCCACCCAAATGGAGATGCGGATTCCCTTCTGCTGGTTGCTGCCAGCATCTGACAGCAGGCCAGGGAGACCTCCCGGGTGGGCTGTGCGGTGTGGGACAGCGTTCCCACACCCACCGCTGGCCCTTCGAGAACTTCCAGGTGAAAAGTGTCACCAGGTTACCTCCAAAACACATCACAACTTAGGTAATTCTGCCCTGGCTAAGGTCATTCTTGTTTATGGATTTCTCTCAAATTAAGTTTCCACTGCCATTTTCACAGTGGAGTTTTACTACGATAGACACAAACATGGAAAGTCTAGAAGTACGCTTCCTATTTGCCTACATCAGAAATATTCCTGGACAAGAGACAGCCATCGCTGCTTCACAGAGACCTTGTGTCTAGAGAGATGGCTTTCTTCCTGGCAGCGAAATGCCATTTCAGGAGGTGGATGACTTCCACGGAAACCTAGTAAGGAAGAGCCTGCAGGTCGTGGGCGAAAGACTCCTGGGATGTTGGAGAAGAGGTCCCTCACCTTGCAGACTTAGCAGAACTGAAACAATTGCTTGGGATATTGCATTTCTGGTGTAGTTGAGTGCCTTCCTCTTCTACCTAGTAACTGGATTGTAGGTGATGTGCTCTTATGATGTTGTAGGTCTGATAAGTCCTTTTTTTGGGGGGGGGGAGAGTCAGGGAAGAACTGGCAGGAGCAAGGATGAAGCAGATGGAAAACTCTTGCCTTTCTCATAGAGTTGGGAACAGTTGAATATGCTTCGGAGCTGGAGATGTAAATTGTTGGTGCTTTTCTGGAAGTTCATGGCAACTTGCAGCTAGGATAGATTGAGCCCAGCAACCCGAGTTAAATGGATCAAGCAGAACTTGACTCCACAAGGGTTACTGTCACCTGTGGCCAAGGGGAAACCTCAGAGCTTGCAGCAAGTTGTTTGGTATTTTCTGTCTTCCTCATGAGGAGACAAGCAGGGCCTTTAAAAGCAAGCTGAATCCTATCGTAATTTAAATGAAACCTACTCCAGGGCTTGTGTTGTGAGACAGGAGCATTGTAACCCTTCCAAATGATCTCCTGTAAAATACATAGGAAATTTGGAGCTTGGTGCTGTGTACCCACCCCTTATCTGTCTTCAGTCATCCATGTCTACATCAGTGCCAAACAGCAAATAGCATGAAAACTAACTACCCTTCTATTTTTGCAAGTGCTCCCTGAAACTCTTGGAAGAAGAACATTGGTTTGTAGCAAAATTAAGAACCCAGGAACATGAGAATCCCATCCTGGATCACTCCAAGGGATTATCTAGCCCTGGTCCCCATCTGTAACAGAGGGGGAGTCTTAGATGAGCAACAATATTTGAAGCTTCATTTCTTTTCACAAGTACCCATTACTTTCACATTCAGCCAAATTACTTTTCAAAAAAGTTCTTGAAATATCCTTCCAAACTACTGCCCACTGCTTAAAAAAAAAAAGGCGGAGCAGTGTTTTCCATCAATTTGCAAGCTGTCTAATTGAATTCAGTAGTACTATCTACCTGTCCAAATTAAGAGGCATAACAGTTTCCAGTATTGGAGCCTCCAGAAAAGTTCATGCTCCACAACTATGGAGATCATATGGCTGGAAGGGGATTTTGACTTCTTTGCTGTTACTTTTTTAGAAGCACCTGGAGAACAGATTTAATAGATGTGAAACGTCCCCAAACTTGCCTCTTCCCAGAGGCAAGGGGAACTTGAATCCCCAAGTCTGAAGCCCTGCTGTAATTGTACAACCTCTGCTGCGGGATGCAGTTACTGCTAACAGGAACGCATCCCCTTCCAGACATGCAGTCTCGCAAGACAGCGATGGGCACGTCAGCTCATTTATTTATAAGAGGTTGCTTTCTGATGCCAGGTTGCAGTGTCTCAGGCATAAGGGCGTGCTTTCCCCGTCAGCACGGAGGGCGGAGGGCTGAGCCCGCGCCTGCTGGAAGCCGGGAGGCAGTCTGGCAGGGACTGGCAGCGGCCCCGGGGCGATGCAGAAAAATGTTCTGTGTGCAGACGGGGGCACCAGGTGATGCAAATCCAAGTAACCCCTTGTGGGCTCCGAGCTGGGCAGCGGAGGAACCTGAGTTACCACAGTGCTTGCTTGCTTCGGCTTATGTTTGCAGGGGGATTCCTCGGGGCACACGCAGCTCTCCATGGGCCTCGCCGGCTCCTGCTCTGCGCTGAAGGCTGGTGCCCTGAATGCGCCCGTGTCCGTTTCTGGGACTTAAGATCCTTCCCTGGAGTATATACGCAATAACTGCCATGGCTTACTCGAGATTTACGCTCATGGGACCAAGAACCAAACTACTTTCTAGGTCAACTGTCCTGGTCCTCCAGCTCCTGCAGTCAACACAGAACCGTAGAATTACAGCATGGTTTGGGTTGGAAGGGACCTTAAAGGTCATCTAATTCCAGCCCCCTTGCCATGGGCAGGGTATCTGTAAATCAGGCAGCCTTGGGCACCCTGAAATAGCATTCACCATATCCAGAGAGCCTTTTGGCCCTTCAGGCCTCCTGGACGGCTCGGTGAGGGACAGCAGAGGTTATACATTTTGGAGGAATGACTCATACATATACTTGCCATGGGCAGGGAATCAACTATTCCATGGACTAAGATCTCCTGCAAGCTGGCCAAGCAGAAGAATTGGCTTTAACTATAAAGGTAGCTGGTAGCCTGCCCTTCACTTGGAGGTAAGAAGGGTTGGAGAGCTGCCACCGTGGGAGTGTACTTTAAAAAACAGGGACAGAAATGAGGAAAATGTTAAAATGGAGAGAAAATGCCAGTTAAAGAGCCTGTTATAAACACCTCTGAAGGCTCACTAATGTAAGGCTCGAGTGCTAGTACTAAGCAGCAGATCTTACGGCTGGCTAACAAAAGGAGGGAGGCTTGGCAGCCAGCTCTGGATAAAAGGTTATTAAGAAACATACCTTTTAACATTCAATTACATCATATTGTTTCCAAAACAGAGAAATTTATCTCTAGGTTTAACAAGCGATTTAATAACATGGACATATCTGCAGCTTTGCTTCTGAGGGAATTGGGAATTGCTTCCTCAAGTCTAATCTCAGGGTTTACTTCTTTTCATGCAGCTTCTGAAATCGCTGCGAGCCTCCCGTTGCTTTGTAATCAAATCTGCTTCTTACAGAGCACTTCCATCGGTAGATCACAGAGCATCGGCGTGCGGTCAGCATCTGTTGCTGAGTTTTACAAGTGGAAGAACTGAGGCACAGGGCAGGAAGGCGAAGAACGGGTGAAATGGTCTTCAGTGCCAGCTCCCTAGAAGTGGGGCGGGCTTGTCAGCTCTCTAGCAAGGCTCTGTAATTTCACTTTCTGAGGCTGTATTTCCTCTGCCAGCTCACCCTGGAACAGAGGTTCAGAGAAAGTCAAACCCTTTGATCATTCACATTACTTCCAGGTTGACTTTCCCTTAGCTTCCCAGCTCCCCGGTTTGGGGACGGGTGCAGTCTGGGCCGTGACTGGTACTGGGGACATCCCAGCGCACCAGAAAGCCCCACTGCGGCACGGGCTAGACCCAGCGACTGCGGCTGTGGGTAGGAAGGGCTTCAGGAGGGGACACGTGGATGCAGGGAGGGTCCTGCCCCACCGGCAGCATGGGCACAGGCACCTTGAGCAGCCTGCCCCCGGCGCCTGTAGCTCGATGCTGCTGTGTTCAGGTTCGGTGGGGTCTGAGCGGCAAAGGATCTCAGCACTGACCGGGGCTGCTTCCACCAGAACTGCCTTCTAGAACCACGTTTCTTCTAAATCCTTTTTTTAAAAGACATCGCAACTTTTCTGCCTTTTCTTTATATACAGTTGCCTTGGGTTTTTCTCAGCTTTTAGTCATTTTTGTAACTTTAACCTTCCACCTGCCTGGTTTACTTCAAGGCATGCTTAAAATGTCCCAGACATAATTGCTTTACCAGTATGTCCCTCGTGTAAGTAGCAGTTAGCAGCGGTAAGACACCCAGAGACCAGGTTTTAATCAGCCTTGACTGAAGACTAAAAATGATTCACTCCTGTCAGCACTGGGCAACACAACAAACAGCTCTCCAGCAAATCACTTAAGCAGAAATATGTTGGCATGTTTCTATAGCAACTAAGGAAAAATATTTCACACAAAAGTCCATCTGCTGCAACATAGAGGGAGATCTGGCCAAGGATCGCGTTATAAATTAATCTTAATTTGCAAATTTTATTTTTGCAAACCTCACACAGCAACTTGCACAAAAGGGCAGAATGTAAGTGAGAGGAAAGACAATTGATTTTGGATACAGGCTGACAATGAATCAACAAACTGGTCATTAATTTGGGAAACAGCAATTGTCTGAGGATGAAAAATCACAGTGCAGTTGAGAGGTATTCATCTTCCTTGCTGTTTACCAATCAGACTGCATCACACCATCTTGTACGCAGTGTATTTGGAAACACACTTTATTTTTTCAAAGGAGGCTAGTAGCAAGCATCCAATATTTTTTTTTAAAACCATTTTGGTTTGATTTACTTGTAAAGAGTTACTCAAATTTATTCAACCATATAAAATGCTTTGTAGAAGCCATCAAAGTGAGGAGAGGGGGAAAAACCAATGCGATAATTTGGACTGCGATGCATTTTATTTTATGTGATGTCAACACTTCAAAGCCTATTGGAGCAGTGCTCGGGAGATCTGAAACATTTTACGGGGTGCTTGGTGTCTGTGCTACAAACCATCTCCAACCATAGATTCTCTTGCACAACGTTCACATGCTGCCTGCCAGTGTTCCTTTCTTTCTTTCTCACTAGCTGCTTTCTGTGCCTCCGCTGGCAGTTTTGCATAGCCCCCAAAACAAAATTTAAAAAAGAAGTTGAAAAAACAAGAACTTTCTCTCAGCTGGGAAACATGCAGGCTTACGTCCTCGAACGTGTGCCAGGTCTCCAGGTGTTGTGTCCAGGGGAACGTGAGTCAAGCCTAGCCCGGTTCTGTCACCTGAAGCTTTGTATGAAACGCTAAACCTTGAAATATTTCAGGAAGAGGTGAGATTTTTGTGTCTTATGTCATACGCCCTTACTCACATGCGGTGATACTTAAAAATATATTGACACACATGGCTGGCAAGCGCAGTGAAGGTAGAAACGCAGTTTCCAGCACAATGGCCATACTGTTTGCTCCCTATCACCGTTTTCCCTGCTCACTAGCATCCTTGACGAGGAGGAATGACAGCCTGTTTTATTTCGAATAGGTCCACGATCTGAGTGGTGGCACCTTAAGTAAACACGGGACTAGAGCTGCTTCTGAAGAGGAGAGGGAACCTGAGAGGATGAAATGGGGGATGTGGAGCACTTCAGAAGTCTCAGGAAGGCTGCTTTTGCCATTTCTTTTCTTCTGTGCCTCCACTCCCCCTCTCCCTTCAGCTGTAAGGAGTCTCACTAAATGCCATCGTCTCAATGGAGCAGGACTGGAGGGGGAGAATCTTCTCTGGGTAAGTTTAGAACACATTTTGATATTAAGCAGCAAACAGCTATTTAGTGTTGAACAAAAAGAATTACAGGAACAAAAGATATTTTGTTCCTTAATAAACAGAAAACAAGTTTCACATCTCATCTGCAATCTGTTTTGATATACCTCACACTGATCAATTGGAAAACAAGAAAACAACTTGCTAGCAGCAAGAAATATCCAACCCAGAACTGAGAAGCAGCTCACTAACTTTTTAAATGCTAACTTTTTCATTGTTTATGAAAACAAGTTGTTTTCTCTGGGATTTTGTGTTGCACAATGGTTATTATTAGTGTTCATTAAGTTGTTAGGGGAGAAGAAGGAAAATTGGGCTCTTTTGCCAAGAAAATTGCACCTCTGTCCCCCTGTACGTGCTGTCTCCTGCTCTGCTCTCAGAAGCTGGTAAAATATTTGAGCTCTACCTGATGCGTGGACTTTATCTGGAATTTTTATCCAGGAACATCGGACCTGTTAAGCTTTAACATTGAAGTAAAAACAAAAAAATTTGCAGCTGCAGAGTGAGAAGCATGAAAGAGTCTGCTAAGCACATTTGCTTACAAAAATGCTGCAGTCTACTTTACTGTGGGGCCATCAGAATAATTAGGGATGAGTGGGTCAGGAAATTTGGCTCACCAGGCTGGGCCCAGGGCTGGCCAGTTTTGAGCTCTAGGAGGAAAATGTCTTTCAAATGCAAACACATTACAGCATTTCATATGGATGAAGTTCCAGGGTTCCAGGCATTATTTAACAGTCTTTGTAAATTGGTCTGTGGACCATGAATGAAAGTATTTGAATTTGGTTTGACACTGTAATAGCTAGCATGAAACTCAGTTAAATCCATAGCATTACCCAGCCACATACAGTAGTTTAAAAGCCCTGAAGCGCTTGGTGCATCCAGGTTAGCATTCCTAAGCGAATAACCGTTCTGCAGAATTCATACTGGGAAGGAAATGAAGACACTGGTTTAGGTTTAAAACAATCTTCCATCCCCCTTACTTCAGTTTAAGCCTGAAAAATCTGAACTGACCTTACAGTCATTTTTGGAAAAGTTATATTAAATTCCTGCATCATGGACTGTTTTAGCTGTTTTAGCCAAGCTTTATTCAATAATTAGTATGATGCTCTGATCCGAAATCATTTCTACATTATTATTATTATTATTACTGTTATTATTCTATTTAAGTGTATTGGGCTTGATTATTACTGGGAAATTTTTGCTGGACACAGTAATCACGCTGTAAGCCTTAAATATAGGTTCCTCTTGGCTGAATTGCATTGAGCTCACAGGGCGAGCTCCTCAGCGGCATATTTTGGTGTACGTCTGCTGGGACCAACAGACCATATTCTTAGCTGAGATGGGGAAGTGGAACTACACTGGAGAATGATTTGTTCCTCTGCCTCTGCTTGCTTGTGTCTTAGAAAGTCCCTAGTGCATCAGCAGTGATCACAGTTGTGCTGTGGAATTTGGGGGGAAATAAAATTTAGTCTTCTCTGAAATCCACTCTAGGTCTGTCTTCATGAAGTGCTATGAACAGCCTCTCTCCGAGTTACCATTTATGTAACGATTAGAATTTGCTCTTCAAGGCTTTGGTTTGGTGATGGAAATACTCAAATTGCCTACTTCTGATTTCACCTTCTGTATATGTTGGCAGAGCTGTCTGATTTGTTTAAAATATCCTGCAGGTGATTTTCATTGCACTGCTCTTGTGGGTTGCCAGTGGGTTTGATCCAGTCTTATAGCGTCGGTGTCGGTTGGTAAGGTACCTCTATATAGGTCCCTTTTTCAGGACCATTCAGGAAACCAAGACTGGAAATCCCAGGAAAGGCTGTACCCCACCAGAAGGAGGAAGTGCCAGAAATCTCACGAATCTGACACTCCCAGGGTTTTAGCCTGATTTCTGAAGTGAAAAACATCAGGTGAGCTTCAGTCTTCTGCAGTTCACCCATCACCAGCTCAGGTATCCAGCGTGCAGTGTATTGTAATGACATGTGTCACATTTTCCAGAGGTTTAAAGTTTAAGCCAGATTTTCTTCCAGCGTAAACTAATATTACAAGATTGTTTCAGGTGAATAGGACATTTTACAGTGTGATATTATGTGAGCTCAGTAAACTTCTAAAAACTGTTTTCTGAAAACTGGCGGTTTAAAAAGAAAATAGGAGTCCTGGAGTAGAGGCAATATAATCTGACACGCTTTATTGCAGCAGCTGCTTGCTTTGTTTATAGCTGTATGTGACAATTTTTTTTCTATTTTGCTTTGCCATTTTGGTCTTACATCATCACCACTTCGCTCCAACCGGACAGATCTGTCAGCTGAGGCTGACACCAGCGCTGTCTGCTGACCGTCCTCTGGTTGGCATCTAAGGACTTACACAGTTGATCCCAGTTCTGATTCCTTTGCCTTTGAGTTACTATTTGCTCAAGTATTATTGTTACTCACAGCTCTTCGTCTTCCATCACAGAGGTTTTTAAAAGTGGTGGGTTGCGATCAGCGTACCTCACATTTCTTATTCCCGCCTTCTCCACCTGTGGCCATACATCTTCTTTGCGGTGGTCAAAGAGCTGGGTGGGAAGCTCAAATGGGAAACTGCTCAAAAGCCTTTCCTGCCCCGAGGAGCTTTGTCAAAGCACATCTTAAGTTGGAAGATAGATCGTGCCATGGGATTAATATTTGTATATATGACATGTTTGTGAATTCAGCCTCTTGTTAGTCATGATTTTGGCTTGTCTTGTATAATTTTTATTGGGTGGATACTAGAGCTGCTGTTGAAGGATAGTTCTGGTTCTTTGGTTTAACTGTTGGGAGCAGCCATGGGACAGAAATGCAATTGCAGCCAGAATGTCTTTATATAACTATTTATAGCTTTCCCAAAGTATATCAGGATTAACATTTTCCATGGTCAGTCTATGATAAATACAACACCAAAACAAACAAAAAAACAATCTGGCTATATCTTTCATTTTTGAGTGGTCTGAGCTCAATCCTCCTGTGGCAAAAATTGGCATTGTTCCTTTTAAGTGGAAAAACAGCAGGAACGGGGGTACATAAGAAACTGCAAGCTCCAGCAACCTGTTCAGGGGGCTCCCATTGGAAGGACAGCATTTGCCCAGCTTGAGAGTTCCACAACTGACTTTGTTCAAACCTGTTGGGTGTTGTACCTCTCGATGGAAACTAGGGAACAAGGATGAAAAAGAATTTTTTCACTAGCTCTGAATTATGAGCCCTCAAAAAATTTTCTGGCATGTTTATCAGTTTATTTCCCTTTAGTTTCGTTGCTTCATCAGCGTCTAAGAATGCTGGAGATGGAGAGACAGAGTGGATTTGGTAGTTGGTTTATCACATCGTTGTAAATTGGCTTTGAGTGCTGCGAGACACTTGCATGTAATCCGCACACAGAGGATTGGACTGGAAAGGCTGGAAAAATTTCCAAATATTTTTGTAAACCTAACACATCTTTGCCAATTTGTGTGCCCCGAGCGTGTCGTGACATAGAAGCACTCCAGCTATTTCTGTCTGCCATTAATATTTTGTGCTTCGTGAACCCTTATTAATTAGGATATTAATTTCCATATGTAGTTTTGGAACAATGCCATGCTGCGAGGGAGGTTTTTCTCACATGCCATTATTCTGGTTTTGTTCATTTACCCACATTTTCATGCTGTTCATTACAATAAACATCAGGTAGGGTTTGGGAATTGAAAATGCTGGTGGAGAGAATAGGGTCTTTGGGAGATTTTACTTAGTGTCAGGTTATTTCTTGAAATGCTTTAGATGCAGATTTATCATTTCTGTTTTCTGTGTAGTGAATCATTTGTGAACAGATTTTCGTTTTTCCTGCTGTAGTGACATTTATCAAGAGAGTGTATGCAAATGCGCTTCATGCTAGCAGTTGCTCATTAAGGGTGCACTCTGACATTCGTTATTTGTTATCTATTGCATGTGACTGATTTCTTAAACAATACAGGATTCATTCCTGCTACCCAACTAAAGAAATGAGCTCCTTCAATCCTAGAGTGACAAGAAGGGAATCAAAATATAACCACCTTGTTTATGCAGAGAAAATAATCAAATCCGTAGAAAAAAGATCCCTTGATGGCTGCACTTAGCAGCATCTGCAGCCTTTCCCCCAAAATGTGTGTGAGCAGTGCCTCATTTTTCTTAAAGATGCAGAAAATCGCTGCTTTTGTGTGTCTGCACAGTGCTGGCTGCTGATTAAAGGCACCAATGAAAAGCAGAACTATGTTCTGTATGTCAGATTTACATTCAGAAGTGAACTGCCATCCAAAGACCAGGGATGCTGTCAGGTGTGTTAAACCATTTTGGGCTCTAAGGTTGTCCAACATCCATTACCTTCACACAAAGACCGCTCTGATTGCTCGGGTACCAAGCGTGGCATCCTTTGCAGTCGGTGGGAGCATCAGGGTAGGGCTTGGTGATCTCTGAGCAGCTACAAGCAGCACTTGTGGAGAGCATAAAACTTGTTGAATTTTAATCTCAGCTTGGCATGTCGGAGTGGGAGTTAGGTGCCTCTTTGACTTTTAAATGATCTGAAGAGGAATGTACTTGATACAGGTGGTAAGCATTATTCTTGGAGCCCTCAGATATTCCGGGCACACATGTATTTTCATTCCTCATAAACGTATCCCTGGTGAGAGGGGTGGGGACATCGCTTAAGAGGAAAGCCATTTTCCACAGTAGCAGAGGATCTGAAAGGAGTGTTCTGCAGATTAAGCAGAACAATCTCCAGAGGTTTTGCCAAACAAATTTTTCAGATTTCTTCAGGATTCGAGTCATGGCCTGTGATCTGAAACATTTGCCAAGAATTCGGCAGAAAAAGGAAAAATACCCCAACCCTGAAGTTTTGAACAGGAAGGTGGTTTGTGGGTTTCATGGGATTGCATCAGAAGCCTGATCTTCCCGGCAAAAGATATTCTCTTTGCAAACAATGAATCCCCTAAAACCACAAGTGCCATGAAGTCAAGCAGCGTGTGGTTTGGATATGAGCAGGCCAATTTGTCAACTTTGTTTCATTCAAAGAGAATGAAATAACGAGTGGAAAAACATTGAGATTAAAAAAACCTCAGGATACTCGTTATAGATTGATCCTCCCAAAGCAGAATCTAACTTTGTTTTTACTTGATGGAACTCCCCTGTATTTGTACTTCGGCGGCGCTGCTAGGTGATTTGAATAATACATATTTATAATGTACGCTTAGTTTTTGACTGGCACAGGGAGTGTTATTCTACTTAATACAGGATTTTGTGGGAATTGCAATTGTGTTTTCGAATCCAGTCTAAATATTGTGACGAATTTCTAGCAGGTAGTTTTAATGGACAAATACCGTCGGCGAGGCGGAACTGCCATTGTGCGTCTCGGAGTGACTCGGAGCGCTCGGCTGCTAACGTTTCCATCCCAGAGACAGGGCTGAGCAGTTCGCGGCATCCGTCCCGCTATTGCCATGTCACTCCGATTGGTCACACTATATAAAATTGTTCTTTGAGGCAAAGTTTCGCATCTCTTCTTCCTGTTGCTAAACATGCGCAACACCCTCCCTTTCTCAACAGCAGCATCAAAAGTGTTCAGAAAAGTATTTACCAGCTTCACTTACTTAGTTTTTGGTTCCTTTGCCTTTCAAGAGATAAATGATGGGAGGTTTTTTAAATTCCGATCTACAGAAAAGAGCTTTGCCCCACCTAGACAGTATTTTCTGGAGAACTGGTGGGTGAAATCTTGGCTTCACAAAGTTACAGAGATAACAAGAATATTTAGATTTACCATAAGGATTTTGCGAAAGGTGCACTCCATAGGAAAAGCAGAATTTCTCGGTGGTCTTACAAAGATCGAACCAGGAAAACAGCCTTTTGTTCTAAAAATAAACTGAGCAATGCAAGTCAGATTATTCTGCATGTGCAGTGATGATGATTTCAGCCTAGAAGTTCATTTTGCTCTTTGAAACTGAAATCCTGAAAATCCTTCTTTCTGAAAAGTCAAATTTTCATAACTAAGCAAAGCCACTGTGAAGGTGAGCTGCATCCTGCAGCTTCCGCTCCCCACTGCTTTAACGCAGGGAATTCCTCTTTCTTGTATTTTACTCTGTGCTAGTGGCTGCCAGTTTGATTTCAAAATGTTTTAGTCTTGGTGTAAGCAGCAGGCAATCTCCACCCACATCTTCATTATTACCTTCAAGAAATTCCACAAAACTTGTAGCAACAGCTTTCAAAATCTGTAGAGAGCTTAATTAGCATCAGAGGAGAAAAGTGGAGCAGATTTTAAGCGCTGATCTTTTTGTTAAGGGTTTGCTCATACTGACTCTCTTCTTGGTGCACTCTGGATCCAGTCCATCAGTGTGGGCTCTGGCCGAGCACGTGTCCTAGCAGTGCCAGGTTACCAGTAGAGACATCGCCTTTGGAAGACATAACCTTTGCTAAAACCATTGCTTTCAGCCCCATGTTCGTTAGAAACAGGACAAAATAGAAACGCCATCTCTATACATCAAAGAAACTAGGGATATGATCGCTGGATCTTAATTTTCCTTGGAAAGAACCAAACTGAGATGTCAACTTCTGAGTGAAGATACATCCTCTACAAACCATTCTCCTTCACTGTTCTAAAATAGCAACAGCACGGAAAATGGGGTTGATGACAAGAGAACAGTGAGTATCCCTGACTAACACAAAATTGCACCCAAAATCTTTTTCCTCTTTAACAAAATAACTAAAGAAAACAAATATGTAATCCATTAAGTAGCAGGCTCGATGGCGACTTTCATGCCAGCATTGGCTCGTTCCCACTGGATTATTCCAAAAGTCTGAGGCCCCTGTGTTTTGAATTCGGTACAAACTCCCACGCAGGTTGGCTTTTTGACTGGCTTACTGAAGATCAAACCTGGGAAGTAAGAGCTAAAAGTTAGGCTCTCCAGCGATGGGCGGTGAGAAACCTTTGTGCTGTAGGTGTTGGACACAAAGCGAGGATGTGTAACCATTGGTTTGTGGGCCTTGGAAACCCAGGAGAGAATTCGTGCTAGCTGTAAAAATTAACTATTGCCAATCCATTTGAGCTCCTTTGAAGATCCAGTAAAAGAAGGAGAAATGGATGTAGCCCAACTTCTCTATACATAATGTTTGTGTTATTTAGTTCCAACTTAAACAATATCCCACCCAGTTTCTGAGCAGCACGCAGAACATGGTGATGACTCAGTGGAGGGTAACCAGAGGTCATCAGACATTGGTTCAGTAGCAGAGTGGAGATCAAGATGAGCAATATGTGGAAAGTACAGTGGTTTATACACAAATGCGGGTGTAGGCCAAAGCTAGAGAAGAAACGTGGGAAGTTGAATTATCTTTGGGTTACCCCACTAAATGTTTGCTGAAAGTATAGTTACAGAGAGCAGAATGACAACAGAGAGCAGAATTTCCTCAACGTGCGTTGTGTTTTAGTGTAATGTTTTTCCTATCTAGTGAGGCTGTTGACAGAAATGGGCATTTGCTGTTTTTCCTTCTTCCTTTCAGATGCAGTAAAACTTCCAAATCAAAATGCTGCTCTCATCTGGGCAGTACCAGCCTCTTTAGCCGAGTCAGTATGGGCAAGGAGCCTGAGCTGAAACGATAGGAAGCGGGCAACCTTAGGTATGGGGAGAACAACAAACAGCCTGGCCTTGAGAGCCCAGGCTGTGCTGGGAACACAAAGTTAGAAAACCTGTGTGTGTCATCATCAACTGGACAATTTGGCCTGTAGCAGCTGAGACAATAACAAACAGAAAGCGAGGCATCTCGGAGAGGAGTCGCACCGCAGTCACCACCACCCATTTGGCTGATGTGCAAAAAAGGCATGTGTTTTCCCAGTGTGGAAAATTTGTTTGGGAAACACTGATCCTAATAAAAGGGCCAAATATGACTAGGGTACTGAAGTCTTAGGTTACCTACCACATCAGGTTTCTTTTTAGGGAATGTGTGCGTCCTCCCTGCCTAACTTTCTCTGTGCCGTGATTCATGGAGGCTGAACTTCTGCCTTGAATCCTCCTCTCTTTCCATATTTCCAATCCCTTTCTTTAATCATACTCCTTCCTTTCCCCACCTGTTTCCAGAACCAGGCTCTATCCCAGCATAGCCAGAGGCATCCGGTTGACTAAAATTACGGTTATGAGCAAGCTCGAGTGGAACAGACAGGATCCGTTCTTTTTTCCACAGGGTGTAAGTCATGTCTGGTAAGGAATGAAACTCCGAGCTAGGGTTTGTGCAGAAGATAAAAGGGATGGGCCCAGCCCAGTTAAACTTGAGATGGCTCAAGAAGTGTCTGAGCCACATCCCTGTAATTCGTGCGGTATGGTAAGTCAGCACAGTGCATAATATCCCTCACTCAGGCACCTGCAAGTGCTTTGTTTTGGGTCCAGTAATCCCAAACGCTGCTCTCAGATAGCTGGGTTTCATCCCTTTCCTTTTTCTCAAAGAGAAATTTAGATTGGCTCACTCTTTAATTTAAACCATTTGCCCGTTACAACAGCTTTTACAAGCAAATCTCTCTGGTTTCACAAGACCTTTTAAATCTTGCTTACCTGGTAGAAGTCCTTGTGCAGCGGGCACATGGTGCTTCGCTGCCCGTAGTGTATCTGGGGGTCAGCTGATGGTCCTCCACTGTCAAGCGTCTCGTTTGTACTCTTCTCACGTACGTGCTCTTCTGACCTTTTTGTGCTCATAATTTCTTTTCAGAAACTGTGTAGAGATGCCCAAGACAACAGAGATCTTAACTAAAAACAATTTATTAGCTACAAATGAGATCGTGGACTTTAAAGAAGTCTGTGAGTGTTAGTGTACAGCTTGCCAATGTTGGGCATTCAGAGCTTGTAGGGGTGAAATGTGGAAGAGTCGCTGGCTCCATTTCTTTTCCTTTTGCCAACTGTTTGTGAACTGATGATTCAGGACAAGACCTCGACTGTCATTTTTCTTTATTTCCCTTTGTTCCTTATTCTGTCCTATCTTTGTTATTCCTGCAGTCATCAAAGGTTGGTTTTTGTGTTGTAGTGAGACTCGAGACTTCCAAGGTGTTGTATGTATTGTTACAGGGAAGGCCTTATAATCCAAACAGACAAGACAATTCTCTTTATTCCACTTACATAATGCTTAGGCACCAGGAGAGCACAGCTTGTTGAAAGGCGGCTGCGGCAGAGCCAGAAACAAAACCCAGGTGTTGTGCCTTCCACGCCAGTTCTTCACTCACACCCTTCCCTCCCGGAGCGTGTTTTGTTTGTATCCATTTCCAGTTTTCAATGCAGAAAGATAAAAAGGCTGGGATTCACCTCCCCTAACTTCAGAAATCTGAAAGCTAAGAAACTGGTCTGAACTAGTTGGTTGGCTTCACTCCAGGGCTGGCTCCTCCAGGAGGTGATTCAACCTATCTTAGGGGACGTGGCTTAAATCAGCTTCTGCAGGGGGCTTGCTGAGCTCCGTGACTACCAGCAGAACTGCTGGGACTAGCCAAAACTGCACCTCAGTCTCCTGGGTTGCCAGGCTTTTGATGAAACCTTCGCAGACAAAAAAGGCAGGAGGAAATTTTCCATTCCCGTCAGAAATAAGGCTTCATCTAATACCTTACTCTCACCTGTTTTCCAAGTGAAGGGAACTTTAAATGAAACCAAATATATGTGCCTTAGTGACATACCCAAAGCTCCAGAATTTGTAGCCCAGCACTTTTCACATGCATTCAAGTTTAGGTGGGTGGGTTTGTAATGTGTGAGAAGTGAGCAGAAAGAAACATGAAGGCTTACCTACATCCATTCCTATTTTATGGTAAAGTGATGGTTGCTGCTAGGTTGGTTTTTTCCAATTTCTTTGATTGTCGAACCAGTAGTATGTTTAGTATGAAATAGGAGAGGGCAGACATTTCAACCGTTGAAAAAAAAATAAATGGGTGCATGTAAGGTGACTTTCCATTGCATGGCTGGCACATCAGCAGCAAACCCTCTTGTTTTAGTGTGAGGCTTAATACAGGGTTGTATACTGGGAAAAGCTTGTGTTACGTGTATCCCTTCTCATACTTTTCTGTCCGTACCTGCTGTTTGCTGCTCCTGAAACAAGAGTGTGAACTGGGCTGAACCTTCAGTCTTGAACCAGAATGGCTGTTCTCATTTTTACCATTTTTCATTCAGCCCCAGTGTTTTTTCTCAACAGCTAACAACAGAAAAAACAACACTTCCTATTTCAGCCCTTGACAACCATTCAAGGAACCTCTTATTTTAAGCTCTTGAGTGTAATGTTTGTAATGCAGTTTCACCAGTCCGGTGTCACGGGTGGATGCCACTATTTACAATTTATTTCCCTTCGCAGTACTTCAAGCCAGTTCCTTGGTGATTGACTTTGTTAGAGCAAGGCTCCTTAGGAGCATAACATTTGAGAGTTCAGAGGTGTCAGTAGGTGTCTTTCTCCTCTAAAAATTGTTGGCTGCTTTTTGGGTGTCATATTTTTCTGTTTTCCCCTGCTAGCTAGTATACATTTCACATTGGCCATATAATTATGTTTTTTAGTTGTCTGAAAGAGCTTTTGACAATTTGTGGAAGTGGCAAGAAAAGGGTTCAGCATTTCAAATCCAGACCTTCATATAATTCACCTCTGACTTAAGTGCATGGAGATGCTCTAGTTTCTAGAGTTGACATATCATAAGATAAAGTACCTGTAAATACTGTCAAGAGAGTAAAAAGTCCCTCATGCAAATTATTTCTATACATACACATACAAGAGACTTCTACCAAGCAGCGATGCATTCTCATGTGAAATGCTTCCTTTTTCTTGGGTCTTCACATCTTAGCTGGGAATAAAGCAACACAGAGAGCAACAGAATTGTTCAGCAAAATTCACTTGCTAATTCACTTGCATTTGAACAATTAATCACAAACATGCAGTCAGGTCTTTCCTTTTCTTAGGATTATACACCCTGTGAGGAGAGATTATAAAGGATAAGAAAAAAAAACTCACTAAAATCCAAGGCATAATTCCCCTGAAGCCAGGATTTTATGCTTTGTGTATTGAGACTGGAAGATGATTTAATTGCAGTATTTAAGATTCTAATAAAAATGATTCAGCTCTTTTTTCTTTCCACTCTAAAAAGTGACCTAGAAAAGGAACAGCAAAGGAAGACACATTCTGGGTATATTCTAAAGAATTCTGCTAGGCAGCTTTATCAGGGTTGGGTTTAGGCAACAGAGATGCAAAGGACAGTGCATCCGTTCATGCTGAGAACTTTCGTGGCCCCTTCTAGCTCAATTTCTTCTGCCATGTGAATTAGAATCCATCCTGAGATCCCCTGGTCAGGAATGATGGCATTTCTAAAACACCTGTCCAGCCTCAGCAGGAGGTAAGAAGAAAGGACGCACAGTTTACGCATTATTGCGAGCAGCCTTCCAACAGCAAAGATCCAGAAATATATTTTAGTTTTATTGAAACAGCTACTGAATAAATCAGTTGAGGAGCTTCAGGATTTACCCTGCTGTTAGCTCAAATATTGTAATCATCTCCCACAGTCAAATGAAGACATAGGAGAAAGGTAAAGACCAAGGATTTGAAAATTAATTCACTTTCACGACCATCTGTTGAATGGTGAGGTTTGTGTCATGGGTACTTCTGAGCACAGTCTGGATGCAGCTAAATTTTTGGTGACAGAAGAAAAACAGTATGCACTGGCAACAATTATTTTGCATGTTTTCATCTGTTTGACTCAATAATAATAAGCAGTCAAGAGTTTGTGTGTGACCTAAATATCTGTGAATATATTCTGGAGGTGCTTCTGCTACATCTTAAGGAGATTCCGTTCCCAGTCAGCAATAGTGCGTTCTTTCATAAAGATAGGTCTGTATCTGCCATCAGTTAACAATTGCAGTGCGTCAGTTAACAGTTGCAATAAGGAGATCAGTTGACAATTGCTAAATATTTTGTCTTCTCTTCCCCCAGAACATCCTGCTTCACTTTCATGTCCAAAGCTTCTGAGATGCTTTGCCAACTCTGAGCTCAGTAATAAAATAATAAAGATATTTGATCCACTTGACATTCACAGATAAGTGGTTTTTTCCCCTTATTTTCCTATTAGAAGATGAAGAGATGACGGTTTTTAAATTTGTATATTAGGGAATATGACCGGTGGTGTTTTGTTCTAAGTATTCCTACTTGGAGTACAAAAACAACAGTCAGGTATGAAAGCTGTGCAGTGAGAGCTGCAAACTGAAAATAAAGCAAACTGTTTTGTCCAGCTAGCAATGCCAGCTGATACGGATTGAAAACAAGAAAGACCCCCCCTCCTTACAGAGTTAGGAGCTCGATTTTATGCTCAATAGAAGCTGTAGATGCTGCGCATCGTTCAAGTTGTTGCCCGAAGGTGGGACAATAGAGATTTTTTTGGAAAGTGGCTAAAATTTGGGGCCTTGAGCTGAGCTGATGTCATTTGGCACTTGCATAATCTTCCCTGTACATAGCCACATGGGTCAGTAATCAGAGGCTGAAACCTTTGCTGCCAAATTTCAATGCAGAAAAGGTGTTAGAGATTGAATTGCATTGTGATCCTTGGGAAAAGAGGGCACATCTTTGTAATTTTGAATTATTGACATTTCTAGGATTTTTTTAAGAAGGAAGTTATCAGGAATGTACAGCTTGTGTCAATGAGCATCCCTAAATATTTCCGAGTAAATGGTGGAAGATGCTTCAAGCCAGAGATGCCGTTAGACACCGTTAAGTATGATTTTCTTTTACTATAAGTTGAAGCTCTGATTATTTCCTTTTCCCAAACAAAAGGTCAATGTAAAGAAGGCTGACATTCACATGAACACATTCATACAACAACTATTGTATTTCATTCTTGCCATAGTTTTTTGTGTGTAAAAAGTGATAAAACAATGAAATGCATTGAAAAATAGCAGTTAATCACTAGACAGGAGGCAGGCAGTACTAAAAAAAAGTTTCCCTGGTGTAGGTAGTATTTCTTACTTAAAAGCAAGTTTTATTTGGCTTGTCTGCAGAGCTCTGTCTTCATAAATTTTTAATCTCAGAGCTGTCAAATCTTTGACATGGAGTTTTACAATAAATAGAAAAAAAATGACAAAGATGCTCTTCTGTAGAAAAGTGAGCTTAGGGAATGTGGTTCAAGGTTAAAATCTTGCAGTGTCATTTTAGTAACAGTAATAGAAATTGATTCATGGGAGACTTCCGGATCGCTCCCGAATCTCTGAAGCCAAAGCCTTGAGAAAATAGTGAAGCACTGTAAATCCAGGATCTTCTAGGAGGGTCCCGAGCGGCCTCTGCAGTGCGGGGTGACAGGCGAGGACAGAGGACGCGGAGCTGTGCCGGGGGCACGGCAGCTTGGCACGCAGGTGAGCCGTTTGCATTGCATTCAGCACAGAACAGTTCCTTGGGCAAATCAGTTCATTAGAATGTGTTTTTTTCTTCTTCTTCTCAGAGTTTGCATATGAAAGTGATGCAAGGAGGTGGTGTAACAGATGTGGCTTGGGCTCCCTACCTTCTCCTGCAGCTGGATTCCCCACTCTATTCCTATGTCTACATGGGCTTGCTGTGCTGCTCCCAAACCCACTTCTGGTTCTTAGGCACCCCTAGTTTCCACCCCTACCACACACTTCAGTGTTCATTAGCATTCATTACAAATAAGGTGATTTTTCTAGCATGAACAGCAACTTTGCATGTGTTCGACGTGTGTGTAGCTGTATTAAGCCCTGCTGACACTGTCATCCTTGCGGAGAAGCATGAGAAAGTTCACTGGGTCTTTTTGCTCCTGTCTGCGAACCCCCTCAAGCACTGAGCTCCAGGTTTTTGTGTAAGTGTACATAAACGCAGCTCTACGATGCAAACGTTAATTATTTTCTGAATTGCACCTTTGGAGTGATTGGAGGAATACAGATGTCAGGCACAGTGGAGGCACTAGCAGAGTATTTTCTAACGTTATGAGTGTACTTCGTGTTTTATTATGAGAAAGGGGAGCAATGTACTGTCCTCATAGGTGTTTTGAGCCTCTCTCTTGTTCCGGTGATGGCTAGCCTTTGCATTTTAAATGCTTGTTTTGAATGAGTGGGTGAGGGGAAAGCAATTGTGAATGCTAAGCAGCAATAGGCAGAATTTTAATTTCTGAGACTCAGAGGTTAGATTTTTGCTCAGGAAAACATTCAGTGATACTGCTTTTGCAACATCTCCCACTTTTGCCAGCTGTCACAGGGTGGATGGTAAAAAATGGTACCTGGGAGGTTAGTGAAATAGGGACCAACCTTTTAACTTCTTTGAATGGTGACCTGGGAACTTTGATGTGTAACACAGGGAGACACCACCAATTCACGGAAGAGAGGGGATCATGTGCAGAATTAGTCTATTTAGAGAATGAGGTCCTTTTCTTCTGCTCATGAAATGTCTACAAATATCTTTTGATTTCCATAAGCTATTTGGCAGACATGCCCTTGAATTAATCCAGGTGGATTACTCATGAATATCTCTGCTATGTTGTTTTGTGGTGATTGGCCAAGTCAGTCACAAGATGTCCTTTCTTTGGCTTGGGTAGAGGAGTATACTCCTACTTACAAGATGAAATTTGTGTATGCAATTTAAGATCCATTTGCTGTGAATATTCCTGCATATGATTTTGAAGTAAGCTTTTTACAAGTATTTTGCCAGTAAAACTCACTCACTTTAATGTTGTCAGAAAACAAACGCAAAAAGGTGCATCATTTTTTGTGGTTGCATACTTAAGTGTTATTAGCCCGACTGTACTTCATGATTTACCTCATCGTGAGCAGTGAGCAATGTTCAGGCGTTTAGTTTTGATTAGGTTTTTCAGTATTTCATTCCATTTTAGACAAAAGATGGAAAAGATGTAGCTTGTTCACAAGTCCTGTAGGCACTCCGCTGTTGCTGTTAACTTTGTACAGAGCTCGTACGCCATTACGGTGTTCAGTAGCAGCATTAGATAGACAGACAGACAGACAGACTGATAAGGAGCTCGTGCTTGCCTGGTAAGAGGCAGGCAGGCAGGACTCCCATCTCAGTAGACAATCCAGGGAAGGGAGGGGGATTTTTATTTCTCCAGTACCACCTGGATCTTACTGAAAATGCACTCGGCCACTTCTTCCTTGGGATGTTAGATTTTGCACCCGCAGCATTTCCCAGACTAAATGAAGTCATCTTCGATAGAAGATGAAGATGCAGAAAATACATCAGTGAAAAGAAGCAAATTAACAAACTGATAAAACTACAACTGTTATTTCTAGATAGGAGCATACTCGTCCCATGCTTTCACATCACAGCTACGGGTTCTTATATGCCTTATCTGCTCCTGGATTTATATTCAGTAATTGGGAGCCAGAATACCTGTTACCTTTTTCCGCTCTGATACAGCTGGGTCAGGTATCCAGGCTTCTCTTACCTTCATGCCGGTTCTTTATAATTTTTCTTCTAAAACCTAAAGACTTGGATATTTCAGTCAGTATAGAAAGTAAGATAAGCACCCACACTATGTGTATATTCTACACTGATGCTCAGAGCAATATATCTCAGAGAAATGATTCTCCCTGAAAATAACAAAAAAGTCTGAATGGCTTGAATGTAGGGATCATCTCTTGGCCTTGCGCACTGTTTCATGCTGGAGGAGAGCCTCAGAGTCTTCTGGAGGCCTATGAAAAATACATTCAGAGCTGTCTTACCAGCTCCACCTGGTCCCAAGGTTGTAAAATACTCAGATCGAGGAATATTTACTCATTTTATTTATAGGCACTTGTATATATGTATATTTAACTTCTGCCTTGAATAAGTGAGCATGTCTGGTAGATAGAGAAGAGGTATAAAGGGTAGTAAGGAGAAGAGCAGACTTGGTTGTGGCAAATACGGGATCAGTGCCCCACATTTTTGGAGCAGGCAGGAACACCGATAGTCAGCATATGAACAGTTTTGAAAAATCCGTTTCAAGTTATTCCAGGTCTAGGTGATGGCCAAAGATCGTACATCTAAGAAGAGGTGGCAGGGAGGGACAGAGCACGAGGATGTGGGCTAAGCACTGCTGGGTATCAGATCTCTTGCCTAGATGAGTAGCGTGTTATCTGCGGTCTATGGGATGTGCTAACGGCAAACTAGAGATTGTGGGTTAGATAAAATGTATACAGAGTGATTGTGTGATTGTTTGTTAGGACATGTGATTTATGAAGTCTTTAAAATGTTGCTGTGAAAAAGACCACTTAGGCTGGAAGGAATGTGCTAAGAAAAACTCGGGCAACCCTCAGAGAGGGGGAAGGAGAAAGCCCAGGAATGGCAGCAAGAGGCAAGTGAAGTACGAGAAGAGGAAGGGAAAGAGGAACTGTGTCGAACAAAGGGCGCAAGGAGTTGCTCAGAAAGGCTCTGTGGGGGGGAGTGAGGGTCAGCGAGGAGAAAAGATGGGCAGGGGGAGACATCTGAAGACTAAACCTCGAGGTACAACCTGAACGGCCGAGTTCAGGATGTGAAGAGAAGCCGAGTCTACCCTTGGCTCCTGTAACTGAGTGGTGTCTACAATATCACAAGTAATAGCTGGCAAAGGTCAGTGCAGTCGGTCAGTGTTATTTAGTTAAACTCTGCTTTTGTAGGAGTATTTTCAAGTTCTCAACCAAGAATGTAATCTTTGCACTTGCTAGTATAAACTCTCCTTGTTTTTCACCCTAAGCAAATTCAGTATTTCAGATGATACTTGGTTGCACTGCCTTGGTCATGCTAAAACAGCCATGCTTCCTGTGCTGCTCTGAAAGCACTGAACAAGGAGAAGGTTGGAGATGTGAGGCGGGAGCTGTGCTGTTCCCTGCAAAGCTGGACGTGGGCTGGTATCCCAAGGGCTGGGTATCAGCCAGTGCCCTTCGGTCAGGGACCAAGTGCCAGAGAGGCCACAATTTCAGATAGCCCAAATTGTCTGAGGATAGAGCTTGAACTGCTGGAAATTTTGGAAATTTGGGAAATTTGGCTGCAGGTGACTTTTGGGGAAAGGTGCTGATTGTTGCATGAAGTACGAGGCCAGAGATCTCACCTTGCGATCTAGCTGAAGATCCTTCGCCTCTTCCCATTTCCCACATCTCTCTTTGTATCGCTCTCCTCCTGCCAAAAGCAAGCTACCACTGTATACTCAGGCACTTCATCTAGAGCCGGTATTGAAGGTGCCATCCCTCTCGCAGGCCGGACGGGCAGTAAGAGGTGCCAGTCCTCGTCAGTTCTGCCGCTGCCCGGTGGCCTCCTCCTCCAGCAGACCTGAGCGACCGGCCTAAAGGCAGAAGAGAGCTGGGTCGCTCAGGTGGGACGCCTGCCTGCCGACTTCCCCGGTACACAGCCCGTGCCTAATGCAGTTATAATGAAGTACGTGATTCCCAGGGAGATCAGACTCGCTTTGAAGATAGGCCGGCAGCGGGGAGCCCCTAACTTCCATCCCGGAGGGAGGCGCATGCTCGGCTCGGGGCGCCTGGGGGAGCCTTCGGTGAGATGCTCGGAGGCTCCGTGAGCCCCGGCCTGCAGGCCGGTTCACAGGCGCGAGGGATGGGCCGGGTTCACTTGGAAGTTCAAGCTCATTGAACCGAGACTTGGGAGAACAATTCCTCCGGCGGCCGCCGCCTTCCTGAGCAGCCCTCTGAAGCTCCCGTCCTCAGAAACCCCCCACCCTCTCCCCTGCCTCCCTCTCTTAATACGTTCACAAATTTTCCTGACAAAAGAGCAATTACAACCTTATGGAGACAACTTACAAAGAGAGCGGGGATGACCCCGAGGAGAGGTTTGCACTGCTCAACACATGGCCAGTCACCAACAAAGCCAGCCCCGCTGCCATTTGATCACAGAAGAGCCTCCCAGACTGGCACGCTTGACCAAAAACTGGCCGGGTGACTCATTCGTCTGGCGGCTCTGTGATTCATGAACCTCCAGGAGGAAGGGAGGAGGGGAGCGAATGCTTTTCAGGTCTGAAGTTAAATGCGAGAGAAACACATTCCCCAAAAAGCAGACACTTGACTGTGTCCAATTGGTGTGTGAATACCAGGACAAAGCCAGGGCGGGAGTCCTGGTGTGCCACACCGCGCGGCTCCTGCACCGCAGGCGGCACCTTTCCCAAAGGCATGGTTTGGGAAGATCCCGAGTGTGCACACAGAAATGGCGCCTCACATCCAGGTGACCGGGGCTGGGCGAGGGGACTCCGGCCCTGTGTGGCCGGGAGCAGCCTTGCCCTCGGCGCGGTCTCTGAAGCCCGGGGGGCTGCAGCCAGCTCGCTGAAATGGTTGCGCTCGCGGCCTGCGTACCTCTCCAGTCGGCTGTTGCAGGGGATTATGTTACTTATTGCTTCAGACATATGGGTCAAAATGCTAAATTATTTAGCAGCCATTGCCAGATGGATTTTAAAACAATTAACAAGTGCTAAAAATAGGCAGCTCTCTCTGTCTCATGGATTTTGCCAAAAAGCGTCTGTTTGCTGTTCGCTCGCCAGCAATTTCTGCTGAGGGTGCAGCAGAGGCCTCGTGCTCGCTGCAGTCGTCGGGGGCTTCAGCCACGGCTGGGCCCCTGCCGAACGTGGGCTGCGGTGCGTCGGGATGGAAGTGCCGTAGGCAGGAGGTTGTTCGTGCATGGGAAAGAGTTTAAACTGCTTGGTATTATTTTTCGCATTACTGATGTTACTGTTGTAACTCTGGGTGCTGGGTGTGCTTCATGCTGCTTCATTGCCCGCCTTCGGTGGTTGGGTTTCACTGCCCCACATGCACGTTGGGATGATGAGGGCGGGAGACATTAAAGCTTATCAAAGGGGTTTGGCGGCTTAAATCTGCATGAGTACCGAAATACCTCTGAAGGACTCGGGTTTTAGCTCTTCCTTTCCATGCTATGGCAGGTGGAGAGACACCAGGTGAGGTGCGGAAACCTGCTGTTCGCTTCAACCAGTTGTGCATGTGGTAAGGCACCGTGGGGCGTGTGGTTCAGCGCTTCCTGAGCTCGCAGCTCCGTGTTGTCAAGGCAAGAGCATCCTCTGGCCACATGTCAGGGCTCCACAGGCAGTCTGGCTCGCAGGCGAGACTTTGGCCTCTGAGTATTTGTTTATATTTGTGGCACAGGATGTGCCTTGCCCAGAGTCAAAGGGAGCGTTTGTTTCTTTTTGGGGTTTGAGGTCACCCATAAAAGCAGGTGCTTTGCACTGAGCCCCAGGTTTATGAGCCTCCGCTGCCAGCTTAGCTCCGATGCTCTGCTCGGTGCAACCTGCAGCACTCGGCAGACCCTGGGGAATAGTGCAGGTGATGGAGCACATTTAGCTGAGTTTCTGTTCCTAAAAAATGTTACACTAGGCAAAGGAGTTGGACCTGAATGAAAGTGGCGGATCTAATTTTAGATGGTACCTATGAATGAAACTTGAAACGAGCTGTTCAGGAAATACCTTCCTCTGCACCAGTGCCAGGGAGAGTATGTGATTTAATGCTAAATTAGCTGGTGCCTATGAACAGGTTACTGCAAGAATATTTTCCCCTACTTTAACTAAATTATTTTGAAAAAGCAAAGTCTTAATTTCTACATATATGTCCGTGTCCTTTGCAAAAGCTGCGGCTCTCCCACCTCTGGGGAGCGAGTGCCTCCTCTGCCCCAGTGCCATATGTCACCTCTTGGTGCCTGCTTGTCACCGTGGCCCCACACTGAAGAGCTCTTTGCTTCGATCTGGTGTCTGGGGATGGCCAAAAGTGAATGGCAAATACAAGAGGACTTTGAGCAAACTGAAAGCGTATCCCAGGGCTCTTGCCCAGATGAGCAGCCACGTTGGCTTGCAAGAGGCCAGATCTCTTTCAAATGCACTTGTTATGTATTGACCAAACATTCCTCTTTTCTTAAGAAAGCCAGAAGGGAGTACTGCCCCTCCAGATACCCAGCAGGTGTCCTGTCCCTGTCTCTCAGGCCTTCTATCACACAGCTTTTCATGTCCGTAATTTGGGACCCTGGAGACCTAAGGGTTTAGCTGAGAAATAAATCTGCAAACTCTCTCTGTACCTTCCTGCACAGTCTTTGCAGCCAAGCACCGAGCTATAGGCACCTTTCTGCATAAGTGGGCTAGGCGCAGCAAACGCACCACTTGATCAAAGAATCATTTACAGGTATAATAAACCAGTTACTCCTATCTAACCCCTGAGAAGATTCTCGGCCCTTAGCAATGGAAGCTGTAGTTAGTAAAAGTGCAGAAACGTTTTGTAATGCTTTTTTTCCTTTATCCAGATAATCTGGGTCCTGGGTCAAATCCATCACTAACTAACCAAACCTCCCTCAACCCTGTATTTGATGAAGTTTCAGCATGGAAAGGCTTTAATGAGTTCCTGTTCATGATGAAACTTCCTGTGTTGGATGCAGCCCTGAACCTCACGCCAGCACTGGCACAGCACGGGACGGTGCTGTCAGACCCGGTCACCTGGAGCTGCGCTGTGTGGGTGCTGGCCTGTCCCAGCACCTTCCAGGACGGATTCTTCAGGGACTACTGGCAGATACATTACCCAAGGTGGGTAAATCACAACGTAACATGAAAATAGAGCAGCTTGTAAAATCGCAGTGTAGCTGCTGTGTCTGGGGGTTTAACTGGGGCATCTCCACGCCAGGGTCTGAGGACAGGTTGACCCCAAACTGGGCTTACCCTAGGGACACTGGAGCCAGAGTAGAGGAGAGCACTGTAAAATGCTAAATGGAGAAACTGTATTTCTGGGAAGACTGGGGGACAAGGAGGTCTGCAAAGCATTTTCACGTGGTTTTGATGGCTAGGACAAATTCTTCATCTGTGTACGTGTAAAGCGGCTCTGTTGTTCAGAGACTGGTGGCCACCAAGTCCAGCTCCTCTGTCGGGAATAAGAAGAGGCCAGAGAAAGCACCAGGGGGGTACGTGATGCAGTTGTGCTGCTGCTCAGCTGTAAGCTCAGCTGCTCACCACTTGTCTGCATCGCACATATGTGCAAGCTGCAACTGCAGCATATTTGCATATTCCATAAAAATCGCTGCACCAAATGCAGCAGTGATTCCTTCACATTACAGCCTTTGTTCTCCAATCAAACAGTGGAACCAGTTAACCACTAAATGAGTTTCAGGCCTTCAGAATACTGCTGAAGTCTATGAAATTGTCCCAGTCTCTGGTATGGAATGAGGTCCATTGATCAAAGACAAGTGAAAGTGATACAGTTCTGTTGGCATTTATTGGCGTTTGACATTTCTTACCCATACGCAAATTCATTCCCACATATTTTCTTTATCTGGACTCTCCTCTCTCCCTTTTATTTAATAAAAAGATGACAGAGCGTCTCTGAACAGCCACATTATCCTCTGTGGAAGCTACCTGAGCAATCTAGTTGAACTGATGCCTGTCGGAGTGCTTGATTCCCAAGGGCTCCGGGTTGGGAAGGGCATGTAGAGTTTCAGGTTGGCCTTCAAGAGGTATCCATTGCCTCCTGTCTCACAACAGAGTGGAGCATGAAAGTCACAGGAAGAGACAAGAAGTGTTGTTCGCTGAGTGCTACGATCAGTCCGTGCACAGACAGCTCCTTGTTTTTTGCAGAACTCCTGGAATGAGCGCTCGCAGCTCTCCGTGCGCTGGATGCTCTCACACCTCCCCTGCCCTGGGGTGCTCTCCCCCAGGCTTTGCTGCCTGGAAGCATTCCTGCTAGCCAAGGGTCACCCTGGCTTGTCTGCATCAGAGCACGCTGTGCCCTTCTACTTTTCCAGCGTCCTTTTGGCTTTGTGTCTCATCCCTCAGTCATGATCGATTTTATGTCAGTAACTCTTCATAGCAAAGCTGTAGTACTGTCTGATAACAGTACAGTGAGAGAGAGAGCAGGTACATTGCCTGTACTTAGGTAGTAAATGCCTGCCTGCCCTATATTCACCCTCGATTTATTGCTCTGAGACTTTTTTGAACATATATGTGGAAAGCTGCATTGCCAAAACAATTCAGGCCCACTTAAAAAGATGATGGGATTCTTAGAAATATCCAGAAAGATTTTTCCCTCAATTTGCAATGAATATACAGTGACTTGAAGTCCTGAGTAGGAAGGAGTGAACCTGCCCAGCTAAATAAGAAAACTTCAGCCTCGAGTCTGTGTCAGCTGCGAAATGAACTCGGGCAGTTTGTGAGGCTGTGAAATACATGGATACTTGCACAAAACCTTGGTCCTATTGAAGGCACGAGAGTTTATCGATTAATGTCACTGCAGTGAAGATTTCACCTGGGTTCTTCCTCTTCTGCTGTCCAAGTCAGACCCACACTGCAGAAGTCGTCTGAGGCACATATCAGTCATGCCCAGACTCGGTGGGACCAATGTGCAGCAGTCACATGATGTCCTTTTAGAATCTTATCTCTGCACTTTTCTTTTGTTAAGTAAGACCAAACTATATGTCTTGGGATTTGCTCATAACTACTGGATACCTATAAAATACACAACTGCCACGAGCTGTCACTTCTCCATCCCTTCCATAACAAAATTCTAGGAAATAACACCTTTTAACAACAAGCAAACCTGCCTTAATAAGACAAAAGTCTTGTTGCTAGAAGTCCAACTTTCCACTGGCAGCACTTCTGGTTAATACTGGAAATTCTAAATATCTGATTAAACATTTCTGGAATTTCTGGGAATACGCTGAGATGCTGCATGGGCAAGATCTTCATAAAGTTTTCAACAAAATAGCTTCTGTTGGGGCTTAAAGGAGCCCCTCCAAGTAATCAATTTCCCTAATTTCCCAATGTTATTCCTTAACATTCCCTGAGCTAGCTCCTTAAACGACTTAAGTTCTCCTTTGCAAAATGCATAGACACAAATAAACCACATATATGAGAAAGGAATGTTCCTCTGTCCCACAAAACAAATTAAATACATTGGTCCAAAATCACCCCTGGGGTAGCTCCTGTGAATTCAGACGAAACGCATGAATTGAGTTTATTAAAGCAGCGTTTCTGATAGGGATTGGAAATAGCAGTCGAATGAGGTTTTGCAATAGTAAAATGGTTGTTTATTAGTGATGAGTGAATCACAAAACGTCTGGCATGTATGTTGATCTTAGAAAAAGAACTGAAAAAGTTTGAAACCTGATCAGGTCTCTCTGAATCTGTATGTCAGCAAAACTGCCTGGAAGTAAGTCCAAGTCAGAATTCTCATTCAGACATACTTAAATGTTCAGATTTATAACGCTGGATATAGTCGTATCTCAGCAAGTGCTAAGAAATTAGTGATGGTGAATTAAACTGGGGAAGAAACAAGAACAAACTCGTTCCTAAGTTTTCTGTGTCTGTGATCTTTTGGAGATAGTCACACAAATCCCACACCCGTGCCAAAGCTGCAGAAAGGAATATAAAAGTTCCCAATTCAGACTTAAATAAACAATGCAGGTTGTTTCCAAACTTTTGTTATGTTTTCTTCTTAAACATTTTGTCAAACCACAAGTAGCTTTTCAAATGTCTCTGTATAGGAATAAGCTTTGGGGCTGGAGTAGCATGATTTTATTTAGATCTTGCAAGAACATTTTTGGGATGGATATTCTCAACCTGTGCTGGGCCACAGTCTTTCTCCCGCGGAGCATGAAGCCAAAGATTCTCCTGGTGTGGTCTTTGACCAGACAGCGCTCTCACAGCTCTGCCCTCATAATTTCAGCCTCTCAATTGACCTTGACATTGAAGGACCTGCAGAAACCTCAGGAAACGTGGGTGTAAGCTGCCCGAGGGTTTGGCTGTTTTGTCAAAAGGCATCAAAGTGTCCCTGTACGTACGTGATCCATGAGACGATCTCCATCATCGAATGTGCTCCACGCTATGGAAGTAATTTCAAACCATTGCCAGGGACAACGTTAGTTTTATTTTCACCTTTGCAGACCGCTGCTCATGGGGACACCTGAGAATATGGGCCAGACAAAGCCGAAGGGAAGTTGTACATTAAACTAGGCAGGGTCGCAGTTGGTCTCCTTTGGTCGCGTACGGTGCCGTGGTAGAGGCGTGAGGAGCTCCTGCTGCCCCGGCTGCGGAGGGGAGCTCAGCAGATTGGCTCTGCTCCCCGCCCGGCCCCGGTCTGCCAGGGCAGCACGTGTCATTAGGGCACATCATTAGGTGAGGGGATCCTGGCCGGAGAAGGCTGGTTACTTAGGGGCTGGGACACCCCTTCAGCAGGGAACTGAGGGAGGAGAGTCCCTTTCCCTTCGAGCACCCGAGTAGCCGCTTTTTGCAGAGGCCCTGTAACGGGTGGGACCGCTGCTGGACCAGCACACAGCTCTGGGATCCCCATCTGCCCCCTTCTGGGGGGAGCGGGCGGGCTGCCTTGTTGACTGGCGGTGCTGGCTCGGCCGGGTGGTAGCAGGGCTGTGGAGTGGCCCAGGGGGCTTGTTAAAACAGAACTATTGCCCCTCTGGCAAGTCGCCAGTTCAGCAACGGGGAGCTATGGCCAGTGCAGCTAAATCCAGCTACCAAAATAAACCTTTGGGATACCCCACAATGACCCACTGCGGTAACCCTGTGTACAGCTAGGCCTCAGCTTGATTCCTGCAGGGATCGGTTCTATCCCCGCACAGAGCGTGCAGCTCAGCTTACAGAAGCTGTTTGACATCTCTGATGGCAGCGGTTTGGTAAGGCTATGGAATCTCGAAGTGTTCTCCCTCCCTTGCTCAGTGTTTTCTCAGGCCGACACCCGCGTGGTCACTGTGGTACCTGCGGAAGCGGTTTGTTGGGAAGAAGCTCATCCAGCGTGGTTATGCCTCAAAGCTGAGGTCAGGGCTGCGAGATCCTCAGAGATCCTCAGAGATCCTCGTATAGTCTTAGCCAGGAGCTGGCACAATGAACCCCACGCATTGTTATCTTTGTATGTTTAGGTAAAATGGGGCTTGTCAATGGGTAGCTTTGGGTGGACTGCGAGTGTTGGGAGACAGGGAGGTGTGGGCTGGGATCTGAGCCCCACCCTTGCAGCCTGGGACAACCTTCTCCTTCTCCTCCCTGGAAAATCGTTAGCAAACTCTGCTTGCTCTCATGGCCAGGATCTTACCTGGCCATACCTGGGAGACATCCTTATTTCTAGGGCTAAGCAGGGACAACTAGTAATCTTCTGGAATAAGTGTTTAAATGCATTAACTCAGAAATAATGATCTTTTGAATCACAGCAATATGCCAGGGGGAGATTTTGAGTCCAAGGGGTGCCTCAGGAAGAACATGCATATCTAAAGAAACATGTGTCATGAAATAGTGATTTCCAGCAGTGGGAGGAGGAGGGCAAAGTCTTGTACTGAACCATGGCCAGGAGAGCTGTATGAGCACCCTGGTGGGTTTTTCAGTGGATGAAACAGAGAAATTCAAGCTTAACTAGGGAATATATGGCTAAGCAGAGTTTTCTTTTTTTTTTGTTTCTTAATTTATTTCTTTCTGCAGAACCAGGCATTAAGTTTAAATACTTGCATTGTAGGAAATAAATCTGTTCTTTACTTCTATCTTCATTTAGCCTGGCCCTAGGGAAACAAAGTGCCAAGTCGTTGCTCTGCCAGCCTGTGAAGCTGGAGCAGCACATCCCTCCTGGCGTGCCCTCCCCAGGACCCAAAACGTAAGGTACTCGGGGGGCAGAAAGGGGCTTCTCTGCAGAGCTGCGTGAGTCAGTTTGCAGGCTAGAGTCTTGGTCTTCTCGTGACGAGCATTAGTCAGAGCGTTCCTGGCACGTGGTAGGCGCCTGAACCCCGTGGGTCTCCTGCGAGTCCGGCGGCTCACGCCGTCCCTTCTCGAGGCGGCTGCCGTTCAGCGGCGTGCAAAACGATCCCGCTCGGAGGTCGCAGAGCAGCGCTCGGCTGCAGGGCGGGAGCTGGGGTCTGCTGGGTGAAAAGCCCTCTGCAAACCTCCCTTCCAAGTCTCGGTTAGAGAAACTATTCGTGGCTCCTTTCGGGATCTACAGAGTTGCATTAACAGGCGGACAACAGAAAGCACAAATTTATCAAAATTAAATGGAAGTCGAGAGAACATACTGTCTAAGGCAGCGAGGCGGTTCAGACAGCTCTGCAGCAGCCTAAACACATGACAGACTCAAGCAGCTCCCACCGCTGCCAACACAACTGCTCGCGGGGTCTGCCAAGAAGCCAGATGCTGCTGCTGGAAAAAATATCTTCCAGAGTTTGGCATCAGGATCCTGTGATTACCATCCAAATGGGAGGAGATGGAGTGGTAGAATGTGAGTTTAGTATTTAGCACCCCAGAACTGTGCAGCAGCCTTTGAAGGCAGAGGAAAAAAGTTCAAGCAAAATATTTTTGCTAAAAATATGTTCGGAGAAATGAACTTTTTTTTAAATAGCAGAAAACCAAACTATTATTAAAACAACGCAAAATATTTTATGTCCATATCAATTAAATGAGTAAAACCAAAGAGAATTGTGGATTCTTTACTTGAGTAAATTTTGTTAAGGAATAGTTTTATAAAGGTCAGAGCATGAGCTCTTTGTCTCTCATGTTGTTGCTAATGGAAAGTTCCACTGCAGATAGCATCACAGTGACTCCCCTACCCAAGACAAATAGAGATGGGTCTGAGCATTCCCGCATAAGTTTGGGAAAGGTTGAATTTAGATTCAAAGTTTGCAGCTAGCCCTCCTCTCCTTCACAAACGGAGGCCACATCCCTGAATCCAAACTGACCCAGGGTTTGGGGCAAAGTTGGAGCTGAGCCTGGTTCCAGTTTGTGCAGTTTCAACCCATCTTTGAAGGTACAGCAATCGAGGGGTGGGCCATTTCTTAAAGAAGTTTGAGACTGCTCCTGAACCTCCTTCTCCTCCTTTCTAACAACCGTGGCTGATATTTTCATAATCTGGGAACAGAAGAGGATTTGGAGCCCCTTCCGTTAGGCGAGGTCTCTCACCAGCGTGCCTGCCTTGCTGAGCCTCCCCAGTGGACACGGTGGTTACGAGTGCTCAGCACACAGAAGAAAGCAGGCCAAGCAAAGTCTGCTCCCCTGGCTGGCTCTGCTCGCCTCTTGTCTCCATTCTTACTTTTCTATATGTGTGCTGGTTCTGCTCCAGGACTGGGAATCCTATTATTACAGTAATAGTAGTAATAATAATAATAACTACCCAAGTGGGAACTCAGAAACTTACATCTGGAAAGTTAAGACGTAAAGACTGTTTTGTTTTACTTGTACTTTTTGTTGCTTATGTTTATGACAGATCTGTTTTTCAACAACTTTTATCTCCTTGCTTGTTATAACATATCGGAAAAGAGTAAACAAAGCCATTAATCATCATCTCCCATCTTTTCTGGGCACGTCAGATTGTTTTGGAGCGGAGATGGGCAGGGAAACAGCATTTATTCCGTCACTCGTGAACTCACTAGGGATACTGCAGGTCATTGCCTTTTCTTCTGGGGAGGTTTGTAAAAGGGAGGAGGACACGGTGACAAACTGCGGGTATCTCGGAGGGCTCACACTGCCTTGTTCCTGCCCAGTGCCATCCACGCACGGAGTCTGAGCTGGCCTGGCTGGTGACGGCTGTCTCCTTGCAGGCCACCAGGGTCCCATGGAACTGCTTACCTGGGATGATCTTCCAGTAGCTTTTGGCACAGCTGACCATGTGAGCTGGTAAATTCAGCTGGTGATTCTAGAGCAACTGGATAATCTGAAAATGGCCCACTTAACCCTTAAGGTCCCTAGTTACTCGCGTGCGGTTGATGTTTCAGCCCTCGGCAGATTCTGTTTGAAATTGCTGTTTCATGAGGCTGGTGGCCTGGGAGAAGGGGAAGCTCGGCCGGGCTGGGAGCCCTGATGAGGATGCTCTGGGAGCCTGATCAGTGTGAGGTGCTGAAGATCGCTGCTTTTAAAACACTCGGGAGCACGGGTGGCATCTTGTCTCTGCGGTCTGACCTCCGCTTGTCGGCGCGTGCTGCGGCTGGGGTGTTGTCCTGCCACTGGCCGTGCTGGCTGTCTGGAGCAGCACGGTGTATCGGACGTGCCCTTTTACTTCGTGCCAGAAGGAAATGGTGTCTGTTCCAACTGATAGATAGGATTTTTTTTCCTGACATACAGCATTGCAAGCTATAATTTATTACCTGTCTCTGCATTATCACTTTTCTAGATTTCCCCTTTTGTTCAACTGCGTGTGTTCGGAGGCACGTGTGCCCTCCCAAGCTCAGGCTCAGGTTTCTGGCTCTAACTCCCACCTTCCATAAATGTTATTTCAATACCATCAGTAGTAGCTCCGTTTTCCCTGTTTCAGAATCTATTCTGAATTTAACTAATTTGTTCTTCAGGTCATCTTTAAGTCCTTGATGATGATGTCATTCAACTGATTGGCTTAACAAAGACTCCTTGAACTCCCTGCATTATGAAGCCTCTCTTCAATCATTAATTTTGATCTGGGGTTCAGGTAAAAGGCTGCATAATGCTATTCTGGCGTCCAATTTGTATACCAGCCACTGGAAATGTAATTTGGTTCTGTTTCACAAGGAAGGCTTATACTGTTAACAAACTTTACGTAAGTGGCCAGGTTTTCTAATACTTCAAATAGGTTTTCAGTTGAACTTTGGGAAAGAAAATATGGGGGAGTGAACCTTCGCAAAGATTAACTGGCCTCCTGCCTCTCTAAGGAGCGCCCTCCATGGCGACTGCTGTAGGATGCTGTGCTCTCTATGCCTTTTCCAGCCGTGCAGGACATCTGGATACCGTATGTTAGACTTTCTGGTGGTGCCTGCAGGTGTTGAAGAATCTTAGCTGTAAATGTGCTTGTCTGCAGACTCTCGCATTAAGGAGCAAGATGTCTCTTGAAATAACTTCTGAAATTAAGATGCTGCATGATTTGGGGAGTTTAAGTATTAGCATATTCTCGCAACTTTAAAAAAGTGTCATAGCCAAACTCTTTACTGGTCAGAGTTCTGACATCAGTCCTTCGCTGCTGAGTGTGTCAGAGACCTAGGTTTTGGGCTGTCTTTGCACATCTTTATCCGTTATCTTCTAGCAGAGACTATGAATCTGTGGACATGGCTTAGTCACTGTGAGATTAACTTCAGTGTTAACCGTCAGCATCTCAGTTACTCCTCAATATTTGCCCATGCATGCTTTTACCCTGGAGTAAAAGTACATCAGCTTTTGTTCTTGGAATAACAGACAGCTATAAGGATCTGTAAATTCAATTTACACAATGGTATAAATTGTGTTTATCTCACTGAAACTTCTCTATGTGTCCACACCCCTTACAAGATTGCATACGTTGGATGGATCCATCAGACTGTACAGGGGACATGAAGAGAAAAGCTTTGTATGATTCATGATACAAGACTTCTGTGCTCAGAGTTTTCTGATTTAACCTCCTCCCATCAGTTTACTTGGAGCCACTCTTTGCAACTAGCCTATTGCACAATGGGCCAAGCCAGCACTAGTTTCAAAACATACCTGAGATCTTGGAAGCTTTGCATCAAGAACCACAGATTTAAATCATGTATCTCACCTTCAGACAACGTGCAGCAAGTCAAAGTTTGTCCTTCTGAATAGAAAGGTAATATAACACACATCTGAAAAAATGTGCAAGAAATAGAAGCAGTTACAGCTAAGCCTAGACACTCCCTTTGCAAGCTGAGAAAAATGCTTTTTCTGGGGAACACTGCTAAGATGTTGGAATTCTGCCTGTCTCGTCTGTTAAGGGGGTGGCTAGTCACCTTGAGTGCCTGACTTCATGCAACTTTCTCTCTCTCCTCCAAGGCTGCTCAGGGTCGATGCCCTCCTTAAGTCATTGCTAGCCCTTGAAAACTTTTGTGGTCTCATCTATAACTCTTAAGTAGTTTAATTCATAGAAGAACATAACTCATTGCAACCGTATTATATTATACGTTATATTATAGACAAGAACTGATTTCAGGAGCTGTTGGTTACCTCCTTGTGTTAGTATTTTGGCATTTGATTGTTTAGAGAACTATCTGAAGCTCACTTTCCTTGGGTGATGTATTTCTTATTTTGTCTGAAGAAAATACCTCTATTTTATCTGTGTCTGGAACTGACTTAGGTGGGTTTCTGAATATCATACAGAGATATAATATGCTTGGACTGTGAAGCATAAGCCTTTAAAGTACGCATGCCAAGCACTTAAGTGTCCTCTTTTCCTGGGAAGCAGGACTCTACTCATTAGGTGCAAGTCACCTAGACTCAAAAGCCACTGGACATTCCCTCAGGTCATCAGCTTCACTCAGGCAGCTCCAATTACCTTTGCAGAATAGTATCACTCATAACAACCTAAGTAAATCAGGAAGTCACCGAACAAGGGAAGTAATTACAGCTTCTTTCAGTACTGAAAAAGCAACCTGTTCTTTTACGACCCATCAAAGCCATGTGTTTGCCTTTAGTGGTTAAAATAAAGGGTGTGCAATTTGGGAATAATCCAGCTATGAAGTTTCCTTAGTAATTGGCAAGTCCTGAAAGGTTTTCACTCCTGCAATTTAAAGGTGGTGAGCATGAGATTAATTTAATTTTCTTTTAGATTAGCCTTTAAGGGACACTACAAAACCAAAGAATGACATTTTCAAATGGCAAACCCACATTTCACCTATTTGACATAAAGATTATTTTGTTAACTACCTTTAAATTTCATTTATGATGTGATTTAGTCATGCTGTAAACCAGAATGTCTTTCCCTGTAACTATATCAAACAGAATTCAAAAAATATTTGTCACTTTCGTAAAAAGGTCTAACGTGTTACTCAGTCCTAATGGCAGTATTATCAGTTTACGCAACTCACTCTTGTTTTTCAGTCTTCTTTTCAACACACCCATACATTTGATTCAGATTCAACTGATTCTAGGTGAAAAAATTACTTGTTTGTGATAAGCCTACGTGTGTTTTCATGAGCCAGTTTTCAAATGCTTGAGGTACAGGCACATGCCATTGGTTTAATGGAGGGAGCTTTTGTAAATCTGAACATGAACCATCTCCTCTTTTTTCTGGGAAATAAGAAAGGCTGATCCCACATGGTACTTAGGGCTGTGCTTACACTAAGCATGTGAGTAATCTGGCTGAAATCAATGGGATGACTCAAAATGCTTAAAATGATGTGCATCCCTGCCCCAGGGCCAAGATGCAGGACGCTTAATGCTGGGGAAACAGTTCGTTCACTCTTTTTTCTATAAGACGTTTTAAAAGGAAGAGTAACAAACACAACAGTGCTCCAGACTTTTGGTAGGGAGAGTGCCTAAAGATCACATCTCAATTTTAGTTTAAGAATTCAGTGGTTGTATCTTCACGTTGCATTGCTCTGCATTTATTCAGTACTTCTGTGTCAAATTTTCAATGTCCTATCAAATAATTTACATGACAGAGGTGGCCTGTTTTTCTGTTACTGAGCTCTCGACAAATCTCTGCCTGTTTCTCAGGTGTGGTTGTCGCCGGTACGCGCGTGGCAGTATCTCCGGTAGGCTGGTGGAGAGTTAACGAAGAGCCTCTGTGCTCAGCTCTCTGTTAGGGCTAGCGCAGCCTTCCCAACAAGTAATCCTTCCATTTCTGATAGGCCAAAACCTCCCTTCTGCTGGAGAATTTGCACTATGTTACATATTTTTGTTTGCCACTAAAACGTTCTGAGTTTTGTCTTCTAACCCATCCACAAAGAAAGGTCTTTCTGACCGAAGAGCAAGGGCAGCATCAGCTCAGGGCAGCGAGACTGTCTGCTAATGAGCGTTTAAAGAGAAAAGGAAAACATTAGCACCCTTGACTGCTGAGCAGTTTCCGAAGGCTCTGCAACCCTCTCTGCTCCCCACAGGCTGTCGGGGTATTCCCAGATCCGCTGTGTGTTCACTGATTCATCCTCTCCATTACTGAGACACCTAAATGCTTCCAAAGGAAGGCGAGAAACCAGGTCAGCAGAGTGGAAGTAACCAAGGGAAAAACACGTGTTCTTGTGTTGGGAGGAAAGTCAGGGGAAAAAAATGAATAGAGAAAAGCGGGAGTAAAAAAGAAAAACAAAACAAAAAACAGTGAAAACATCCACGGTGTGGATTTCAAAACCGACATCTGAACGCTGTAGTATATAGTCAGTGTAACATCCCAGCAGCTTCAATGAAAAAGCAGAGCTAATGATACGGGCTCTGAAAATCCCACATCCTAGCTATTTGGTGTTTACTCACCAGAACTACTAAAATAGAGCTGTGCTCTGCTTATGTTTCTCTTAAATTATTGGGAGAACAGTCTAATTTGAGATGTAGGCTAAGGTGTTGGGAAAAAGATGTCAAAATATTCTCTCGCAGAAAGCAAATGGGTGTCCGGCCTTTTGTGGGCTCGTTCCTCAGGAGCCCAAAAGGCGGCCACCTCTCCAGACCCGCATCCCCAGGCTGGTGCACAGGACTTCCAAAGGAATATCTGGAGTTCTCTGTGGGGAATTTCCTTTTGTTTCCTCCTCTTGGCTCATAGCTTTGATCCTTTCCCTGTTCGTTTCTGGATTTTATTTTTCAGCGTAGGTGTACAGGGCTCAAAACAGCCCAACTCCACAACCATTTATCCGCTCCTTCAGGACGGTTTCGCCGCCAGCACCAAGTACCCAGGAATGCAGCTAGCTGATGCTGCTGCCAGCATCCAGGCGGATTCAGGCGATCCCAGCCACGGCCAACAAACTGCACGTAGATTGATTTCACTCTCATTTTTGCAGCTCAGGCCAACTGGGAATGTAAACCGCACTGACCAAGCAAAGTTGGGGAAATTGCCAGCAAATGCAGAAAAAAGGAAAGGAAGGAAGATGTGGAAAGCACGAGGTAAGAAAACGAATGCTGTTTTTTAATACCTAACATTTTCATTTGGGTCAGGCCTTACAAAACTGTCAAATGTCTATTGAAGTGGCCTTCCCTTTTGTAGAGAGTGCGACCTCGGATCAGTCCTTCAGTCTGTGGGTGGGGATTAGCTGAATGAGCTGTTTGGCACTGGCACCAGATGGGTACAAACCTTAAAACCCACCCATCGGTGCCATTTTGGGCAGTTGGTTCAACCTAGTGTAGGTTTTGGTGCTAGGGAGGAAATGGCAATTCACAGCCAGATTCAGGTGGGGAAGGAAAATGAGGGCATCCAAAGTGCCTTTCCCCCACGTTTTGAGAGTGTACAGCCCCAAGGGCTGGTTTTGACTCTATGAAGGTAAACTTAGTCCTCTAGAGGGCATGGTTACACTGATTATATATTTAATAATTAACTAGTATTACCTTGGCTATCTGTTCACTTTTACCAGTGTAAACTGGGAGTAAAGCACTGATACCGGCAGAGTTTCATTATTGTTAAACCTTGTTGTCAGGTTTTCCATATACTCTCTCTTCTTGAGGAGGCTGATGGTGTGTGGGCCAGAAGGTTTGGGTTTGATCATTGGAGAAGCTTTCCAAGAGACAGCTGTAATTCTTTCCTTGCTACCAAAATCCAGCGTGAAAATCAGCAAATCTATTTTTTGCGTGTATTTGTGCTCCTGCTTTGGTTAATCCCAGCATCCCTTGATAGCAGCCTGAGCTGGGTCTTCTGAATAGTAGCATAATATTGTGTTTCCAGTGTTAGAGTCCATCCTTACCAGAATATATGGCAGCTGCAGACACTAGATGGCAATTATTCAGGTTTGGGGAGTCTGGTGGCTCCAATCCCTCAGCCAGATTTCAAAGTTAACAGAATTGTGCAGATGTAAATATGGCCACCATCTGTATATGTAAATATGGCCACCTACTATATATGTTTCCCTGATGTGCACACAGAGCAGAGATTTGAATCTGGGAGCTTGTCATCCCAAGGAAGATGCTGCACTACCTGATCCAAAAATCCACCTCCTCCAGTGAGGCAGCACAAACTGTGGAAAGGCTTTTTAATCTGGAAGTCACGTCTTTGTAGAGCTTACACAAGGCTCATTTGTCTGTAATGCAAACACCTGCATTTTATTCGGTTTTACAATATTTAAATCCCCTTATAAAATAAACGGCTACTTGCTGGAACGTTACCCATGCTGCATGTCCAAGATCTGATGAATTTAAAAGCTAATTTCTAAGATGCATTGGAGAAAGAGAAGGACTGGAAGCTGCCATCAGCTAATGTTACAAATAGAGACGTATCAGTCTATTTTTTGTGGCTCCCTTCAGCTTCTGAGTACATTCCACATGCACAACATGCTAAGATTTCTTTTTTGTGTCATTCATAGTGCCAAACCAACACCTAGGAACTGTGAAGCATGTTAATCTGCACTGGTATGGTATCATCATTGAGCTGTGCTGCACAGCACCACTTTACTTCTCCTTTTCTTTAGTTAACCTGGAAGTCATCCTTAGCCATTGCATCCTACTTGTGCTGGGCCAAGGTAGTTATAGTCTGATATTTTTTCAATTTGCTCAAAAAAAAAAAAAGATGTGTGGCTTTTTTTGATATCTTTCTAATGATTAAGAAGGTGATGTTCTCAACTGGCTTAAAAGATGCCTGCTGGCCTGTGGGTGAACCAGATGTTCCTTGGGCTGAATCTGTGCTTGCCACTTGAACACGGAGCTTCCTGGGGACAGTATGATTTGTTGTCTCGCGCAGCTTTGTTGTTAGTGGGTTTGCAGGAAGAATACAGCCCAGAAGGGAGTCTAGTCCCAGAGATTTGATGCTGACCTGGTGATCTGACATTTCTCTGACAATGGATTTGGATGTTCTGAGTGATATCCTGGGTCTCTGTTTAATTGCCAAGAAGTCATATGCTCTGGGCCAGGTTTGTGAGACAATTAAAATAGCAATTGCTCCTGAAAAGCTCGGGATGGGTATTAAGCACAGGAGAACACCTCTTCATAGCTTAGGTTCATGCATCCAGTGAAATCTTTATTCTTCATTTTCAGATCAAAGCCAGGAAAAACTTTCCCTCAAAACAGAAAAATAAAGAATGTAATTTTCTTTTCTGCCTTTTGTCTTCATTTTTGGCTAATTTTTGGATTTAATAACATGGATTTCCTGAGAGAACTAACCTAGTGCAGATCTTCGGTTGTTTTCTTTGTGCTCAGCCTGTTTGTCTCTCCATCTCCACCTGCTGTGCCTGATCTTACTGCAGAAGTTTTGGGAGCAGATGTGGACTGTGTTTAAATCAGTAGGTCCCTGGCCTTAGACACCTTGACTCTGTTAAAATGCTAATGCTGTTACCAACATTAATAAATAATAACAATAGAAACCAGTTATGCAAAGCAGATCCTGAGGCCACAGGCACTCAAATTAGCTCTTCTGCAGCTAATCCAGATACCTCTGTGTTATGCTGTAGTCTGCGGTGTAGACATCCCTTGACACCGCTGTGGGCTGGATGTACTTGCCTGAGTTTTTGCAGTATACACGAAAATGCAGCGTGTAGGCCATTAGAGAGGAAGGAGGGGGTTGGAACGGAGTTGTGTTGGCTTCAGCGCTGGACATGCTGTCTCAGATCATTGTTACTGCAACCATTTCATTCTAATTCATCCATATCAGCCATTTTTAGGTCTTTTCAGCATTTCACTCTTGCCATCAGGCCGAAGAAGGCTTTGGCCACGCTTCATTATGCTTGGCCGGTGTCAGCAGAGGAGTGAGTGACACTGTTATCCAAGTCTATCTCTCCACCACAGTGCAGACAGCCAAGCACTGTTGGCCCCAATGGATATTGCTCAGCAGATCTTTGTCAGGCTTGCTCAAACAAGATATGTTACCGTTGACCTAACAGCTAAAAGTTCATGCCTCTGACTCCGGGATACTTCTTGTCTTGGTGTCATTTGTTCATTGAAATAATTGGTTATTGTAAGATTATCACATTAAGACAGATTATTGTTTGTTTGCTTTAAGAAGAATGGCATTGTTCTTAGTATCAGATGCTTGGTAGGTAGTTCTCTTGCTTCCTATTCCAGTGTGGGTTTGGGTTCATGAAATCAGAGGATATAAGCCTTGAACAGAGCCAACTGCTATACAAACCTCCCCAAGCCTTTGCCAATTTAATTCATTGCTGGATGTAATGGAGCTCAGGCTTCTTTTAAGTGAAAGGTGCCAATCATGCAGAATTATACAGTGGTTTTGAACAAAGCCAGCTCACCTGTTTGCTGGAGAGTTGAATCAGACCACCAAACACATTTGCACTTAGGCCTAGAAATGAGCCAAACCCACAGAGTCCAGATCCAAACCTGGCTTAAGGCTCGCAAAGTCTGATCTGGATGGACTCTATGGCTTCTTTACGTAAAACATTGTGAGGAGATCAAAGAGTAATGTCAAATTAGACCTCTGAGGCATGACAGCACATCTAGTCCTGGTTCAGAGCCACCATGGAACATGACCTAACCAACTTCTTATTCTCTGGACAAACGAATCTACAAGTTTTGTTCTGATTTGATCTATTTTTGATTACTTCTGGGGTTTTACTTTCCATTCCCTCAGTTCCTAGGTCCATACAAGATCCTAGATCAATTCAAGCATTGCACATCAGAACTGATGGTGACCCACCCTAATTTCACAGGGGTTTCTTTAAACGTGGAGCAGCATGCATTTTGGATCTGACATCCAAAGTAGCTGTTTCTCTTCATATTTATTGAATGAATTCAGGGGAGCTGGCTGTGCTGGGAATGCAAGGGAAAAGGTTAACTTTCATCAGGCATTTTTTTAAAGACACTTTAAAAACTAGCATTTGCTGTGGGGGTTGATAAGCAGGCCTGTGCATCTTATTTGCACCCTCTGAATGTCAGGTTCAAATCTAACAGAACAAACAAAACTCATCTTTCCAAGACAGAGGCATTACACACTGGGCAGTCTACTATATTAAATTACTTTGCGGGACATCTTGGGAGCCAAGATCACATCTTCTTTGTAGAAATGCTGTACGAGATCATAGTGCTTTTCACAAAGAGGTTTGTGTTTGAGTCTGCAGTCTTAACATTTCTGGGATCCATCAGAAAGCACTGGCAACCAGACACCCAGAATAGCGCTGGAGGGTGGTAGCCATCCTGTAAAAATGTAATTTCCGACACGGCGTGTGACTTCATCAAGCCAAGAAGCTCTGCAGAAGGATGCGTGCGGAGGTTCCCTGTGAACGCAGGTCAGGCAAGTGTCTATAGGTCTGTGGAATTTTAGCATTTCCGAGTTGAAATTCTTATTGCTACATTTTCAAATTTCCTTTCAAGTGCTTAATTACCAACAGCCAAACCAAACTAGTTTGAAGCCCTAAGTCTCTCTGTCCATCCACAGCCTAACAGCATTGCCAAGCAATATTCTGTTACACTACTCAGTACAAGTTATTTTCTATCCCTTCAATGTATTTATAGTTTTAAAGAATACGTTTTCTTTAGATTCTGGTTTTGCTTTTTAATCCTTCAGTGAGTTTACCTCTGTGGAGTCCCTTGCCATCAGAGATCAAGGGCTAATTTTTTCAGGTCAGTTTGTGGAAATTTAGGTAAATAAGTGGGTATTCCCATAAATCATGTATTTTCAGAGGTCAGTGAAAGTGCATGCATCTCCATTGCCTCTGGAGAGATTTTTAGCCTTAGCTTCTTGATAAATCAATTAAACTTCCTTTTGCTGACAAAAGTGAGAATAGCACTCTTCACCAACTCATTGCACGCACGTTTTGCGTGGGACTTTGAGCATGTTGCTGCCTTAATCCCATTCCCCAAAGAGTCTGTCCTGAATACCTTGGCTTGACCAAATTCCTACTGACTTGAGTGGCAGCTCGAGCCATGGAAGGAAAGCAGCAGGGAACACCGCGCATGAAGAAGGTTTGCAGGCACGGGGTGCGCTCCCTGCTGCAGCGAGAGGCCGGTCCCAGCAGATGTGCTTCTCTGCCGCCTGGCTTCCCCAGGACGTCTGCAGGCAGATGTGTGCCGTGCCCTCCAGCCGTGCACGCGGGCACCACTCCCCTCTCAGCCTCTCCCCGCTTAGAAGCACAACTGACTTTGAGGAGAGGAGAAGCTATTTTTGCATGAAATGGAAAGGACCTGAGTGCAGAATGAGGACAGGGAGCATGAAGCAAGGCATGCTGTCTTCAAAATGAGGAAAAAAAATACAGATGTAGAAACAGGTGTTCAGGATATGTCTTTCCCACCTTACATCCCTGTCCAAGTTAATCCACATTTTGAGGACACAAAATACTGTAAGCATTCCTCCTTCTCCCAATACAACTGCATTCATTCTTCCATCCCACAGCTTTCAGCACCAGGCATATTCCATCCACACAGAGCATAGCTTGCATACCTCCTCGACCACAAACACACATCCTACTCATAGTCTTCCATGCTTGTGAGCACACAGCAAGTAGAGAATATTATACTTTGCTTAGGTATTGGCCATTGCCCCAAAAGTGTGTGTGTGTTAAGTAGGAGATCCTCCTCATCATTGCCGGTTCTCCTCTGCCATAGAAGTCCAGACTGTACTGAATTGCTTTGTCTTTTATAAAACAAAGTAATCTGTGAAATAAAGGGAGAAACTGTGATTAGACACCTGTTGCATAAAATTTTGTTACATCAAAATGATTATCGCGTTCCGATGGAAAAAAAAGTGTGAGATCACATGTAGATGCACAGATGTGCGTCTGCATGTAGATGTAACCCACAGGTGGGTGTGCTCAGTGAATTAAGGGTTCCTCTAGGACGAAAGGTGAGTTGCAGCATTTGCTGTGAACCATGTAGTGTGCTTGATGAAGCTGTGAGTACGTCACTGCCTCTGCACCTGGCAGGGGAGGATCTGTGTCTTTCTCTGCCCGAATGGTGTACTGTACAATGCAAATCAATTCAAATTAATAACAGTGAGGCATGACTGATTTATTTATTTTTTCTCTGATCCTGGCTGACAGACGCTCAGATTTGTATTACAGCATTAATAAATGTGGTTAATTCTTTGTATCTTTGGTAATTCTTTTGTATTCTTCAGTATCTGAAGATACTGAAAAGTAGGTATCAGTAGGATGTGCCAGGTAAGGAATTGTAGTATTCACAGCGTTGAGAGAGGTAGAAGGCTGCCTAGAGCCCTAGGGCTATCCCTTTCTTATCATGGTATCGTTAGTATCTGTGCTGAAGTCTCCAGGAATAGGCTGTGCCTCTTGTAATAGCGTACCTTTGCACTGCGATAGCAGTACTGCCTCTGACCTTCAAAATATCTGAGGCTCTTCTTGCTTATGTGCTCCTGGCTGCAGCACTAGTAGGACTGGGCAGCATTTCTGGCTACAGCATACCCCAGAAAAGCCATTTTGGGGCACAGGCCCAGGGGGAATGCTCTTGCCAGTTGTGCCCTGACTTTTTGCTTCTTTTGGGGACACAGCATTTGCTGTCAGCCCCTCCTGTTCTACCTAATTCAGCAAGTGAGGAGAAAGGCCACCATTTCACCTGTTCCCCCAGGGATGCGATCCCTCTCTGCTCAGCCAGGCCCTGCGTAGCCTTTCTTTACCTCACACCTGAGAATCTGTGTAGGTGTCTGTTTATTTCAAGTAACATTACTGATGTAATGATTAGATGAATAAGGAGGAAAAAGAATTAATTTGGTTTCTGTGGAAATGCTGCTCTTGTATTTGGCCCTGGCTGCCAGGCGTGGAAGTGGCTGGGGGTGGCAGAAGGGCTGCGAGCTTTGGACTTCAACAGATTTTTAATTCTCATTGACTGATAGTTGGAGGGACGCACTGAAGCAGTTCACACATTGTCCAAACCTCTTTGCCCATTCTGTTGGCATCCAGCACAGCTGCTTAGGGGTCTGAAGCTGTGCTGGATATCTGCAGCCAGCGAGCCTCACCAGTAATTCTACCATTTCACCCTGCAGATCTGACCTCTTTTAAGAGTGATTTGATGTTTCTTCAAGCAACACCCCGTCTCTATGAAGAAATGCCAACAGAGGAGAAGTTTCAAGCTTGCTATTTTTATTTAAGCTGTTGGAACAGTATGGACATAATGTAAGTAACTGGACCAGCCAACAGGGTGTCTGTCAGTCAGTGACTCAGTCTTCAGATCAGACAGATGCAAGCCCATATAAATAGGTTCAGCCCAAAAGTCATGATAATAAATAATTTATTTTCGTACATTTCAAAACACCAGATACAGTAAAGTGAGTGTTTTCTTTGGAAGCAGACATTACTGGTCGGCTGTATTTGCTTCCCACACCAGCAATAACATGTTCTGAATGAGTGTAGGGAGACTCCGACCACCATTCTGCCTTAGCTTACTTGATGCTTGGTTGAACGCTGCTGAGTCTTAGGAAATCACTCGGAGATAAATTAATGCACTGTTTTGAGGCACATGGCATTGTCAGGTTTGCACTCCATCACTTGGAGCACTAGAGAGAGAAAGTCAGCCAGGTGGCCATCCAAAGAAATCTGATTTTAAGGTGTTTTTTTTTTCTCATCATATTCATTGTCATAGGGCTGAGTCATACACAGCGAATGAAAAATCTCCCAGGACATTTAAAGAAGATTTTAGGTAATGGGAACTGCCATGTATATCTGGGAAAAGACAGACGTGGCAAAACAAATCTCTTTTCAGCTCAGATAAGATGTGGAAACACGGAAACTTGACAGGGAATACTCCTACAGATGCTGTCCTTCATCCAGACTCCTTGGTTGGATGAAGGTGCCACTCTTCTCATACGAGTGGTGAGGGAGCCTAACCAGACATCTCTCTAAAATGCTGTTGCCTGGAGTTTGAAAGGTGCTTTGAGATCTTTTCTGTGTTATCAGAGGATACCTAGAGGTTCCTAAACAGGCCTCACTGGTATTAAAGAAAACCTCTTAACAGGGCTGCTTTGGGCAAAGCCATGGTGCAAGCTTGCTCTTCGTTGGGACTTGGCTTTCTAACCCAGCATGGAGGGTGCAGGTTACAGACTTCAGGATGTGGAACAACCTCGAGGAACATGTCAGAAGGAAAGCAAAGACGAGACTCTTGTCCTTGGTCATCTTGTCAAGCGGGGCTGTACGGGATGGGAACCCTGTCTTGATGAGGTCAAGGTGTTCGAGATGAGGACACCAGCAGGTTGCTCCAAGGAGTGTGTGGGAGCTCCAAGAGCAGTCAATTATGCTGTGGGACCAAGCAGGCTGAGAAGGGCCTGCCTAAATCTACAAATCCATGAATTAGGTGTGAGTGGAGCAGAATGGTCTGTGATGTTTTAGGGTTTATATCATATGGTCATGGAGTAGTTGAGATCCCTTTTGGTCTGACTCAGACAATTTAGTATTTTACCTGTTCATAGTCTCACTTCCTGTGTGCTACATAAGATTCAATATAGGAACAAAAATATATGCACAGAAATGCAGATGAGGTTTCCAGATGTTTCAGCTGCTCTGTGGAAGTTGTATTTGAAACAGAATTTATCGATAAGCTGGATATGATCTTGCTAGTTAAAAGGAAAAATAAAACATACAGTATTATGAGGAGCATATTCCAGGCTAGGTGGTCTCTCCATCTGTCAAACAAACTCTTACCCATGCACCTATCTTTGACAACAAATCATGTGAACTATCATGCAAATTTTTAGCCCTGATCTCTATTTAATGTGGTCATTTAGGAAGGCTTACAAATATTTTTTAATTATTTTTGATATCCTCTAGCTGTGCACATATTGTATTTGTGTGAACAAGGAGAAAATACAAACTGCTTTTCTCACCCAACTCCCAATGTAACTTGGCAGATGTCTGCAGCATCTTTGGATGTAAACCTGGGGTCATGCACACCCTTATTTGCAGCAGCCCTGTTCACATATTTGCATTTATAAATTGAGACATTGATGTGTCTCAATTTACAGATCAAATGCAGCAAGTTTACTAGTAAAAAGTGAAAAGCTTTTTGTAGCTGCTAACTCTGCAAGCTTGGAGTGGGTTCTGCAAGTCAAAGCTTCTTATGCATTTATTAATAGTAGCAATAAGGGTCCATCAGGTTGATAAGCATAGAGACTTCTTGTCTTCCCTGTACAGCCTACAGTTAGTCATGCAAGTAACCTTACCAAGCTGATGGGTAAGAAGGAGCGTTTTTTAATAGTCATCACTCCCTCGGGTACAACTCTACTTCCAACACCTGCAATGTCTAGCGAGCACCTCTGCCAACTAAAACACCTCTCTTCAGAAGAATAACTAGTACTTTAGAATAACGATTAGAATAACTAATACTTCTTTGAAAAGCTGGGGATTAGGTTCATATGTCCTAGATTAAAGCACATGAAGGATCAAAGCCATCTTCACCAGGTTTTGTTTGAGGCTTTTGGAAGAGGTGGAAGGGAAGAGATTGTGGAGCAGATTGCTTTCATTTTAGGTCTTTTGTCAAGGGGACAGGAGGGCCCTTGCAGGTTGGGGTACTGAAAAATAAACAGCAAAAGCAGGTACAATCGCTGACAAAAGTTCTTACAAGCCAGGCTCTCAGGCTGGAGGCTCCAAGCTATCAAATACTTTGTCAGTCTCAGCAAGTTGGTAAATAAAGAAAAGGTTCTTCCACATAAATCTTTGGAGCTGATCCTCACAAAGAGTGCTTTCAGCCCGAGCTCCTACTTCAATGTACGACGGTTGTGGGAGAGAACAGTGAGTCTTATTTACGCATCCAGCAGCAGTTTATGACGGGCACCATCTCATCTCAAGGGTCTGACATATGCATGCATCGCTGTCCAATTTGCAAATTCTTGCATCTAAAATTTTAATAAGCTCTTCATTTGATTTCTTAATGTTTTTCACAGAAAGTGAACATTTTTCCTGGCAGAGCAGGGACTGTAAGCTCTTTTATCTGCACCCCATAAAGGGCTGGGATGTCTCTTTGAGTTTGGCCAATAATTTGAAGGTAATCCAGATTTTGTTTTTCCTGCAGGTTTAAATGAAAAGTGAATGTTTTAAGTGGAGGAGTAAGAGGTACATTGAATTTGGAAATATGACCACAGCAGCAGCAGAGCTCTGGAAAAATTCAAGGAGTTATTAAAATCTTTAAAACGCAATTGTTTAGAAATTAGGCACATAGTTTAAAAATGACGTTTTGGCAAAGCTGGGTGACTTACCCTTCCCATCATATATTACATTAAATCTCTGCCATATGTCTAGTCTTAGATGGCCAGTACCCAGGAGTGTCCCATGGTTGCCTCAAAACCCACCGAATGACCACACAACAGCATTTCTAGCCATTGCTCATCAGCACTTGAGGACAACTTGGTGCTTGATTCTAAATTACTGGAAACAAAGGTGAATTTCTGCCCGTTAAATTGTCTGGGAGTAGGTCTGAGTCCTTGGAAAGGGAGGCCACTGAAGCAGATGAGCTTTCTCTCCCATGATAGTGCAAGCGTCCTGAGCTGAGCAGCTTTGAGTTTCTTAAGGCTGAGCTGCTTCTCTCACGCTGGAGGAACAGAAGAACATCTGGTCTTAGCTACTGTTTTTCAACTGGATCATCTTGTGCCTCACTAAAATGAATGAGAAACACATGCAGGCTATATTTTCAAAAAGTTGTATTTCATTGATGCAACTAAAGTAGTGATTTTCACATGCAATTAGATACACAGATGTAGACAAGCAACAATTTACACACACACTACATTTCCAACGAGGCCCTACGTACATTCCCAACAAGGCCCTACGTTCATTCCCATATGCTTTACACATGCGAAATATGCACATGGTGAGGAGGCATGGGAAAGTATTTACATGTGCAATTGTATCTTCCCACAGCAATGCCTGGGAATTAGAAAGCACTAACTTAGACAATATTTTGGATGTAAAATCTGATGACACTTTCAATTCTGTTCTGCAGGCCCCACTATAAATAACGATAATTATTAATTATGATCTGCCTACAACAGCACTTCAGCAGGCACTTTGCAGATAGGCCAGAGACTAGGAGCTCAAATCACCCTTGTGTTATTTTATTTTCTAGAAGTGTTTTGAAATAGACATCGGTGTCCAAAGCCCATTAGAAGCATGCTGTATGCAGACATCTCCGAAAGATTGATGAAGAGTGAAAAAATGAAGAGCAACGCAGTACAACCAATCCAAAACATTCAGGAGATGTAGGTCAAGGTTGTAAAAACTGTGAGTTTTTTTAATTCATCTTTTCTAATAACACATCTTGAGTCCTTTCTGAAAAACTATGCAAATGTTTTCTTTTTGAAAAAGCTAAAAAACAAAACACCACTTTCCAAAAAGGCTATTTGCTAGGAAGCAGACTGTGACTCTGGGAGAAGCAGGCCAGGCGAGGAGTTGGCTTAGCAGCACGTGCTTGCCTACAGGGCCTTTCTGATGCTCCTCAGCCTCTACATGTCTTAGTTCTCCAGGTGGTAGGCTGGGGTCTGTTAGCACTTTTCTACTCGGGGCAGGGTGTGGTGAGGTGAAGATGTGCTAATGGAAGTCAGTGACGGAACAACTGCAGTCCTAAGAAAATGCTTTTTGTCTGTTTATTCTTTAGTACAAACAACATGCTCTTTAAAGAACAGATTGGTCTGTGATGTGGTCTAGGACAGACCTTTAAGAACCACTGAAAGATACCCAAACCCTATTAAAACCCATTAAAATGGCACAGAGTACGCTGCTACTGAATGTCTAGCTACCATGGATCCAATACAGTGAGCTTGCTCAATCTACCCCAAGTCTTCAGTATGAAGAGTGGGGTGGTTTGTGGCTCACTGCGGTGACTGTGAGGTGCCTTGACCCACGTAGCGATGTACAGTAGCCATGGCTCCATGGTGGTCGTTAAAATGTGCTGTTCTTCTAGGAGGCAAAAGCGTGCACACGTAAGCCGCACAGGGAGACAGCAGTGAGGACCTTGGAGAGTAAGACTGAGGACAACAGTAAGAGCTGATGGTCATCTTTTCAAAGCTGGGAGACGGAGGTGGCATGGGGTGGCCCTGGAGAGGGCCCTGGGACAGCAAAAAGCCTTGCGAGAGGTCAGGGACGAGTGAGGGCAGGCTGCGGGGCGAGGTGGGGGGTGGCAGGGACTGGGGGCCAAGCAGGGTGTGAAGGCAGCGGCAGCTGGGCTGGGGGCTGCAGGGTCGTGAGTCACGGCCGCCGGAGTTCCCAGCAGCTGGCGGCCGAGGTGCGCGAGCCGTGCAGCGGGAGCTACCTGCTCGAAGCCTGGCTGGGAGCTCGCAGCCGACTTCCACTCCTTTTTCAAAACAGACCATTTATGTGACCCCTTCAGTCCTTGTTTCTATTAACAGGCCAAACAAGTTCTAAGTGCCAACATACTGAAGAAGTGGAAAAGTTAGTTTATAGAAGGGAAAAAAGGGGAAGGAAAAGAAAAACAAAACCCAAGTTATTTCCACAATGTTTGCATTCCCATGTCTTAACCACAGTGTTCCCAGCACGCGGATTTTTATGGTGCATCTGAAAACCAACCACAATGCAAAAGAAACTTCAAAGTGTTTAAGGAAAGGAAAGTTGAGAGGAAGAAGCGGGGAGGGAAGTCAGACAGCGAGGAGCAGAGCCGGGGTTTGCTGCCTGCCTCGCTCCCTGCTGTCCTGCAGCCCCAGCCAGGACCCCACTGGGCAGGGGACCCAGCAAGGCAGCGTGCATTAAGGACAGGGAGGTCCTTAGGGCTCTGTTAGTTCAGGTTGTTAGTTCCCTTGTAGCAGGTTGAAATAGCAGGGCATGACCAAAATACGTGCAGGTGTAGCTCCTTTGGCCCTCTGGTCAAAACAGCACAGGTCCTTGTGCTGTGGGTGTAACAAGGGTGGGAAGGGGTGGAGGATGATGCCCACCTTTGCTGTACCTGGTGGCTGTGCTGCCGGTGGAGAGGGATGAGCAGGGGCACCTTTGGTATTACCTGGGCTGTATAGGGCGTGGAAGTGGGGAACACTGGTGGTGTGCTGGGATGGGCTACGTTTAATAGGCTGAAGGGATCGGTGCATTTAGTAGCCATAAACCAGTATAGCTACTACTGTAAAGGCTGCAACAACACCTACATACGCGTTACCCACATGGGATATTTCTTTATCAATAGCATATATCCATTGCATGGCCTGGGGTATTTGCAATTAGTAAATTGCATTATGGCTCAGTCATGGGCTGCGTGTCCAGTGACTATGGAAACTGGGTTTAAGTATCACCTTAGCTGCTGGGTTATGATCTGTGCTCTTACGCTTAAGACCTGAAGGCAGGTTTCAGCTGGTGAGGAGGTCTGCACGGCCCGTGTGCCATGAACTGCGCTGGGGCTGCAGCAGGGCACGCTGGCAGGAGCCTGCCTGGCCGAGAGGCAAGGAGTCGTGAGAGTTGCCTCTGCAGTGATTTCTTCTTTGAGTAATACCAACACCTGATATCCCATGTTCGAAGAGTGGCACCAAGAAAATGTATTGGGATTAGGAAATGTAGTACTAATTAGCAGGTACCTGCAGAAGACCTCTAGTCAGTTTGGCTCCTCGCAGGCTGAGCTTTGGGCTGGCTGTGGGTAAATCAGACAAGCGTCCACAGCAGCAGTAAACCGGGCTGATCTGCACAGGAGTTATTCGGCTAACTGAAAGGTAGCCAAGTGCAATGAAGTATATTCTAAGCAACTCTTGATTTGTATTCAGGAGTCAAGACTTTCTGGGAAAATTTCCCAAATTAAATGGAAAACTAATTCCTTAAAGCCACTTAGGCATGACTGACATGACGAATCGTGAAGACGCTACCTGGAGCTGTCACTGCCCAGCCTCCCTGCCCTGCTCAGCGTGTTCAGCTCCGCAGCTCGTCTTTGTGAAATGACTGGGGTTACTGTGTTCCTCTAAAACCTTTCCTTAATCCACAGACCAGAGCGAGACTCTCAGCTGACTGGAAACAGCATAATTTTATCAAAACCAGTCAAGAGGTAGCAGGGTGCATCATCGGAGAATCTGGGCCGCTGTGTTCTTTTGATTTTTTATGTGGCTTATTTTATTGCATTACACAGTTTTTCACTTAAGGATTCTAATGCCTTTCCCTCGTGGTTTTGGATCTAGCAGTGTGCATTTGTGCAGAGAGCACATCATCAATGCGAGCACTCTGTACCATAGTCTTACACAGAATCAATATGATTTTTGTTACATTAGTGTCAGCTTGGCTTCAGTAAAGGTTACAAATGTGCTGTCTGGGACATTGTATGTCTTCAGTGTAGGAGACGGTCTTTGCTGAAAAAGCAGTCAAAACTATTATCCCAGTTTAAGGGAAGAGAACAGAGCCCTAGAAATACCTGAGATGTTCAAGAAAGCATAAGCTCTTGCAATTGTGTTCTCTAGGCATTGAATTAGTGTAAGTAGGCTTTCAGAGGAGCATCCCAAACCTCCCAGCTCTGAATTTTGCTGGTGTAACCAGGGGGAATTTCACATGTCCATCCGTTCCACCAGCATCACTGTGTCCCTGTTAGCACTGACACTGCATCACATCTCTATAGGATGTCTGGGTGTCAGGTAGTCTACTGAAACCCAGAAAGGGGACTTGAAGTGTATTTTGGGATGCGCAGTGTGACCAGGAGCCTGGCTTATACGTTTCCAGGGTAAGTAGTTGCAGCGTGCATGCATTTAGCTGCACAGTGCGTGCACCGCAAGGCTAGCGCAGCTGGGGTATAACAGACTCAAGGTCGATGTGCTAGACAGTAGATTTGCAGTTTGCACTCCAGTTTCCATCTCAGGCACGTGGGGCTAACGGCACACATGCTTCGGGAGCACGTACCCCTCATCCATCTGGGATTCCCTGTTCAGAAATACGGTGGCTCTGAATTTCCATTCCATGTCTCAGGATGCTGCAGTGCATCGTGGCTCTGCGGCTTCCCCATTCGGGTAGGGGCTGTCCTGCCCCTGCTGTCGCTCCTGCTGAGGAGCAGCGTTTGAAGATAGTCAATGTGATCACCAATACCAGCTTATATATTTCCGCAGTCTGTTTTCCACCCCAGCATCCTCACCAGGCACGTGATAATAGCTGTAGTTGCTGAGCTAACAAAACGTTGGCCCACGCAATGCTGCAGGCAGATGCCGTAGCCCTTCCCCGCAGTGGTCCCGTCCCGGTGTGGAGCTCCTTTGCTTGCTGAGATTTTTGTCAACACCTTAATATTATTAAAATGTTGTTTTTAAAGTCAATTTCCTTTTCTTTTCTTTGTAGTTTATGGAGTGTTGCTGAAGAACTTCTCCCAGGCTAAAATGAGGATCAGTTCCAGGTTTCCAGTCATATCAACAGTAGGATCATGATTTATTTCTAAGGTGCCTATGTAATTACCCGTACCCCACACACACCTCCCGTTCACACTGAGTTTCCCTGTAGCTAATGAGTCTTCCCAGAGAGGAGGAGGACTGGCTGGTTCACCGAACCCCATGCAAATGAATGAGCTTCTAAAACAAATCCAGCCTCTTTGAAGACTGTGTGTTGCAAAAGCCATCAGCCCTTATTGTAAATGTAAATGGCTCAGCTTTCTCAAAATGATTTTTTTTGCCAACTTTTGCCAGTAGTGTCATGTTGGTGTTCTTTTTTCCTCTATTGTTGTTTTGGTCAAAGCGTTGATGAATTTATTTTGCCATTATAGGTTCTGTCATCTGTACCAGCATGTTTCCTAGACAAGGCACAGTTCAGCTAACAGAGCTGAACTTACAGCCCCAAAAGATAATATTAAATATTTGGATATCTGAATCCAACCCATGCTGGAAATGTGCGGAGCGGTGAGTATGTTTTGAAATTATGAAATGCTGCCTTAGGTACCAAGCTTAAGTTAAGTTTCTTTGCTGCACACTGATGGAGTGAGCTCTGTCAAGCAGAACACATATTCAGATATCTTTGTGGGATTACAGTTTTGCGCAAGCTGGGCATATCTGTACATTATTGGTAAGTGAAACAAAACAGTACTTCTCGGGGGACCCGGAGAAGTTTGGAGGGACCACTTGGTAGCCTGTTAGAGTAGCCAACTCATCACCAGCCCTGTTGGTATGAGGGAGCTCAGCTTTGGGTTTGAAGGCGAATCTCACCACTGGACCAGGCCAGCTGCTGAGCAGGGTGCTGGCTGCGGACAGACCACGTGCAGAGCAGCTCGGGGCTGCTCGTGTCCGGGCAGTCTTTGAACTCTGTCTGAAGCGAGCTGTGCATCGGCCCCCAGCATAAATTAGAGCAGCCTGGAGACTGTTACAAATTACAAGATGGCTCTAGCCCCAGAGGCAGGCACACATCTGGCCACGCTCCCATCAGGGGAGCGGTGCTGGAGGTATTAGCTTGGCTCTGTCTCACAGTTGGACTTCCCTTTACTGGGGTGATCTTCTCAGGTCTGGCTATACCAGGGTTAGGGCTGCTGGGCTATCAGAGCTGGGAAGTCATTTCTATCTTTTCTTTTCTGGCTACAGTAATCATGATAGAAAGTGTTCTCAGTCTGTGTGCCCAGGTTCTTGCCTGCCTTGAGCCCACTGACCAGCCTCTCCTAGGTGGGATCGCCCTTCTGTCCCCATCACCAGCAGCTGTCTTCTGGATTCCTTAAAAGAGGACCTGCCCCAACACTGGCTGCTTTTCCTCCCAGGGTGTGGATCAAAACCAGAAAAACTGTATTGAGTTCCGATCCAGGTAACGTGCAGTCTGAGTTCAGACACCTTCTGCTGATGTTGTGAAAGCTGTGTGCTGGGTTGCTGGGCTAAGCTGAGCAAAGAGGCTGGAGGGAGGGCAGATCACCCAGAGTAACAGCCTTGGGCAGCCTCACACCCTCCCTGCACGGTTTTGAGAACAGATCAAGCCCTTTATGTTCAAACTAACCGATCAATTTTCTTGTTGCTACAAACCACTTAATTCGTTTCTCTGCAGGTAATTTATCTACTCCTGAGGATGAAAACCTTTTTAAGTACATTTCCCCACACACACTTCAGGTGGGGAAGGAAGAGCAAAGGACAGTGCTTCGCAGCCTGGGTGCTCACCTTCACTGGTGAGCAATGAAACCCCTGGCTGGAGCACTGGCTGTGCACAGCTCTCTATTTCCCCTGTGAATTAAGCAGTAATCAGCCTTTACACTGGCTTCCTGCTCAGGAGCAAAGTTCACCCTGTCATTTCAGTGCCTCCTGATATCCCAAAGCTCTTCAACTGACAGAGAAATGACATGGAAAAAATGGGTAGTATTGTCTTTGCTGTATATTCAGATATATTACTAGAACTTTAATTTATTTAAGCTAATGTATCTCCTTTTATAAGTGTAATACTTAACATCAGAGATGACTTTGGATGGTTGTGTGTTTGGGATCTGGATAAAATGCCCCTACTGATGGAGTCCTGTCAATCTGAGAGCTGTGCTCAGCTTCCACTTCAGTCCCCGTCCCAGATGCCTAAGAGATGTTGCTCTAAACACCTCCTGTGCCAAAAAAAATGGGGGGCCTTTCCAAGAAAAGGAGGCATGTTCAGTTTTTGCCTTCTCAGCTAGGAAATAGGGTTGTTCACACAAAGACCGAGTCGCTGACCTCTGACTCCACTCTCTGCAATGGATTTTGGAAGACAGAAGATACTAATTTTAATAACAGAACTTTTATAGACATGCTTAGGTATTTGCAAGATCACTTTAAAAGCATCATACAAAGGTAGCGTGTTCAGAAATAGCATATACTGAATGAACAGTAATAATGATAAAGTAGTAGCAGTGACAGATTATTCTGAAAATTTCAGAGTTCTGGGGAGAATTTTTTAAAAATCGGGTTTTCCAGATGAGAACCTGTTTTATTCCGCCACTGCATTGGGTGCCTGATGGGAACTGGAAGTTGGGAACTGGATGTGCCCATTCCTCTCCAGAACACAGCATGTTTTGGTAGTACAGCATCATCTCCCAGTTTCTCCTGACCATCTCCCAGTTATTTTTCCTGGTATTAAGGCTTATAGATGAAAAAGAAACATTTTGAGGAACTCAGACAGTTTTCACAAAAGACTGAAAAAATCAATTACAGAATATTTTCAGCTCATAACTGCAGATGTCTGTGTGAGATAAATATCAGCAGTATGCGGGCATGTAGCTCACATGGCCCTGCAGGATACCCTCGGTGGCAGAGGACAGTGCTAGCAGTTGCCTGGCTATTCTTGTGTGATTTTTACAATCTCTTCCATTCTTTTGATTACAGGTCTGGGGCTAAATTTAGCTGCCAGCAAGTCTTGTACAATTCAGCTGACTTCAGCAGAGCTGCCTGGGAGAGCAAAATTGGGCTGTTTGTATTTCTTGTGTGATGCTGTGGAGTCCCCCAGATGAAAGGTGCTACAGAGGTATGAAAAAGTTTGATTTCTTTTAAAGTGGGGGGGGTG